>OU452223.1:28095320-28302670 GCA_911728455.2 Marthasterias glacialis
TTATATTTTCAATGCATTTATGTATATTTTTAGTGAAGTTATTTATATTTTCAATGCATTTATTTATATTTTCAATGCATGTTTTTATTTATTTATTTATTTTTATTTACTTTTTTCTAAGCCGCTTCTTGCTCAATTTTGAAGCAGCTGTTCTTACCGGAAGCTGTCAACAAACATGGCTGATACGGCGGCTTCGGACGCACAGAGTCTGCGTTTTATCAGGCGTTACTTTATGTTAGGATTGAATTATGACGAAATAATTGCTTCACTGGCTACTAATCATGATATCTTCATTAGCAAGCGTAAACTTGAGCTTTATCGCCGAAAACGCCACACAGATATTGTTGATGTTGCCTGCTTCAAAGAAGGGCAGTTGAGCACCTCGGGGCAACTGTGTGGCTACCGGTGATTCAGAAACATGCTTTGAAAATATAAATACAATGCAGTGAAAATATAAAGAACTGCAGTGGAAATATAAATAAATGCACTGAAAATGTAAATATCGGCACTAAAAACGAGGTCGTAAGCTACATGATGTATGTACTTGTATGCATTGGGCAGCACCAACGTAGACTACCTGTGGTTGCTTGCTGGGAAAAAACATCAAAACTATAGGGGTCTTCGTTTTTGAACAAACCTATGGGCTTGGGAGTTGTACGGTTTGATTAAGTCCCAACCACGATATATCCACAGTACTTAAATGATCGTGTTTGCAGGGTGAATTTACTTTCAAGAAGTCAAGTGGGATTCCACCAAGTAAATGGTTCGGCAGCTAGCCGGGCAGCGCGACGCACAGTGCGCTGTGCATTTTGAGACTAGACGGTTACCGCTTCGATTTGTAACTGTTGCAGGAGTTTGTGAGGCGGATTGTAAGGTTTAAAAGCAAATCTTTAATATATGCCGGGGCACTGTTAGTGAGGGATTTAAAATTAGCACTACATAATTTGGGCGATGTTTTAAATGGGCGTAGCTCAAGGGACCTATGAACACCACAATGTAACATATTGCATGTTACAAGTTTAAGTACTAGGCCTACGGGTAATTGTTTTTCAAATTTATTTTTTTATTTTATTTTATTTTTTTATGTGACTTCCATAATAGGATTTTAATTTATATAAAATAGCATGAGTTGCTGTATGGGATTTTTTTTAGTGGGTTGCAGTTTCACCCACGGTGAAAGGCGGATAGAAAGGAACTTGCGCCCTCTGTTGGCTTTTGATTAATAGGGATTTTTTTTATTCCATCATTTTGGGTCAGTCCGAACTGTATTTCGGGATCGAAATCTCATTTTGTCTTTGATATTTTTTTACTCTTAAAATGTTTATTTCTCAACCGACTGTGGATATCAAGTGGGTATGTGAACATGAATATTCATCGTTTAACCAGAAGCAGACATCGGGTGTGATATAATCAAAGCCTTTTCATTCAAGTTTTGTTTTCTATTGTCATCAGTGTGGTTTTGTTTTAATCCTTGAAACATTTACCATACACTCACACAATAAACACTATATTTAGAGCTATTTTGGAGTGACAGGAAACCACCCCCCCCCCCCCCCCCGAGTATGAAAACCACTGTCTGAGGTAATGGCTTCCGCCCGTCTCTCTTTCTCTCTCTGTACATGGGGTGATCTCAAGCCCCTGCCCTGTTCCTTTCTAGAAAGAGTTTTGCCCTCGTCGCTTTTTGACCAGTCGGAAATGCGTCACACAAAATACATGAGTCAGTCACAGCATCCCACCACGCAGCTCGACACGCCGGTACACTGCTTACGTAGCAGCTCACTTTGAACAGTGGATATCCCGAGTACGGCTCATTGATTCCTCGCCATCCCAGTCTTCTTATTTATGAATGGAAGACTGAAAAATGTGTCAAAGTGCATGCGCGTAAACCTGGGAGTAGTCCTTGTGAGAATAATTCCTGACTTTGAGCAACGCCCGAGACAAAGATATTAAAATTGCTTGTCTTGGAGATTGTTTTGTCCAGATCAGCACTATACGGTAAGTCAGTGAAAACAGTCTTTTTGTCATTGTAATGGTAAGAATGACTTAACTTTACTGCGACAGTAAAATCATGATGGGGATTACTATTGCAACAGCTGTATCCGCTAAGCCCAAAATGTGTGTTACGGATGCTACAGATGTGAGTATATTGTTATCGTTGAAAGCCAAAGTCTCCCGTGTTGAATGTTGAATGTGGCGTGTTAGGCTCTGACTCTAAATTAATTGTTAACCCAAAATGTGTGAGTTTTATTGGACATACAGGCCTAACGTAACAAGAAAATAATTAGAGTACCCGGGGATTAGTCAGGGATTACTTCATCCAAAGTGTCCACCCGGCCGAAATTTAATAATTATGTAGGGTCAAATCTGATTGAGGAACATAACAGGTGAATGTTTGACCAATATAATACGTCAAATCCATGACAATTTTGTTTTTCTAGCCGAAGTTGAACAAAATAATTAGATCGGACGTTGGTATGGGAGAGGGTTGGGCCGGATTGATCAAGTGAGGCCTTTTGGATTGAGGCAGTACTGACAAAGTGTAAACAGTGACTCAAGACGGCTATCAACACGGATTATAGGAAACGACGTGGGAAGGGAAAACTGTCACCAACGTTATCGCCCATTGCCTTCAGGACGAGTTAAAAGTCAAAGTGCTCTCTTTCTCAGGCTATACCTTTCGTAGATACGCTCTCAGAGATAAATTTGAAAAGAAACATTTGAGATTTTAATAAATGGAACTTTGGTGAATACCTTGCTTTTTAGTCATCCAGTAGCAAATACAGTTTTATTTAAAACAATACCCAAAGAATCTTGGATTGAACAGCTTCCATCTCAAAGTCAAAAGAAAATCAACCGTTTGCATCTTGAAAACAGCGTTACACCAAAACTACAATGTTTTCAATTTGTTTCCAAATATTTAACTTGAACTCCTACCGAGAGATTGCTTTTAGACTGGCTGAGAGAATTTAGTAAATTCAAAGTATTCCCATCATACAGTGTTTCACTTCAGACTTATGAATCCAGCTGTCTTCTTCCAATCGTCTATAGATTTTAAGAAAACGGCGATAAAACTAAAAATTAGCCTCTAACGATTTCTATTTTGTCCGCTTTTAAAAAAGTTGTCACTTATTTATCTTCTCTTGCAAGACAACGGATAGGAGATTGGTTTCTTAAACAATATTCTTGAAAGTGACAGCATTTCAGAATGATTTTTTTCTCAGAACGACTTTAGATGTTTCATTAAGAATTATCAAACAATCGGCAAATGTTATGCCCTTTTAAAGCCACTGGTTAAGTGCCTTTACATGCTTCCATTCTTTGCACAAATCAAGATACCTGTAATAAAACCAGGCTGTGAAAATCTCAGCCCATTTTGTTGTTTCATTTGCGAGAAAACGGTAAAAATGCATTCAGCATTTGTGTACGCATTCTTTATAGGCAGAGTTTTGGTCTCATGAGACGAACATTTATTTTTGGATCTTATTTCATTTATTCAAAAACGATAACACTTCTGGCAGAAATATTTCAAGGGAAGTTTTCTGCCATCACTATCTTTATACCATGTAAGATATGTGTAAATCTGTTAACATATTTTATGGTTTCCTTCTTACCAATGTTGAGCTGAGGCTATTAATGGGATAGGCCCATGATTGAACAGAATTTAAAGATTGGTGAATCTGAAGCAGAAAGTGAAATATTGAATATAACGTTAACAATGGCACCGGGAGTAGGTTTTATAAAAATAGTTGCCCGCAGGATGTACAAACACAACTGCACTTTGACAAAACAATATTATTAGAATGACACTCGGTGTTGTTTATACAAAGGTGGATACCGGGGTTTGGTTGATTTGCATGAATCCACTCAATAAAAAGATCTTTCCTCTCTCACCTTGATATCTTTTTTCATTTGATCTTTTCTGACTGGAATTTCTAACAGGTTCATAGCACTTAGTAATTATGTGCGCATGCATGCTTGCATTTAAATGAACGGCTGGCTGTCCAAAAGTTACCAGTACTCAAGGCTCTTCCTATAATAGCCAAAATATTGACTGGGAAATAAAAGTAATAGACCGGTTGCGCGACCCGCGAATGTAAACACACACGACGTCCTCCATATATGAAAGTGCGGTACGGTACACGATGATTAATGCATTTAGTTTATTCGATCGAGGCTTTTCTTGCTCGAAATCTGTGAAAAATATTCCTGTGTTTGTACCAAAGACCTTCAAGTGGCTGAATAAGGCCAGTGAGGACAGTTCCAGCAAGTCTTGAAAATTGTACAAGGAACGTATAAATGTGCACGATGTGTACAGTGCACGACGGAACATTAGGCCAGACGACCGCGATCACCACACACTTTTCAACACAAAATTTCAAAGTTTTGAAGCTGAAACCATCCAAAGAAATTGCCAAAACTGTGTGATTCCTTTGCCTATTTGAAATTTTGCAAGGCTAGGTATTAATGCTCACCTTTCCAACGTTGTTTATCCTTTTTTTTTTTTTTTTTTACAGTGATTTAGGTCTACATTACAAACAAAATAACAGACGGTGGCTATTATAATAGTCGTCCGACGCCGGTAGTGCATGGCTAAAAAAACTCTTTTTAGTAGAATTCTGTTAAATCATTATGAAACAGAGATGTGATTTAAATTAATGCCACAACATACTACTTTAAATAAAGGGGCTGATTAACTAATTTATCACTTGACAAAAGTAAAATCGACTGTTTTCGTACTCACTCTGTGTCACGGCATATCTCTTTACACGTATTTTGCCATCAGCTGTATGGCGTTATACCCAATAGGAGGTCACGTGACCGCATGTCAACATTGTCGCGCAATCGGTCTATTCTACCAAACTAAAGGACGAGAAATAATATTTTAAAACTCAAATTATGTAGAAAAAACTTCAGATTTGTTTTTCCAAATCACGTATCTGTTAGTAAAGGAAAACTGTTCAAATGACACTGCCGATTGCGTAAAGGTCTGAACACCGTATCACCGAACAGTCCCTCCCGTTTCCATTTAAATTTAAAAAAACAACCAGGGCACAATCTCACGGCTCTGCTTACATCAGAATTCTGAACTTGCAACAGAATGTGCTTTACAGGGCTCCGTAGGCGCAGAGTTCCATGGAAAGCAGAGCCATGGAATTGGACCCTGCAAGCATTTTCAAATGTTGATGTCGTTCAAGGAACACCAGTCACGGTTTAGATTCTGTCATGGTTTTTATTTATTTATTTTTTTGAAAACCTAACCCACATGCAAGGCTCCGGTCCGGGATTCTAACCGGGGTCCACAGAGGTGAACGGCAGGAAAAGATGCCACTGAGCCAACCTGAATACCCTATATTTGGATGAAGATTAGTATAGGTCGGGGGTACAAGGTTTACAGTTCACCTCTTTTCAGATTAATTTGATAACTTCCGAAGGAAGTAGGCCTATACCTGTAACCCACCACCTACATGAGTTCCTTGACACGGATAAGCCATGGATGTGTTGGTATTCAATAACAGGAATCGTTACTATAGGGGCCATTCAGAAGTATCAAGGTTTTAAGATTTCAATTTTTCTTTTCGAAAATGTGAGTACGTGTGTCAAACAAAAATTTGAAAAACGAAAGTTAATAGTTTAATAAAACAGAGATAGGAAAACAAAACATGCAATATTTCAACTTGCGGTGGATGGGTGATGTGTCAAAGAAATGTAAAAACAAAACGAAAGTTAATAGTTTAATAAAACAGAGATAGGAAAACAAAACATGCAATATTTCAACTTGCGGTGGATGGGTGATGTGTCAAAGAAATGTAAAAACATTGATACTTCAGAATGGCCGCTAAGTTCCCCAAAATAAGCCATATCATGTTCCTTCATGCATCGAGTTGTAACAATAAACCTAAGCGTAACACAATACGTCGTAGGCCTATACATACCAATTAGTGATGAAGGCCATTTCTATATTAATCGACCTATTTTTGTCATCTTAGATCCGACAACTACGTCACCATGACGTCCACGCTGAGCGCCATTTTGATACTCTACATAACCTGTACTGCCAAAGCACTACCCGTGGTGAAGACTGATTACCACAACCACGCGCAGCTGACGTCAGTGATGACGTTACTTTCAAACATGTACCCGGACACCAGTTACATGTACAGCATTGGAAAATCAGTAAAAGGTTTGGAAATAGCTGATGTTCATTTTGGTTTTCCTGGGGGATGTTTATGTCTGTGCTTGTTTATGCATCTGACGAAGGCCTACTATAGTTTTATCATAGTACATAGCCTTATTTTGTTGGGTTGTTGCAACCAGGGCCCAATATGGTTACCAGAACAAGGTTACTAGCATAAATACCATATCCCGTGTACCATCTATGACTGGTATCCTGCTTTTTTTTTGCTAAGCAGAAAATGTTCAAGCAATATTTTCTGCTTAAGCATGCTCTATGAAACTGGGCCCTGTAACATGTCGTGACACAGGGGGAGGGTGGTACAGTTCCACGGTTCAACATTAAAGAAATCTGCTTTTACTGGACGATTTTCACGACTTTATATAATTATAGACTACTTTTTTTCTTCAATATAACACTGTTATTCAAATCACTCAGAAAACCAGATATCTGTTCCCTCGAGTAACAGTGAGGTTCCCCACAGTGAATTCACACACACACACACACTGCAAAAACCAGTTTCAGTCGATTCTTTCGGTATTTATAATGTGAAAACACGACACGATGTTAACCACTGCGAACACTTTGAATTGATTTATTTCAATAGCAAAGCTGTGGGTGTACCTTGCCAATTATACCAGAATAATCAATAACTGTATTCAAGATAAGCCCCTCATTTTCATTCAACACAAAATATTAATTTGACATTATACAGTAACTTTTATTTACGGAATCGAGTTTGATTGGTGCAGGAGAAGTTGTTTGGGGGGAAGGTTCCGGTTCAAGATGGACTCAAGGAGTTTTACATTGAGATACGGAGCGGGCGTCAGCCTCAAGCTCTCAAAGGCATCGACGTCTGAAAGGAGATATTTTCTTTTAGAATAGAAATAGTGATTTTGAAGCCAGACATTTTGTTGGTACGATTTTTGTTTAGCATCCAGCAACCACATTCCCGTCCAGCAATAATATTCCCCCCCCCTCATTTCTCTCCCTCTGTTTAGATAGAGACCTTTGGGTAATTGCTATTGCTGGGAGTAAACCAAATGGTCGGATAACAGGCAGACCAGAGGCCAAATACGTAGGCAACATGCACGGCAACGAGGTCAGTTACACATGTCAGTCTATACCTTTTATAATCTAAAGTTAGAAACTCGGTCTATCTCCAGTCTACAGACATTCTACGGTTTGAATTTATAATCATAATGCTGTGTGTGGCTCAATAAAAACCGGTCAAGAACACTGTAAAGAAAAGTTAGTCAAAACAACGCTAATTCGTCATATCAGACATCATTTTGACTAACTTACATAAAAATGATATCTCATATGACTAATTAAGGCCTTTTTTACTAATTTATTTTTACAGTGAAGCTTTAGTAGATGATGACGTATCATTATTTCCAAGCTCCACACGTGAAGGATTTTAAGCTAATGATCGGCTAGTAGTACGTCGTTTTGTAAAAGTTGACTTGGGATGTCTAACTCTACTTAGGCTTGCATGAATAGGATTTTGATCCAAGTTTCACCAATCTGCAAGACTGAGTTGACGTATGCTCATTTCAAACAGAATGTAGGCCTATGCTATTGAACTATTCATTGAAGATAATCGTGTTTAATCTGATAGTGATGAAGTACTTGTTGTTACGAAGGCTCATACAGTTAGTTGTACCACCATGTTTTTGTTGAACTATGTAAAATAATTCCTATATTGGAGTTTAGTTTAAGAAGTAAGCCTAAACAACTGTTGAATATATTATTTAGCCTCCGCAACGCCCGAAAGTATAATTATGCCATCAGGCTAAATCATTAGCCATAAATGATTGTATAATTATCTATAATAAAGATTATGTTATTGACACTGTATATTTCGTACCATTCATCAGGCTGCAAGAAGAAAATTTGTTCTCCATTTTCTCAAAGTGTCTACTTTAGGAATATGGAAAATGACAAATTTTGAAATGATGTTCCTTTTTATTTTTACCATAGGCTGTAAGAAGAAAAATCCTTCTCCATTTGCTCTACTTCAGGAATGAATGGAAATTAGAAATTATGAAAACTTCTTCCTTTTTATTTTTTCCATAACTCAGGCTGTTGGAAGAGAGATTCTCCTCCACTTTGTGGAGTATCTACTTCTGGAATATCAGAATGGAAATAGAGAGGTAAGACGGCTACTTGACACCACAAGGATTCACATCTTGCCATCTATGAATCCAGATGGGTTTGAAGTATCCACGCAAAAGTGTAGAGGGGTTGACACAAGGTAGGCAAACAATATTCTGATATCTCCCGTTTTTATTCCGTGGATAACGTTTGAATAACTAAATCAGTAAGGATTAATTTTATAAGGGCATGAAACTTTCATAGGAGATTCCGTTTTACAATATAATAGGTTCTGAAGATCCTTTACCAACGACACAACTTTTTCTTATTTCCGCTATATACGAATTGGTTTGGATTTCACCTCGCTAAAATATCGACACTAAAGCCGTGCACAAGTTAACTTCGTATTCTTTCTTCCTATACTTTAGGCCTCATGCACGGTGCTGCCAATGATGGGGAAGGCATTCTCTATAAAATATTTGATTTTGTTGAAGCTCAAACTAAAAGGCCATGGAAATGAACTTGGTAGCTACAGCTAGATTTAACAGTCGTTGTTTTTGTGTTATTCTCGTTCTTCATCCATAAAAATTAATGTTAATAAATCGCAAGTTATTTTTCCCTGTGGAAACTATTTGATATTATAATGCATTTGTTTTCAAAACTCGGTGCAAAATGTCAGCTTGTTTTGCAACCGAGCCCCATGTCTGCTAACTTCTGAATGTTACTAAGATTAGTCTTGTTAGGGTCGTTGTTCTGATCACGAAGCTATCTTTCTCCACTCCAGATCAAACGACAACGGTTATGATCTTAACCGGAACTTTCCGGACTTCTTTGAGCCGAACAACAGCCAACTGCAGCCGGAGACACTTGCCGTTATTCAGTGGATGCAGAGGAATCAGTTTGTCCTCTCGGCTAACTTCCACGGAGGAGCTCTGGTTGCTAATTATCCTTACGACATTCGGCCGCCGGGTTAGTGAATAATTATCGTTTAGTTCTCTCCAATATAGATAGGTCCAGACCTAACAGTTTGATTTTTATATAAGTATATTTTTGGTTTTTTGGAACCGTACACTTGCCTTAATGCTATATATTTGTAGATATATGCCGTAAAACTAACCTGTGTAAATTTCATTTCAAAAGGTGGTAGCGTTTTTAAGATATCGCCAAAAGTCTGGAGCGGTTGTGTTCACGCAGAAGAAGTATCCGTCATTGGAATACACATTCTGAGAAGCGTTACGGCCATAACGCTTCTCAGATTCAAATTTTTGGGGATAAGATATGATATACTTTTCCCATAACTGCAATACTTTGAAAATGAAACGTTTCTCAAAATGCATTACACTGTCTAGAGATGCTGTACTTCTTACCTAGTTAGTTATTATTGCCATAACGTACACAGACCCTTTAAGGCGCAGGGTACTGACTGCCTTTTTGGGGACGCTAGGTGGCAGCAGACTTTCCAGTTAATCCATTGCGTTGGAAACTATGCGCATGCTCATAACTACGTAAACAATGGAAATTACCTGGTATGTCTGCTGCCAACTACCTTTCCAAAGTCTCCCTATACAACACACTAGACCACTCAAAAAGTGTCAAATTACGAACAGTTTTGTTTAAAGATTTCATCCAAGTGAAAAAGGTATCATCACAATTTTGAATCAAGCTGGCTGGGCACTGATTTCTAACACCAACAAACATCACAAACCTTCCTGTTAGTGCCAATATACACGAACTATCTCTTGACTTGATGGATGTAATATTGTGTTTGTCGAAACTAATTTCATAGGCCTATAGATATAATAAACAAACAATACTTATGTTCATATTAATTTCTCATCACCATCTTGTGGATGAAAAAAGAAGAGACATGTTCAATTCATTTTGTTCATCGCAGAGGCTGAAAATACTATGGATACTCCGTACCACCAAAGTCCCGATGATAAGGTGTTTAGATTCCTCGCTAAGACATACTCCAAGACACATCCACGGATGCATCTCCTTAAAGACAACGCCTGCGGCCCCAACAGTGACGCAGGCTTTATGGATGGGATAACCAACGGAGCGGATTGGTACCCTGTTGCAGGTATGAAAATAAAGAGCAATTGATACAGGATCTTTTCGAAAACACGTCCTCGGCGTCAGCTCTGCATTTGGCTCCGTCCGGCTCCATGAAGCCCTGTGCCGAAACAGCACGAATACGAAACTACTGACGGGGGCTAAGCCGTAGCCTGAGAACAAAGCCACGGACCCTTACCCTTGCTTGTTACGTTCCCCATACCTGTATGTGTCTGCTCATTCTCTGTCCAAAAGGGGGTCAGTCTCGATTTTGAATACTTTGATTTGAATAGACCTTATGCGTCTGACGTCATGAGTCCCACCGAGATATGTACAACAGCGCCCTCAATGGGGTCAAAATGGCCGTACCCTCTATAGGTGGACTTTTTTTTATAAGAAATAGCCTACACTTTCGGATAAAAGTATCCTTGACTTATTTCTCACTTATAGATTTACAACATAAAATCCCATTTTAGTAATCCCTAAAATTGTACAATATATTCAAGAAGAATATCAAAAGTATCAGACAGACTTTCTCTTTTTCAGGTGGGATGCAAGATTTCAATTACGTCTTCGGTGGTTGCTTGGAGATCACCTTGGAGGTATCCTGCTGTAAGTACCCGATTGCCTCAGAGTTGCTGAGGTTCTGGAACGAGAACCGGCGCCCAATGCTCGAGTTCCTTAAACAGGCAAATCGAGGTATGTTAATTAAATTTCAAATTTGTCCATCCATCATGTGGAATCAACATGGAATGTTGTACTCTATTTTAGCAGTTAAAAACACTATGAAAACAATAACTGAATAGTGAAGTCATTGAAAGAAAGAGTTTGAAATTGCAAATAAACAAATGGCCTATCAAATATCAAAGCCTAACCCTTACACAAAGTGAGAGAAGTATTGGCTGAAAAGAAGACTTCAGTCTAGTTGGCGAACTCGAGACATAGACTATTAATTTGCACATTTCGCCGTAGCACCATGCGATAATCTCCTGTGAGTATTTTTGGCTTTGAGAAGAGCCGCTAGTAATGGACGCTTCGACACAAGGGTGCTCTGGTTGACTTCTGGAGAAAAGTGGAGTAGCAAACTGGCTCAATAGATTACCACACGAAGCTGCTACAAATTTGACTGGAATTCAGTACATGCTTTGCTTTACGTTTTACTTATAATAAAAGATGTTTGATCCGTGCTCCTGTGATTTGTGCTGTGAAATGAATTGTATCCAGTGAACGAAATTTAAAAGAGCATGCTATTTTATAACGAATCAAATTAATAAATCGCGTTTTGACATTGCAGGTAGCTATAAAATGGTCGTTTTTGAAACGATTATCCTGGCAAACCGCCTTACGTGAAAATGTGTGCGACTGCCATGCTCGGTGCTGGTACCATGAGGTCAGCCGTATTACAGCGTCATTTCGCCTGCATTCTGTCTCTGTTTCGCAAGGCACCCGGCATTGAGCAGGCAACGCGCGAAGTTTATTTATTGCGTTCCACACAAAACTCACTTTTTAAAATTAGATTCTGTGTTATTATTCGTTGATGCTTTTTTTCGTTCGATATCTCATTTAAAAGGCAACAATTGTTTTCATTTGGATTCGTTTTTCAAGGTAATATCTGCTTGAGCAGGGATCATGCTCAGCCTATCTTTGATTTCTCACCAGAGCGAGCAACAGGATATAGACTTTTCTCTCCCTAAATATCATGCATTCTTATGCCATGTACGATATTCTTATAAGACGTCTGATTCAGGATCAGTTGTTTTTACTTTTGCAGGAGTAAAAGGACAAGTAGTTGACCCTAGCAAGAACCCGATTGAAGGCGCTAGCGTATGGGTCATGGAACATAAATCGCCACTTCCGCTCTTCACGACAGCGTCCGGAGAATTTTGGAAAATACTTCTGCCGGGGAAATACACATTAAACGTAAGTCCTGATTTAAATCTCAAAAGACCCATAACCCTATTTTATTATCCAACCAAAAAATATATTATTTAAAAATAAACTGGAAATTAAATACCTATAATCATGATGATATTTCACTGTATTTGTGTTCTAAAATGCATTTAGTTAATTACTTTTGAGCATAAACATGTTATTCTTTCTTTCAGGTATCAAAATATGGCTTTGTGACCCAAAACCTAAAGTTCGAAATTCCAGAAGGCGCGAACACCGCTCTGGTCTTTAACGTCACTCTTAAAGACACACAAAGTCACCTCCTTACACAGGAAGAAATCCAACCCACGCCCTCTACTGCTGTGGTTTGGTCAGTCGCAAAGGGGCAGTGCATTGTCATGACAACGATTGTATTATTTATCCTAATATGGATATGAATTCGAAGAGTTAATGCAATGTTAATTGGAGTCTACCTTCCAATTCAAGCCACGGTCTTCAACCTGACATGTACACGATTTATACCAATAAACGTTTCCTATACAAAACACTCGTTGGTAGGAGAAGCCATCTTGTTTTACTTTCCATGCTCCTACAGTTACTCAATGATACCTCTCGAAACAACGGCTTGGGTTTGGGCTCCGTCGGCCTGTTTGAAGCCCCGTAAGGAATGCACACGTTCTTAAGATATAGGCCTAACTTACGGAGCCGAATCCTGGGCCCAAGTCCAAGTCGTGGTTTCGGAGAGGGCCTACAGTTGTTCCATTGGTTGTACTTTTTTGTAAGTATCTGAAACCACCAATAAGTGTTTGAACATGTGAATGAACATGCAGGCTTACATTGAAAAAGAAAAAAATAAGAAGTGATGCATTAGTGTGTTTTTTTATAAATCACCCTGAAAATTTCTTCCAAAATGGACGGAAAAAGTTACCTGCACTTGCCGTCCATTTTTTAATGAAATTTAAGGTTCTATAGTCGAGCTGCCTGTGTCCAACAATAGGCGCCATGTCTCAAAATATTGACGGCCTCGGCAGTGGCTTTTGGTTTGATCGTCGAGCGTTTTCGTTGCAGCTAACGACCTTAGCCATAGCCAAAGTCGCTTGATTCGGATACGTCTTAAAGTGACAATTGTATTGCTGTTGTTACAGGTATGGTCGTCTTCATGTACATTCTGGTGTACCTACACACTGAAAAATGCCGGACTGTCTTTCCCAAATTGAATGCCTAGTCTTTCACCAAGTTTTAACGGGTTACACGCTCCAGACTTCAACTAAATCAAAGGGCAGCAACTTTATCTCAATTACCAGTTTTTAAGTTTGTGATAATTGGCAACTTTGCAGCTGCACGGTACAAAGTCTTTCAATTGAATAATAAAGTGAACAGATTGTTTTGCTATGCGAGTATTTTATTTGAAATTACATGTTCATTCTATACTTTTTTTTTTATAAAGATCACAAAAGAACACAGCTTTCTACCAATAATGTGTTACTGTTAACAAAGTGTGTTGTCTTTTAAGAAATAACCTCAATACAGCTGCTTCAAGAAGAAAATAAATGCCTATTAAATTTCTGCCACGGAATAAGAACCGTGGAGGCAGTCACAAACAGTAAGCCTACACACTACCACACAGTCAGTCATGACATTATATTTTAGGTGATAGACCCTAACCTTTTTGCCCTACGCGTCTGTATAGAATTTCTATTCTTTTATCCCCGATGCCATAAATTACATCAGTCAACGTCTATAGCCTAACATTTAGCCCATATCCATTCAGCATACACCCTATACTGTGATACACAAGTCTGTTGTATACGTGATACTTGTGTTCAGGAAACCTACCCAATAACTAACCGGTAAGTTAGGGTGCAAGAAGTAGGGCATTTGTCACAAATAGTTCAAGGCTGAAAAAATATCTGTAAAAAATTCCAAGTTGTATTTACGAAACTCTCAGAATTTAATATAAGTGGTCTTGAAAATTAATGATTGAAATGGAACTCAAAAGCAAAGCAATAGGGACTGGTGGGTCATTGTGTTTAAAAAAATTTTTTTTAAAGAAACCTACAGAAATTATCTTACTTATTGAGTAAGGGGCCAAACTTTCTATTACTTGCCTTAATAAAATCAGGAAGTTAAATCAGTTACCAGGATGCGTGACCCGTATATGACAATGCCAAAAAACAAGCATCCTGAACACAGCACCTGTTTCATTGTGTATTGTGTCAAGGGTGTGGCAGACAGTCCAAATTGATTGGCATGGTGAGGAGACCCTGTCAACCAGAAATGGTGTGACCGATTTTAATGACAATGTTCATGATTGATAATCATAAAGGAAATAAATTAAATAGTTGAATCTGAAAGCTCAGTAATTATAAATTTCATACCAATACAATTCCTCCCGAAAAAAAAAATCCGTCTAAAATACTATCTATGTCGAGAAAATATTATTTAAAGACCCATCGCTTATTTCGATTGCCTGAATGGAAACAAGCACGTGTCTGATCGCGTAGGTCTGCAGTTCTGCTTAAGCAGAAGATATTGCTTACTAATTTTCTGCCAAGCGAAAAATAAGCAGGATACCACTCAGTCTCACAGATAGTACGTGTGACATGATATTTTAGCTGGTAACCTAACTCCGGTAAGCATCATTGTTGTGCTTAGCTACTGTTTATGCTTAAGCAGCTCTGTGAATGAGCCCTGCTAACTTCTAAACTTGTCATAGTTCATTCATCAATAACATTTTGAGCCCTGTCTACATTCATTATTACAGGTCCCTCACTCTTACTAGTTGCAGCAATCTTGAATTGCATACTAACTTCTGTGAAGTGTGGTAAATATTTGTTCATATATAGAGTACAATGCATTTATATATTTAGGCAAGACTGTATAAGCCGTATCAAAATTAAAAATCTCTGTATATTATGCTACTTCCTTTATGCCATGTTCATATTCAAAAAGAAAATAAATTGTACTACAATTTAAAAATATTCTTTTATGAATTCATTTTCTATTAGTTTGCGCTTAACACTAAAACTTCAACTTTAACATTCCATTAATATAGTAGCCTACTTATAAGTATGGCAGGTAGGTAATGGGATTGTGCCTGTGATGATACAAGCATGGAATTTGGCACACAATCAGAGTATGTCATGAGAAAGATATCTAGCTATATTATGGCCATCGCAGATTTTTCCTTTTTCAAAATTTTCAAAATGGCTGCCATTACTTGTTATTCTACCTAATCTGCGGGGGTCCTATAGCCAAATATCTTTCTGATGACATGGTACTAATCTTATTGTATGTGAGTTTAAGGTGTAAATCCGTACCATCGAAGAGTTGTTTCTGTATAGACTGTGCAAGTCTCGCCAGTTTGAACGTTGATGTGTGACTTTGATTTCCTCACACATTAAAGCAATATACGGAGGAACCAAGGCTCAAATACACGCGAGACTTGCGTTGTATTAAAAACTATATATACATGTACATGTATATCAATCTTAGTCAGGGTTATATTTGTTAACTGCGTAGTTGGCGGCTCAAGACAAAAAATTGTATATATATATAAAACAAAATATATTAAAAAGCGACCCGTAGACTAATATGATTTCGATGGCAAACTATAAAAACAGCCACACATTGCCGGTTTAAGTTGAATATACGGTTGATACATGTTTACATGGAAAGGATATAATACAATATAAATGATGCGCCCCGCCCCCATGTTTGCAGACTTGTGCGTTTGCTAAACATCAGAGTAGTGAAAACCCAATGGTCTCGCGCTAAATGCCGGCATAAAACCAAACCTTTCCGTTCGCGGCACGTACACCCACATCCAATCCACCTCGTGTTGCTGACCCGAGTTCACCACCACGACCTCAGCTTCAACCACGCTGACCTCGTCCTCGTCACAGGCGGTGTAATCCTCAATCACTACGTACGTCTCGATCAAGGGGGCGCTAGACTGGCTTCTCGTGTTGGTGTTGAATTTGTTGGGGCGCGCTGCTACCTCCACTCGGCTTTGATCATCACTCGGCGCACGTGATTTTCTCGTCGGCTGCAGAAAGCGCCAACCAGGTATATTTTTTGGAAAACTTGATAGTGATTGGATGGTAGTGTTCGAGGCCAAAGTGTCCCCAACTGATTGGTCGGTCTCTGAGGACTGCTTATCGGATGATACCGACTGGGGCCCTGGATTGGCTCGGGCAAGTAGGCGGGAATTTGATTCAGATGTGACGCTCAGTTGCATAGGCCGAGATTGTTCGCCAGAAGACATCAATGGGTTGTCGAGATCATTGTGATGACTTGGTGTTCCTTCAAAAAGAACAACAAATAAAGATATACGGTATAGTACATGTAATAGTTAATAACATGTCATAAAATGTAAATTACGTTGACCTAGATGAATGGACCCGATGGGCCCAGATAAATCAAAAGCAAACTCGAAGGGTTCAAAGGACTGGGTTCCTGGACCAAGTTAAAAAAAAATAATAAAAAATAAAAAAATTAATTGAGATAATGGTTAGGAACTTTTACCCAAACGGAAGAAATATCACTAATCAACCACTTTTTGTATGGGAGGTTTGCTTTTTGTTTTTATACAAACCTTCATTGGATTTCAATTGCAGGAAGATTCTCGGAACAAATCCTTCCTCCTGAACTTTTGAATGTTTCTTCACGAACAGCCAATCAGAATCGTCCTTATTTAGCACCTGGACACATTCCCCTACGTCTAATGAAAGGTCGTTCTCGTTCCGCGCTTCGAATGCGTAGACAGCCACAGCTTTCCCGAGATCCTCCTTGACGAAATCGGTCCTTCGTCTCACTGTGGCTTTCTCTTGAGTGTCCCTCTTTTTATTGGTTGAGTCCAGAGAAGCCTTCATGGCGGCAACGACTTTCACTATGTCCTCTCTTGATGCCTCCACCGCAGAGATACGATGGGCGCGAGCATTCTGATTTCCAGGGGCGCTACGTCTCAGCTTTCGTTTCTGTTGGTGGGTGAGGGGAGTCTGCAAAGCACGAACGTTCGTTGCTGATCTTGTTGCCGATGTTGACGTTGCAGAGGGGTCTTCTTTAGATTGACTAGATGACCCTGTAAAAGATGCAGATTTATACATCTTCACGGGCAGTGGAGGAATTTGATCTTCATCATCGTCTCCGGAAGTTGTTTCTGCCGGCATCTTGGATGTACTGACGATCCTTGCCTCCTTGACTGCATTGGCGGCAAACTTTGGTTTGTGGATGAGATATTTCGGCGGTTGCGTTGAAGCAAGCTCCGCAATAACAGTTCGCGTATCGACGACATTATCGACGTCCATTTCATCTGTTTGTACTCCTTCAGGTCTAACCGAGGACTCTACAGTGTCAGTAGTAAGTTGATGAGACTTCTTGACTTCTTTTTTACCGACGATCTCGTCAGTTTTTCCTAAAGTCCCTTCAATTAATCGCTGCGTCTGAACCTCCTCTCTCTTCTGAATCAAACCATCTAAAAGTTGTTCATCGAAGTCTGTGTTTGTGACGGCATCAGACGGTTTGGAACCCTTATTTGCATATTCTTTCACAGTCTGTGAGTTCACTGGTCGTAAATCAGGTTTGATATTTGAAAAACTCACCTGGTTCACAACAGTACGAGTTACTTTTTGCGTTTTCATTTCAACGTTTCTTCTGAAGAAAAGTTTGTCGATGTTTTCTTCCTTAACGGTGAGATTTGCCGGGCGAGGAGAATCATTCGTTACCTCAGTGGACCGTCGTCGGAGAGAGCTTCTCCGTAGTCTACTCTTGACGTTCGACCTCTGCGGAGTGGGTCTCAATTTCCCAGGTGGCAATTTCACCGAACCCTGAAGGTCCTGCGACCGACGGGGGGTTGTCATCCGTGTCGGCGGCGGTACGGTAATGGTGCTGCCTCCCTGGTAAATATCGTGATTACTGACCGGGCGCTGAACAATCTCCATGCGTAGGCAGACGGAAGGCCGTGGGCGACTGACATTAGTGGCTTCGCTCAGCGGTGACCTGTCTCCTGTTTGACGCCACTTTCTTGCCGTAGATGACTCCAGCCTGAGCTTCACTGCACTTGGATCCAGTGCACGCTCCGAGGTTGCTCGCATGTAGAGTGGCTTGGACCTGACAAGGCTACCGACTGCATTAAAATATGTTTTTTCTAGGTTCCCATGCTCACCATTGCTTTTTTCATTTTTGGCATTTTTTGTAGAGATTTTTGTCAAGTTGGTCATCACGGGTTGCTTTTCTTTCTTTCTAAACGAACCCATATTTTTAGACCTCCTTCGGAGACTCTCCATACTAGGGGACTTCTTAAGTCGTGATGATCTAGAGTGTCTTGGTTTTGGAGCAAGATCTACAGGAGAACTCTGAATAAGAAGAGGCTCTCTTCCAAAGACGGAATCATCGGTCAGGAAAGACTCGCTTCTTCTCGTCTTCTTTGGAGAGTATACGTACATAGCTTTCATGTCGTCGGCAATCATGTTCATATGGAGATGGTGACGTCTTGGATGCTGACTCTGGTCATCATTGAACACACCGTCACTGGAATCATCACTGCGGGTTCTCTTCACACTGCACGTGCTTTGTTTGGTTTTCGTGACCTCTGACCTCGTTTCCGTAGCCGTTTCTCCAGCTGCTGTGTGATTATTATTGTCGTCTCTGTCGATCTCAGACGCAATGCTTAAACTCCCCAAACTGATAGCATCTATCTTATCAAAATCGACCTCGTTTAGTGTAGGTAGGCAACGACGCTGTCTCACCCACGTCGGGAGGTTGTAGTGCGCCTTTTTGCTTCCGCTGCTGGACGGCGAAGGCCTTGTGGTACGTCTACAAGACGGGGCTGGAGTTTGTCGCTCTTTGAAGGCGACACTATTTCCTGTCTGATCGATGATTGAATCAACGTTATTGTCTTCAGTGACATCGTGTTGATGTTGTGATGAGACGAAGGTCTCTTCGAAGAAAGTGAAGGACTGGACGGTGGCAGGATCTTGTGAGAGAAAAACGGCATCTTGGGACCTTGTCTTGCCACCAGCAGTTGTTGGCAGGATTTTTTCAGCATCTGCAATAATACAAACGGTACATCCAATGTTATGAATACCGACTATCTATTGAAGAAACAAACATTTCAACAATTAAGTGCTTCGTGGATTTCCCGAATGTAATAAAAGCTTCGTCAATGATTTTTTGTGGAGAGTTTTCCTGTAGATAAAATGCAATTGCAAGCGAGATGCGCGATAGTACAGTGCAAAAACTGGGGTGTAAAATTGATTCTTTTGGTATTTATATATGACAACACCAACATGGTTTTAATTTTACCAACGACAAAGCAATGGGGATAACTAACACCATGTCGGTGTTGTCACATATAGATACCAAGAGAATCAATTTAACACCCCAGTTTTTGCAGTATAATATCATCAAAAGTTCAACTAGAATGTGACTGGCTCTAGCAAAACTCTAAGATTTGACAAATATGTTAAAAATGAGATTCTTGCATAGTCCCCCGTCACTGACACCACGAAGTAGCACACACGTACATACCAGTAAAAAGTAGCAATCGGAGAAAACGGCGTCTAAAGCTGAACGCTTTTTAAAACGCCACAATCCTTTAGAATTTCAGAGTGTTTTCAACTGGTTTTCTCATTGCGGACTCTGGATGCTTTGAACTTGATAAATATACTGCTTTTGTCCACTTTGCATTCTAAATTAACAAGCAATAAAGGAAAAAAGGTGCGTGCTACTTCGTGAAACCGGAAAAGAAGCAAAATAGACTATTTCCGATTTCACGAAGTAGCACTCTCCAATGTACAATGTATTAGTAATGCAAACTTGTGCGCGCGCGCACACACGTGGGGCGCGCACAAGGACAGTGCTACTTCGTGAAACCATTTTTGTTCACATTTTGAGTATGGTGTGCGCCGTGCATTTCAATGGTAAATTACTTGTGTGCTAGTTCGTGAAAACAAAGCTTGTCAATTTCGGGCAAATGTTGCCATACATAATTTTTATAATTAAAAAAGTAAAGCAAGTGAAGTTTTGAAACTTCATGAAATTGTAGGGCATGACGAATGTTGTATAAAAACGTACAAAACTGAAAACTGAAAACTGAAAAAAATATGGTTTTGTACACACGGTGTTACTTCGTGGTGTCGGTGACGGTTTGTTTCTCTATAGAATGTTCTCTTTTATTGATACCAGGTTTGTAAAAAACTGTAAAAAAAATTAAAAAGTTATTATTTTATAAAATTACCTTTATTTCGATGAAATAATCAAGATAATTAATCAAGGAAAAAAATGTTGTATCCGTCCGTCACTTTTGCACGCATTATGACAACAAAAAAATCTCATTTTGGGTACCGTAAATACCGGTAATGTAGTTTGTGGTCATAGTGAATGAAAAAGTGGCGGTCAGATTCTGCATCATATTAATAAAAAAAAACACTTTTAAAAGTCGAATCAAAGTTTAAAGTTATGCCACAGCCAGTCACAAATTATTGATACAAAATCATGCAACTAAAACAAGTTTTTCCTGTACCGGTAATGAAACAAAACAGCGTTAAAAGTTCACCTTCACCGACATAGACTCCCGCGTAAGATTCCTGTGGATCATTTTGTCGTCCCGTATCACGATCAAGCTCATGACCTGCGTTTATTTCCCCGTAGAGGGCGCTGAAGCCACCTTGTGATGCCAGAGAGAGGTCGCTTCCTGTCCTCTCGAAAGAGACAGATGTACCTCGATTGCGGACGTTTGAACGAATTTTTCCAGTCCTTGGACCAGCAAAACCTGTTGAACAGAAGAAATTAACTGTTTGTCATCTTCGTCCCCAGTGTAGCCCTCTCCACATCTATAATTTTTGATAGTGTTTTGTCATTCGTGTGCATTTTAGCGTGTAATTAATTAAATTTTGTGGAGAGAAATAAAATAATAACTACTAATGTTTATGGGAGTCCAAGCAAGATAAATCTGACACCAAAGTATCCCTGAGTTTTGGTTCATAGTCCAAAATGCATTGCTTGTTTTTAAACACTAGGATAACGGGAAGGTTTAGTTTTAGCTTTCACATTTGCACGCACGTCAAGCAGATTGACGAGATATCCAATTAGCCTTTTTTTTAAAAAGGTGGACATTCTAGAAGTGCACTGTTTGGTTTGGGTTTATACAGACGAATTTACCCAAACCAAATAATGTCATCACATTGACATGTGGCGATCATGAAAATGGCTTATTGGACGCACTGTCAATTGTCATTCAATTCAAGATTCCATTTATTTCCATACTGAACAGTACAAACAGAATGCAAAAGACATTATTGTGGAGGCACAATCCTAATAAACCAAGGCTTTTATAGTGGAGTGCCTTCAGAAGAGAAAACAAAATACATTATATAATTAATTAATAAATAAAGTAAGTAAGTTAGACAGACCTACCTCCATAGACAGACAAAGATAAGCGTGGGGAAAAATAATGGTCTGACCAGAAAACACTGAGATAAGTGACTGCTAAAAAACGAGGGTGGAGGCATGAAACTATGCTGCGTATACTGAGCGATTTAAAAGAGTTTTTAAAAGAGCCGGCGGAGGTTTTGGGTTTATTGACCATAGAAGAGAAGTTTTGTTCTTCAGTAGACGTAGAAGTAACAACCATGTGATTTAAATGTCTTTTTAGGAAGTGGCATATGGTGGTTCTAAGCATAACGGCTGGGTTGGGATAGATTCTCAATGTTTTAGACTGGAGAAAGGGATCATGGATCGTGAAGAAGGAAATACCCTCCCCCGTTGTCTAACAAGATACAGGTAAACCATTGTGACCAATACAGTATACACCACTAATTTGTAGGAGAAAGAAAGACTTTGGTCTAAACAAGTAAAACTTTAAAAAGCAGAAAAAGTTTCAAAGAGGATACATATTGCGACCAATTGACCGTTATAGGGTGGTGGTAATTGGTTAAACCAATTACAAGTGGGGGAGGCCAATCAAGAACATGATGGGGTCGATGAAGGAAGATGCGGGGCTGGAGGAGTGGAGACAACGGAATGAACTAGCTGGCAGGCTGTTTGAGCGATCGTGACTTGTGGCGTGTGTGTCATCGCGCTCGCCTCAAGTAGCCACTTGGGTAAAAACTTTCTCTAGTCTAGAGACCAAGTAACCCATTACATCACATTATTACCAAAGGGCAACAGAGCCTGGACTTCCTGCAGGCAAGATGTGTACACAGCCCAAAGGAAGACCACATCATTCATATCTTCACCGTCCAATTTTTATAAATTGTGATATGCTAGTGCGATGCAGGTATCCGTTTTTATCGGAGTATAACATCCAGATCCAGAGTGGTTAAAAGTGGGTACATCTCAATACTTGTTCAGCTGTTATTTTGTTTATAACTCTTGACTTTATGTGAAAATTTTGATACAAAATGTAAAATTTTCCACAATTGACCAGTACAGTACTTGCTTGCCAGCAAGGCCCTGGAACGCACAAGGTCACTCTTTTTATAAACAAGGTTACATGGTGGTTAACTCAATTTTATCATAAGATGAGCCATCGCACATACATGTATGTTTATGCATGGTGGTGGGTCGCAAGAGACGACAAGCCCGGTGTAGAGGAACGAGCTCCAAAAACACATTGACTGGAGGTTCTTCCTCCATGCTCCGCATGTTATCAAGTCATCAACAACCGGGAACTCACATCACCCACGATTGGAGATTGGAGATTTTCTTTCCTTCATGGTTGGTTTTGGTTTTATACCATCATGGTTTTACAGAGTGTAAAAGCTTACCTGTTTTTGTCAATCTTCTCAGCTTTAAAAGCCCCACACTTGGACACAGGAATGACATCACCAAAGTTACCAAGTCATCAACTTGACAGAAATGACAGTAGGGTGAACATATCCATTTCCATAATCAAACAACTACGAAATTACACCACTCATAAGGTCATACTGTGAACTGCTTCTATTATTTTGAAGACAACTCAACAGTTGAATTTCAAACCCAGCGCCACGCACAGACTTTCGTGGGTGAAAGAATGCGATTGGACTGGTTAGCCTTTCAGCTTATGTGAAAGGTCACATTCCACAGTGCAGGTTGTTATCGGTGCATTCAATTTTGTTACCCCACTTTTGTGTGGAGGGATTTCGTGACAGTGTTTACATTACCCTCAAAGATTTCACTGATTTACTAATCGCTTGAGCAGGTTTGCGGTTGCAGACTGAATTTCAGCAGACAGGTTATACAACAGGTGTAACAATAGAGTGGTAATTGGTACTTTCAAGATTTGATTGACTTTCATTAGATGTTACATGTACAACAACTACGAGAATACAAGCAACAAGCAAGCCATGAGCTAGTCTAGCTTTTTTTGTGTCTGAACATGACTGATTTTTTTCTCAGCGTCTCTCGTCATCTCCATGCTCTCAGTGCTCTTTTATCAAATGGGTTCGATAGCAAATAAGTCGTAAAACATCACCAGTGCAAGAATATACTTACAATCAAAGGAATAAATAAAATCCTGCCTCGTGTGTATAATCATGGAAAAGAATATTGTCCTCCACGTGGGTCATTCATAGTTTTGTAGACATGTATACAACTATACAACATGTCAAAAAAATTATGAATGACCCAAATTTGAGACTTGAGTACTTGAGTATTGCTTTATTATTTATTGTTAAACCATGTAGGAAAATAAACTAACCCTCGATTATCGAAACGTACGGTTGCTTAATATTTGAGGCTCTCGGGAAGAAAAATGCATTCTGATCGAGGATAATAATGAGTACAAAAAATAATAAAGAAGTAAAAATTATATCACATGCAAGCTTTGCCCCGGTCCACCCAACCCCGAAAACGTTTGAACTTTTTTCCGATTTTAGGCAAGTCATGAAACCAGTGACGTAACCAGAGGGACGCAAAGGGTCCTAACCCCCCCCCCCCAACAGCTCAGCCCCCCCCCCCCCCCAAATTAAAGATGTGTTCCCCTGCTTGCATCCCCCCCCCCCCCAAAAAAAAGGGTCTGTTTACGCCATGCGCTGCCCAGGCCATTGAGCAAGGACAGAGAAAACTTACTGAAAGGTAAACATAATTAATCAACAAAAATATCGGGCAAAAGGTTTTTCCTATGTAGATATATACATTTTTAAGACAGTGATAATTCAGTTTTGTAATAATGCATAATTAGGTAATCTGTATTAACGAACTAAACCATTAACTACAGTTTGATAATCCGTAATTAAGTATTTGTTATCGTTGTAACAGAGTTGTAACTAATCCGTAATAATCACGTTGGCCTATACATTAGTTCGTAATACTATATATGGTTTTGATTTATGTACAAATGGATACTTATTCCGTAACAACTGATTGGTAATCCGTTATTACGGCTAAACATACTGATTTCATTGTGAATGTATAGGCAGCAGTGGCCTATTTTCTAAACTTCTATTTCATGGCATCAAGCGCCATCACAGTGGGCGGGGCTACAACTTAAGTCTCCGCCCAGACTAGCCGCGGCCAATATGAGATTTATATGTAATCAATTGAGATTTAATCCCAGCCAGTTGAACAGAATAACTAATTCATTAAACATGTCAATAAAGTGTATAGTCCTTTTTGTTCTATTGTGTAAAAGAAATAACATTATCAATCAATTATTTGGTTCTACTAGTTTTACACAGCACCCACAATGCATTGTATGCCACGTAGGAAGCCATTTTGTGGCTGGTATCCGCTTACATACAGTGAGGAGTGGATGTAAACGGCAACCAACGGTCGAACTTTGCACACAAATTGACGTGTATCGAACTGCGCCGTGTGTTTGCGGATTGTTCACCGGACTGCACGAAAAAACAAACCAAAAGTGACCGCTTTTGCCAAATATAGTAACTCTGTTCCGGATTAAAAGAGGCTGTTTCGACTAACAGATACATTTCTCATCTTGTGCATTGGTTTCTGACTATTTTGTAGATAAAATGGGTGGAAATACAAGCGTAGAAGTTCCCGGCGGTGGTACCGAAGGTTATCACGTTTTGCGGGTAAGGAAAGTTGTTCATGCCGTGTCTCGGCATTCAACCACGGTCAAGCTCAGTGCATCTCTGCCGGGCCATTTACATAAGTTGGATGTCGTTTTTCATGCTCAAATTGAGTTGGCTGTATGTATGTTGTACTGTTAGTTAATGCAGTGGAGTAGTCCAACCTGAGCTAGTTCATCCTTGAATTGAAGTGCACTGAACATGCTGAGTATTTGGTAAAACTAAAGTCGGAGGTCAAAGATTGCATTTAAATTGATAAAAAATCATTTGAAATGACAACTCACCCAGTGTGATGTGCTATGAATCTTTGGCAGTTTGGAGGATTGAGGTTCATTCATGTTATTTGGTGCCATCTTTGGTATTTTGTATTGTATTAAATGCATAATAAACATGGAAAACACAACATAATTATCAATGAGTTGTGAGCACTTTGCATGACACCATTTTTTTGCACATTCCCCCACCCACCAGGAACGAGATTGACCGCCAATCCTCTAAACTGCATGGGGTTCATCTGCACATCGTACTGAGTATAAAAATGAGATAATTTACGGAACCTCTGGCTAGCTCCGGCTAAGCTCTGGCTAACGCTGACCTCTGACTGTAGTGTAACCAACACCTGAATATTGATGGTAGCGTGTTGTGGCCGAGCGGTCTAGGGCACCAAATTCAAGTTCTGGTGGCTCAGTCATCCGAATGTTAGTTCGAATCTCGGTCCCGGCACTTGTGTCCTTGAGCAAGACACTTCACTATATAATTTCTCCTTGGCGGACGTCCTAACTTGAGGATCCTGCGGAGTAACAAAGTAGAAGTAGAAGTAGAAGTGCATTGTATAATTACAGTTGTAAATTGAAGCTCAAAGTAGTGGCTGCAACTGTGGTCACTGGGCACGTTCAGACAATTTAACCCATCCTAGTGATAACTCTCGCTGCAGTGCAACCCTAGTTTCAAACTAGTTCTAAAAAATAAGTAAATTGTGAATTTTGTAAATTTTGTAAATTGTGTTCAGACAATTTAGCCAATCCTAGTGATAATTCTCACCGCAGTGCAACCCTAGTTTCAAACTAGTTTAAATACTAGTAATAACCATAAAGCCCCAAAACCAGAGCATCCAATCATGTTACAGTTTAGATTTCATGCTTTTTAGATACAGGCCTGATTGCTTCGTTCTTGAAAGGGCAAGGGCACCAAGGCATTTTTTTTCTTGAAAAAGGACACCTCTATGAGTAAATTGTGAATTTGTACTGGAACATGCCAAGGGCAAGATGGCAATGACCAAGGGCAGTGAAGGCAATTGCCTCCATTGTCTCCGTGAAGTACCAGGCCTGTAGATAGACTAGTCGGCTTGGTACACTCAAGTCAGACCAATCTCATTGCAATGGTTTGGTTTGAGCTGACTGTAATGATTATTTAAGTTGCATGACCCGATTTGGGCCACTGGAATTTTTTTAAAGAGTTTTTTCTCTGAATAAATTTTGACAGATGGTTCTGGTGGTTCTGGTTCTGGTGAGCTACTGCATAATCTCCACAATACGGGATGTGTGCATGCAGGCGCAAGTTGACTAAGCAGCATGTTTAAATTTTGAAATGTGCTTTGCTAATTTACGTTTCCGATATTTATTTTCTGCAATTTGGATTTGAAGGTTTCAAGGGTTTTGGCATCTCTTATGTCTGTTGGAATACAATTCCATTCTGCAAAAGTTCTTGGGAATAGGGAGTACATGTACTTGTAACAATTTTTAGCAGTTGGGGTTTTATGAAATGAGATTGCCGAGTGCTTCCTAGTTGAGACTCCTTCCCTATTTGGGTCTGTTTGATGATGTTTAGTATCTACATGTATCTCTGCTAGGTTGTTTATTGATCTATAGATAAGTCTTAATCTTTGGGTTGCTCTTCTGTGTTCAAGAGACTCCTACTCAAGGTGTTGGAGCTTCTCCGTGACACTAGATGATGCTGTTTCAAAACGAAAAATGTATACACATAATACATACACGTATGTAACATGCAAAATTGTTTGTACATAGCGATGGATAAGAGATAAAGTTGGGATCCAGAAAATTCATTTTTAGTTTTACTTAACTACCACTTATCATTGGCAGATTTCTTTGTGCAATACCGCAAATGAAAGCTTATAACTTTCTTGAATCTATAAAAATAGCTATTTTCCGGTCAAATGCACCAAAAAACAGACCTAGCATCTTTAAAAGGAATTTTATAGCTTGAAATTTCTATTTAGTTAATCACTAGTGACATTAGCTCAGTCAAACTTACTGTAGTATATGACCACCACAGCTAATTGTTAATGGGTTCTGCCTTTGCTTTCAGAAATAATCAAATTAGGAAACTAGAATCCTGGACTAAAAGCATTGATGTATTATCAACGTAAATGAACACATTTTGTTGTATCTGATTTTCGTGGCTTGAAGCTCTTATTACAAGCTTGTGAGTTTAGTCTGAGTGTGGGTGTCAAAGATTGTTGTTAAATGAAATCTAAGGAATCCTTAGTGCTTAGTGGGGATATTTACTTATCCGCATTAATTAGTATGTTGTTTACAGAGCAGGTGCTCAGGGAAAAAGCATGGAGGAAGAGGTAATGGGTTTGAATCCCACCCGAATTCCGAATAGTATGCCTGTGAAGTTTTTTCCCCACATGATTTAGTAAAACATCAAGTTCTTTTGCTAATTACACATTGGTGTAAGGTAAAAGAAAATAATAATTTAAAAAATAATAAAACATTCTTTATCCAAGATGCCATTTAAAATCTGTTTAATAATTTAATAATAAAAAGTGGAATTTTCTTTTTTCATAAAAAGAAAATTTGCCCAATTATCATCAGATACAGTGTGGAAAATGATTTGCAAGAACTCAATCAAAATGAAGCACATCTAATAAAGAGAATTTAATAAAGAGAAAAGAACTTGCATGTAGGATTTATAAAATGACAGAAAAACTTAAATTTTAACCTCTCTTGTTTTGGGGAATACCAGTTTTTCATACGCAATCTTTTAAACTTGAAGTAATATTTCCTGTATGGGTTCGGTACTTTTCCTCCAAACATGAAGCCACTATGGTCCAGCAGCTTATTGACTAATGCCACCTGATTGAAATCTCTAAATTTTGTTCTGTTTGCCGATAGAGTATAAATAGTTCTTACAAATTTTTTAAAGGAATGTCCAAAGTCTCCTCAAATTGATTGTATCAAATCAAAAATACGCAAAGCATTATTCATCTGCATGTGATAATGTGAAGTAGTTTGCCGATCAAAGGTGATTGTCCATTGGGTACACCAGCATAAACAGATTTTATTGTTTGCACCTCCCAAAATGCAGGGCGCATTTTCATCTCAGAAATGTCAATCAGAGACAGGTTACAGCATGGTTGCAAAACTCCATTTTTGATCGCCTAGTTCTCAAAAGTATTACCCATAAGTACATGTACTGCATCGTTATGCTATTAGTGGGAACAATTGTCAAAATAGTATAAGTTTTAGGAACTTCGAACACTAATGCTGAACTTAAAAAGATCATGAATTCAAAGAAAGCTGTTTTTACAGACCCCTTGCTTATGATGTCACAAGAGCTCTAAAAGCGCCCTCACTAAGGTCAAAGGAAGACTTTTAATTGGCTGGGAGTTGTGCGTGGCGCGTACATGCTTGAGCATTTCTATTGTTTGACCTCAGCAATGCCGGCAAATGCAAGGGGTCTATTGAAATGATAAAATATTTTAGTTTCTCGGAAAGGACATTTTTAATGTTATATACATGTATTAATTAAAATCTTAATTTAATTTTGTGATTAAAAAAAAACATAAAATAGATACTGTTCCAGTTATTTTTGTTATTTTGTGAAACAAAAATAACTTGTACAGCATCTGACCTTTAAATCTTTTTGAGGTTTTGATTTTGGTTGATAAATTTGGCTTCCACTGGTCTGAGATTGTGCGCATTGTGTGGGTGGGCAAAGTTGTAAAATATCTTACACTGTGTGTGGCAATTAGGTCAAAGTGATTCAATCTTGAAACACCCAACATTTGTTTGTGATATTGAATCAGACCGTGAATTTGCCATATCACTAGGCCATGTTATATATGTCTTTCTCTGACTAAAATTACTCAAGTAACTGTGCAGTGCTTTTTATGTCAATGTGTTTTTGGGTGAAGTAAATGGTAAAACTGCGTTGAGGTTTTTGTTTGTTTTGTTTTTTATGTCAGGAATAAAATGGGTTCATTTGACCAGTCATATTACTTTCGCTATTCACTTATAAATTATGTATGCTGTGTATAAACTACAAAAAGGGATTTTGGAGTTGATTTTATTTTTACAGAAGCCTAAAAGAAAAAAAGTTAAAAAATATAAATATGGAGAAAAAAAGGTGGGAAAGTAAAGCGTCACATTCATTTAATAAGTGCGATTAAACTCAAAAGCCAGTAAAATTGACCGAGGAACAATTTGATAGAAAGCTTCTTGGCTGCTTTTTCCAGAAACTTCAACCCAATGGCCTCCATGTTAATTTGAGGCCATAGGTGGAATTTTGTTTAAAAGTTATTAACTAATTTTCTTAAAATGTACTAGATATATTAAGTATTTAAGGATTCCAGAAGAAGACCAGAGCACACTGGTTGAAAGTCGAAGAATAAACTGGCTCTTTTCAGAGCCAACACTACTGGTACGCAAAACTACACATTGTCACGCAAACCTTACTCATGGATTCTAATCTTGGCCCATTTTCACAAAGGTTTAAGCAGAAAATACTGCTCACCAAATATAACGGGGCACCAGTCATGATAATGTGAATAACATGCCAGTTTGGCTGGCAACCTGTTTCTGCTTAGCAACATTTTTACTTTGCTAAGCAATTTTTGTGCTTACAACCTATATGAAACTGGGCCTGTTTTGATATAATTTTTCTTGTTCAAGATTTTGTATAATTTATAAGTTAACAGTTTTTAAAAACCGGGAAGAATGACCAACATATGACACGTTTTGTTTGTTTTCCATTTTCCAGGTTCAAGAGAATTCACCAGGACACAAGGCCGGGCTGGAGGCTTTTTTCGATTTTGTAATAGGCATTGGAAACACAAGACTGGTATGTTATTATACACCAATCATTTTTCTGTTCTTATATTTATATCGTCCAATAGAAAAGACAAAATTGTTGTATAAAACAGATCATGAATGTTTTGCATTTTGCATTCATGCAGTGGTTAGAATAATTTCATGAGTTGAAAGGTGGCATTTTCCATTTGACTTGTTGAATGGATCGTTCCATATTTCAAATCGTGAAAATATTCTCACCATTGCACTCATAAACATTAATTATTTGTGGTCTATTTTACAGTTGAATTTATTCAGAAATGTTGTTCATCCAGCACTTCTGATTTATTTTATCATATTGTTGGAACAGTTGCATTAAATTAAAGCTGTACAAGAAATATATTTTACTATTTGTGAAAAAAAATTGTTTACAAGTGTTAATTTTAACAATCTTATGATGAAAGAGACCTACCAATCACTTTTACCCTATTACTGTAAGTGCACCCTCTAACCAATATGCCCGTGCCACAAAATTCCACAGGAGACTGTGGAGACTAAGCCCACAGTACACAAGCCATGCACCTAAGGTATGGTACCCTGTGGCAGTCTGTGGCACCAGTAACCTGCATATCACATTCATGATAGAACACCCTTGTATAATAATCATGACTTTTCAATGCATACATACAAAAGTCGACTTGTAAGGCAACTTCTGTAGTTTGGCATATTTGAAAAACTAATTGCACTTCTCAGTAGTTGGTGCTTTTACAAGTTGAAGATAATTAAGGTTTTATACGTTTGCCTAACTATTTAAAATGCTGCACTGTCTACGTATGTCTATGTAATACCTTATTTCGGAGGAACTGTGCACAAATTTACTGTAGATAATTTGTTTGAACATCCATACATTTACTACCTCATGAGAAGCCTGTATCAAGGATTAAGGATTTGGGATTAAGTCAAAACATTAAGAACTTGGACATTTTGTTAGAATTAATGATTTCATCTGGTGTTGTTTCTTGATGATTCAGGACAAGGATGATGACACACTAAAGAAACTCCTCAAAGAGAATGAAGAGCGTCCAGTCAGAGTGCTGGTGTACAGCAGCAAAACCTTATCCGTCCGAGAGGTTACACTGACCCCAACCACTAGGTGGGGAGGTCAGGGGTTACTCGGGGTCAGCATCAGATTCTGTTCCTTTGAGGGTGCGAATGAAAATGTTTGGCATGTTTTGGTAAGGATATCAAATTAACAACACATCTTTAAAAAGAGATTTACTAAATTATCCAAACACCATTATTGGGCTAGCGATTTTCCGTTCCAATGCTCACCTCGTCACAAAATCACCAACTGGCTGAAAATAGCACTTTGTTTACAGATTTTGGTGTTACTAAAGTCTATAAATACAACATTGCAGTCCAAAGCAAAGTCCCTGACAAGTTAAATGAAATCAGCAATCTTCAGAAACAAAAAAAACATTAGCCCTACCAGTGGCAGTCTTTTTTAAATTATATAATTTGTTGGCAATGCATCTAGGAGAAAGAACAGTTAGTCATAGTTTTTGCTGAATACCTTCTTGCCAAAAGTTAAAATGCATAAATCAAGATTGACACTACAGTGATTTTTTTTTTTTTGTTTAATACGTACCAAATCCTTAAGAAGGCACACTGAAGTAAATTGTTTACTGTTCAGTTAAACTGCACTCAACTTTTTGTTCAACACCTTTTGAAATTCCTGGGTTACTTTGTTGAAACCTTTTTTCCAGTGCTTTTTTAGGAAATTGTTGCTTTAAATGTCTCTGAATATTGTTGCATTTTTCATAAAAAGCTACTTACTGGCAATGAATCGATAAATGACACACTTCTTGTTGATTACATTTATGTATTTAGAATAACTCAATTCGTGTGGGTTTACAAATGTGTTATATTTATCATCATGATACAGTGCTTCAGGATTGTTGAAATTTGAGGCACTTAGCAAATTTATTGATACTGAATATTATTATTTGTCCTTACTATTTTATCTTAGTCTTAATATATGCAATCCAGTACCTTCATATATATATATATATATTTTTTTAGATTAACATTTTGAAACTGCCATGTATTTGTATAGTACACATGTTGCACTATTCCTTCTTTCTTTATCCCAAACTGTTTCTCTCGGATTCACAGCTGTTGTTGGTATTAAATAAATTAAAAACTGAATATGGTTAATGATTATTTATTTTTATACTGTGCAGGATGTACAGCCAACATCACCTGCTGCCCTAGCTGGGTTCAGATCCAACACAGACTACATCATTGGAGCTGATACTATCCTACATGAGGTACATTAGTCTGTTTTAAAAGACATCCATGGACACTGAGTTAAACTCTTTCACTATACCTCATACATATTCATGACTGAGAGCCCAATTCTCACTGGTCCATTCACTGTATGTCACTGATAATTTGTGAGCCATGTATCACTGATAATTTCAGTCATCATAGTCCTAGCATTATTAAGGGCCAAATTTTATTTTGCATTGAACCTGTTTTTGGTCATGTGTATGTAACTTAATTTATTAGTTATTTGAATTTGATTGTATTCTCCATATGAGGCGTAATCTCTTGTTATTGTGTGCATGTCATTAAATTCACTGTGCTGTTGTTGATTTATTTCGCATGTCACTCTATACCCAAGGCTGTGCTATTGTACACTAAAATTCTCTGTTTCATCTTCTTATTTATCTGCGCCTTTTGTTTTAGTTTCATTCCTGTATTTTCTGAGGATTCATTTTCTGTTTGAATTCATTCTATGTACTGTTTAATCAAATGAGTAGAAACGGCAGGATTAATGAGTGCATCAAAGAGTTCACACAAGCCATTTCTTCTAATTTGTTTGTCCTCATTTCAGTCGGAAGATTTGTTTTCATTAATTGAATCTCATGAGAATCGTCCGCTTAAGCTGTATGTGTACAACGTTGAGACAGATGGGTGTAGGGAGGTCACCATCACACCTAATCGCACCTGGGGAGGAGAGGGAATGTAAGTAGGAGGAGACAAGGTTCAATGCCCCTCAAGTTTTATGTTTAAAAGACAAATTTCATTATTAGTATTAGCATTTGTCATACACCTTTTTTAATGAAAGAAAAGATCAAAATCGAACTATATCTCAAAAAAGACATTTCTCAAAATCTCAAACTGAATCACCTGCACCATGTACATGTGCAATGTAAATAACTTTGATTCGTCCAGTGCATTTAATGAACTTGTGAATTTATTGTCTGAGATCCCAACCGGATTTTTTTCTAAACCTGGGGAGAATCGTAGGAGGGTGTGGTACAAATTTCTGAGCCAAATAGTCAGGAGCCGTCAGTTACAAACAAAAATTACTGTGAGACTGTGTTTGATTAAATAACAGCTCCCTGAAATCAGCCTCCACTATGTGTAAAATAAATCAAGGGAAAAACAAACGTGCTTAGCGGAAATCTTACTAGATTAAATTTGTTATCCGTTAAATCAAGATCTGTAATGCTTTCATTTGTCTTATCTTCCACCAGCCTGGGCTGTGGAATAGGATATGGATACCTGCATCGGATACCCACACGCTATTTCCCAGAGGGGCGAAAGATGACCTTCTCCGCCCATCTCAATGCGCCGGTGATTCCGACAGAAGTCTTAGAAGGTATCAAGGAAGCCCCATCAGATGGATTTGCAGAGGTGAGGGGCACTAGAATGATTTGATAATATTTCATTAGTCAAATTGGACAACAATTTATGTTTTATGATTTATATTGCTTCTTTTTCCCTTGAGCATAAAGAGTTGTTTAGGCTTGAAGGGTGTGTGTCCACAATGTTGATAAAGTTGAAAAAAAAAAGAAATGTTACAAATTTACACATTACTTTCATGGTATAAAGATGGTCATGGTGGAAAACTTCCCTTATATATTTTGCATGAAATGTTAAACTTTTTGAGAAATGAGTAAAACAATTAGTTTTGATCTCGCGAGACTAAAACTAGATGTTTGAAAACAGTAAAAACGTGTAATGGGGCTTTTCTCTATTTTCTTGTGACCCTGATGACCAATTGAGCTTAAATTTTCACAGGTTTGTTATTTCATGTATGTTTGGGGTCACATAAAGTGTGGATACTGGTCTTTGACAAATACTAAGATTTCCAAGTTTCTTATAGTAATGTACGTTTCACGTGTAAGGTTTTTCATTCTTGAAGTGCTGTCATTGAATTATGGAGTTCTTAAAAATGGCCTGATCTGACAAGTTGTATCTTCCTTATTATTGTTTATTATTTCCTTCCATGTCGTAGGTATCCCTTGCATCCTCAGCAGACACAAGCCAAATTGAGAAGGGACTTTCCAGCGTGTCCTTCTCTGCAGACCCTCCTGTTGAGATCCCTCATCCTGCTGCTGCAGGAGCTCAACCCACAGTGCCTGTCACACCACAGATTTCTGCCGGTGATTCAGCGACTGCAGGTGAGTGCCTCAAAACATAGGAACACTTTGAGCAATCCATTGGGAATTCGGACTGTTCCAAAAACTTATGGTTTTTTCTCAGGAATTCTCAATGTTCCCTTTGAAATGTTCCAGTTGGAACACCAAGCTATCTAGTTACACTTGGAAATCAAAGTTTCTCTTGAAAGGAAAGCTCAAATTCAAACAGGGATATCCTAATTTTTGAGAAGCTTTTGTGGAAATGTTTGACTCACTGCACTGTGATACTGAAAATCCTACAATTTTTGAGTAGATTTGCAACCATTTAGAATTAAGTAGAAAATTGCAGAGATTTTGAATGGTTGATTAGGTTTCATTCTATGCTAGCAAAGAGGTTTACGTAAAACAAAATTGAGACACACACCAAGTATCATGTATTTTGAGTCACGTTTACTTGCAGAAAAACTTCAAGAAACTTAAGACATCTTATAGTATCTGTCTTGCTCTCATTATACAGCCTCTACAGGAGTTCTACCGCCTGTCAGTCTGGCCAACATACCTGGCCTCCCAAACCTCAACATATCCCTGCCTCCTATGCCTGCCCCGGCCCCAATCACAACACCTGCAATGTCTGACACCACTGGCACTGCCCCAGCTGCAGCAGGTGATGGTGTCACAACCCTGCCACCTCCTGTGTCACTCCCCGGTGGTATCTCAATACCAGGCCCCACACCGCTGCCCACTCTCCCCGTCGGAATCAGCACAGACTCACCGCCATCGTAGGACTTGGATCTCTTTGAGTATCATCTTTAAATTTGGGGGAATTGGGCGAAAAAGGGTTGGGAGTTGAATCTGCTATTTGATGGCTTTTTGCATACTTGATTCAATCATATGTTGGTCATTAGAAATTCAACTCATTGTTTGTCTGCAGCTGTTTAATTGAAGGTGTACAATTAAGCCTTGCTACTGCAGCAACCTGGTTTAATTCTATAGACCATTATCATGCTGCCGCCATATTTAGTCATGCTCCCAGTGTGAAATAGCATTACCGAATACAAGGTGCCAGACTATTTTGCTCTTCCAGCCCCGGTATGGTTTATATTGATTTGAGTGGTAGGAACAACAAGATGGCAGCATCATGATAAAGGTCTGTCTATACTAGTGTTAAAACTGAAAATACTGTAATTCTTTATAAAGATTATTTGCTTTACCAGAAGTTGTTCGTAAAGAATGGAACCTCCAGTTACGTTGGGTGTGTTCAATTAGCTTCCCCTAGCATTCATACCAATGTATCTTGGGACAGCTGACCGGAACTACTTTCATTGTTAGCACTACATCCAAAACTCTTCGTGATTCACGAAAAGATCGTAAAATAATTATTCTCAAGGTGAAACTGCAACGTTAAATTATTTTACAAGCCCAGCTTAATACAAAAGTACATGCCTACGAATACAAACATTACAAAATGCTCACAACGTCACTGGTTTAGGGTGAAAATGTGTGTCAAACTTTTAGAAAGTGCCCCCCTGAATAACAAAAAAAATGGCTGCTATTTAGAAAGTTTGTTTGTTGTGACGTCATGCATCGGGGTCAGCCCCCAGTAGCCTGCTCTAAAAGAAGGTTACTTGGGGTTGAACTGAACACACTTGAAAGCTATTTGAATGACTGGGGTCAGACCTGGGTCGACCCGGGGAAGCTAATCGAACGCACTGGGGTCAGACCTGGGTCGACCCGGGGAAGCTAATCGAACGCACTGGGGTCAGAATTGGGTCGACCCGGAGAAGCTAATGGAACGCACTGGGGTGAGACCTGGGTCGACCCAGGGAAGCTAATCGAATGCACTCATACCGACGTGGATGATTCTCTGATTTTGCTATGCTGAGCTATTTTTCATGTACTCAAGGTTGTGGCCTCTGTAAATGTACATCGAGTTCTGAGCTTCTGATGTGGGTTGTAATGTACATGTACATATACATACAATGGTACATGTACATGTACAGGTGCAATCAGTTGTAATGTATATAAGTGCATTGGGTTCCAACTGTACTAATAACTAAACTTTAATAAACACAATCCTGTTCAAATCTTCCAGCTTCCCAAGCCAACCATGCTTTGTATGGTGTCAGGTACAGGCCTGATGGGTTTTTTCTTGTAACAGAAAATATAGATAGATGAACATGAACATTGCTCAGAGGTGAGAAAGTTCACACCTTTATCTGAATTCCGACATTTTTGAGTCTGCCTGGGGAAAGAAGTAGCTGTCATTTTCTTCAGATATAAAAAAATCCTGCTCTTTGATTTACTGCTCCAGTGATGAGGTTGTGAGGATACTCAGCTGTTCCTGAAACCTCCTTGAAATCTGCAACTCATGGGGTATCCAAAAAAGTTGAAATGCTACCGTTTCAAAATTCCTTTGAAATTTGGATTCCAGTTTCTGAATTTTTTGTGAGCTAAGACTCAACTCTAGAAATTGTGTTCCTTAGTAAAGGGCACCGCTACAAGAGAGATGAAAGAATTGTACTGAAACATGTCAAGGGGCACCAAGGCAATGACCAGGAGCATGGAGCACCAAGGCAATGACCAGGGACATGGGGCAATTGCCTCCATCACCTCCATAAAATATCGGTCCTGCAGGTTCGTGTACGCTGATTTTTATCTAAACCCACGAGTGTTGGGAGGACCATTTAAGTAAGGGTTAAATTTTAAGTAAAATTCATAAACAACTTGTCAACTACTTGGTGGCAGCGAACACAATTTTTCAACAACAGACAAAAATCTGCAACTCTTTGCATCTGTTCTTGACACTAAGAACAAAGAAAATGAGGTAATTTGGGGGATTTTAATGACTTGGTGGCAGCAAACACATTTTGGTTTTGGGTCTGTTCAATTATTTTTATTTAGCGATTTCCAAAGACAAAGATGGAGACGAGCAAAGTACATGTAGTTTTCTTTATTTTCTTTTTTTTTTTACTTCCATAGTTTACATAAGGTCTAAGAAATTTATCAAATAACATTCTTAGTATCTGAATTATTTAACCCAAAAGTTAAACAAAAGCAAGTCCAATATCTGTTATCTCCTGTAAAGGTCTCATAGATGCTAGGTCCGATTTTTGACCGATTTGACCCGAAATTTTATATATAAATTATAAATAGCTATTTTTATAGATTCAAGAAAGTTACCAGCTTTCATTGAAGGTGTAGCACGAAAACAATTTCCGCCAATGATAAGCAGTACTTGATTAAAAACTAAAAATGAATTATTGTTGGCATCCTGACACTATCTCACGTCCATCAGCCCTGTACAAACAATTTTGCATACACGGATTTTGTGCATTGTCGGTGGCATAGTGCAAAAGTTTTTCAATGTTTTTCATTATGAAACCGCATCATCTGTCAAAATTTGTCAGAGAAAAAAAAATTTTTTTTCCCCCGGCAAAAATCGGACCATGCAACTTTAAGTTAAACAGAAAATAACAGAAATTGCAATTGTTTTTTCCCCACACCTTTTTAAAATTTCCATAATTTTCAAAGAATATATAATGCAATAATTTGTTGGTATTCTCTTTTAAATTACCCAAACTGCAGTCTCAAATGATTTGTTGTTTGTATGAAAAGCGTTTTTCATCTGCAGCTAAATTTGTTTGGATATTTATCGCAACAATGGGGGGGGGGATCTCACCGTCGTATTGAAAGTAAAGATTACATAAACTTCTTAAAGCAATTCAGATTCAAGGATATGTTGTCGTTTTATTTACAAGAATGTTATTTTTCACCAATATAAATGTCCCTCATATTTGCCTGAAATATTATCCAAACCCTAAACATCACAAATCAAATTTTGTTTATACTTGTAGCTGATGTTTTTATGTTGGTATGTTTAATTCTGCATGAACTGGTGACTGCTGCACTACATGTCTCTGTTGTACAGTTCAATTGAATTCAGTGAATTATACAATATAATCTAAAATGTAAAAATACATTACATTGGTCACATTTGAATTTAAAACTTAGTTTGGGGCAGCAAAGCGTGTTTTACAAACAGTAGTTTTTAGGCGGGAAAAACTAAACATTTAGCCCAAAGCATGGCCAGTAGTGATCTTCTGTTTTTTTACAGGAACAGTTTTGTGCCAATGGATATTCTATTTCTTGGAAGTCCATGCTCCATTTTCATTAACTCTCTTTCTGATGACAGAATAATGTATCAAACTGTGTAGCTTTTATTTAGGACTGTGGCATGTAGCCGTGTTGTTAAACAGACTGCAGGATAGTTAAGCCTAAGACCCAGAGTAAAACCGTGTAATTTATCTGGGCTGGTCCTCACAGTGGTAAGGGCAAGGTGTATAAAGCTGATTAGCAAAAAAGTAGCTGAGCACAACAAATTATGCTTACCGGATTAAGGTTACCTGCCAAATACATTGTCACATGTACCCTCTGTGACTGGTCTCCTGCTCCTTTTTGTTGAGCAGGAAATTGTTAAAGAGGGGGGTCTAAGATGAAATTTTGTGATGCTAGTCCTTATTAAAGTGGACACTAATATGACAAGTCTCTAACCATGCGTTAAAAAGTGCTTGGGCCCAGATCCACTCAGATTAAACTTGCCGCATATTCCTTACAAATCCATAATTTCCTTCAAGTAAAGGTGATGCATTTTGTAAATATTTTTGGAACTTTGTGACTCACCGGGCAGGTTTTGCAATTTCTGACCTTTGCCTTGGAAAATACAATATTAACTACAATATTAAATAAAGAGGTTAACTTAATAGGACGTTTGATGCATTCACAATTTCTGCTTGAGGCCTTGGTTGGTTCCTCTTTCAAAAAGGGAACCTTTGTGAGGACAATTTAAATTTCTACAGGAACATTTCAAAGGAAACCATGGCAATGACCAGAGGAATGGAGGCAATTGCTTAGAAGAGTGTATTAATTCTTATCCTCAAGTAAAAAAAACTTGCCCCTAAACCAACCCATAGACGTTGCATAATCAGTGGGTGATTACATTTTGCTAGAAAAGCAGCATACAAAGCTTTACATAGCAACAACACTTAAGATTCACACTTTCTTTAAAAGTTAGTCAGTGTATTTGTTAAGCTTTTAATAAATAAGTCCTCAGTTCACAAATGTTAACAAGACACACATTTAATGATACAGAGCATGAATTTTACACTCTACATCAAACTAAAAGTATAAAAAAAACCTGAATTTATGTAGACTTTGAAAAAAAAAAGTTAAACACTTCTATATTTGAATTATGTAAATTATTATCGAATTTAAACTTAAAAGGGTAAAATTTGAAAGTCTTGTAAGTACCGTATACTTTAATGCAAGATCTTTGAGGAGTGAAGTATAAAACTGAATGATTTTACAATTATAATGATACTTTGTTCTTTTTTGTTCTCTATTGTCTTGTTTTTCCAGGGTCCATAAACGAAAAGTGGACCATTTTTTATGAAACTTGAGAAAGTATCAATACACAACTTACAGTACATTTAGTACAGGTTTCACAGTTATTTTTGGCAAATAAGTCGCAAAATTAAACGTTGCGTTATTCTATTTGGTGCAATAATGAAAGCTCCTCAAAACAGTCTGTCTATTTCACCTTATGTGTAAGCAATTGTTCATTTGCATGATGCATTTTATAAAAGATAACCGTTCAATTTAACAATCCACTCTCGAACAGCATTTGAATTCGCAACACCTTTTTGCAGAAATCTGTGGTTGCGCCTACCCTGCTAAATTGAATGCCGACTTCGTATGGCTGAAAAGAATGACTTACAAGTTCAATTGAATATAATGATATATAAATTTGCATGCCTCAAAATAAACTTAATGACAGTTTCTACTGAAAAGGCAAAAACGCTTTAATACGAATGCACAAAAGTGAAAAAGGCTGTTTTTTTTGCCAAAAATGGAAAACCTTTAATTGTATTTTTATGTATGTTGTTTCTGCCTGAATAGGTTTTAGTGATGAAAACACTAAGAATAAATGTATCTTGCCAACAGTGCTCTACAGTTACATTACCAATCCTAAGAATGTCATTGTCGATCAACTACTCCGGTCACCTCTTGGCAAAGTTCTTATCTAGAGCAGCCTTGGTACGTTGGATATTGTAGATATTTCTATGGATACGGTCTTCTACTGAACTGTTCTCAGGTAACTTCAGTGGTCTGGATAATTAAAAACATGACATGAAGGTAATGATCAGTAAGGCTTTGTCTGAAATGAGAGCTATGGTTGTGGCTAATGCTAGAGTCTTCAGTGTTGCCACTGTAGCCATAGCCATAGCCGTAGTCGTTTAATAAACCCCTTGCATATGATGTCACAAGTACAAACAGCGCCCTCAATGAGGGAAAAGGAAGACCCGTCATTGGCTGACAGTTGTAAACATCCTATACATGTTTCCATTGTTTGAGCTCAGCGATGGCGGCTTATGGAAGGGGTCTATTAGGACCAAGTTTGCACAAGGATCATTTGTCCACCAGAGGTCGATATTACCTGGTACCTGACATGTTTTTGAGCGTGAGTACCAGTTAATATCAGCCGCTAGTTGACAAATGGTCCTTGTGTGAATTTGGCTTAGGATGCAGCCTTTAACAGTATGTGGATTACTCAAAATCGTATTAGTGAAAGTTGTATATGCAGTAAGTCCTATGAAGGATTTGTTAAAAGTCATTCTGAAGCTTGTCAAATTGTTCCGTCAGAATTCTAAAATTGTTATTTCTATAATAAGCACATTGTTTATCTACCAAGACATTGCATCCAATCCTCAACAAAATTTTACTGTCCAATTAAAGCACGCGGCCAACATTGGTAACTGTCATGGACTAGTATCTGCGCTTTGTGTGACTCAACATGTACATGAAATAACAAACCTGTGAAAGTTTACGCTCAATCAGTCATTGGAGTCACAAAAAATAGTGAAAAAACCCATCACTGTTTTTTAAACACCGTTTTTAACCAGCCATTCAGACTCTTGAGATCAAAACTACTTGTTTTACTCATTTCTAAAAAAAACTAAACCATATCAGGCAAAAATATTTCAAGAGAAGTTTTCCACCATGACCATCTTTATACTATGTGAGTTACGTAAAAATCTGTGAGCATTTATATTGTTAATCTTGTCAATGTTATGCACAGGCTTTAATGACGGTTTACTTGTACAGTGGTACAGAGATACATTTCATATTATGATAACTTACTGGACAAATTCAGCATTCTTGGATTTCTTCTTCTCCATTTCGACCTCTGCTCGTTCCTCTTTCTGTAAAAAATTAATTTACAAGAATGAGAGATCAGAGAATGATAGAAAAAGTAAATAATAGCAAAACTCTGACTGCTACTGTAAGTCTATCAACATCACTACAGATTTTGTTGACGAGACACTACCATGAACAACAGAAATGTAGAATATTTCCTTTGGGATCTTTGTATTGGAAAAAATTCAGCAGTTTTTAGTTGTACTTATCGATTTTACATTGAGTGCCAATATGTATTGATTGCATTCCACACTGTTCAGGCCTTGCCGAAAAACATCTTTCAACAATAATTTTGAAATAATGTTTTGAAATTTTGTTTTTCAGTTTTGTGATTCAATGCACCCAAACTTGGTGCTGACATGTAGAATCTTTTTAATTAATATTTAATGATATGACTAATGTATGTATCAAGATCAAGATTTGAATAATCAAAGGCTGACCTCATAGGTCATGACCCTTGACTTGCGCTGATCATCTCTCCACTTTGCATTAGTCATCATCTCAGCTCGCTTTCTCTCCATCTCCTCAGCTGTCAGTTTCCTTCAAAGAAAAAAACATTATCTTGGGTTACTTTGGCTCCAAATGAAGAAATAAAAGGAGCACTAAAAAGTGGGAGAGTGGTTGGGGTGATGCTTGTATTTTTTTATGTCAGGATTTTAATTTTAAATGACTTTTATTCCATTTCCTTTTCAACTTCCAATTAGTCTTCGGTTTTGTTCTGTATTTTGAACTTCTTTTAGCTTCTACAGCGGCGTTAAAACTTTCATTTTCAACTAGTAACTCAAAGAAATTGTTTTTTTATGCCACAGGGAATTTATAAACTAATGTGTACCTTTTTGGAGCCATATCTCTTTGGCTATTCTTTTGCTGTGGCGATTTGCTCCTTGACAGTTTGTCAGCTGACCTCCCATGATGTCTCAGAGGTGACCGTGAGCGACTCCTTCCCCTACGCTTGTCACCTCTATTGTCACTTTTTCGATATCTGTCTCCTTTGGATTGGGGTGAGGGTGACCTATCTCCTTCGTATCTATTCGTTTTTTTCTCATGGTGTTTTGTTCTAGAGTTGGGAGATCTATCACGGTTTCTAGAACTATACTTGTCTCTTTTGTCAGACTTATATTTAGTTGGGCTGATTGCAGGGGCGGGGGACGGAGATCTTCGTTGGCTTCTTGCTCCTCTCTGGAGACCATAGCCAAATGGAATCTTCTCTTCCTCATGTCTCTGTCTACTCCTTGATGCTGGGGGTGATGAGATGTGATCTCTTCCCCTCTCATCAGAGTGCAACCTTTTCATTTTTTGTGCTGATTTGTGTCGTTTTTGCTGCTTATAGGACTCCTGATCCTCAGAGTTGCTCTCGCTAGAGGATGATTCTGATCGGTCTTTCTTCCCTCGATGTTTCTTCAGTATCTCTCTCTCCAACAGCTCTTTCATCCTACTCTTGTTCAGTGATGCAAGTGTCTGTTCTTTCCCTCGTCCGTGACCTCGATCACTGTCACTCCCACTTGAGGAATGTTTTCTGTTGTGACCTCTCATGTGATTTTTTCCCTTGTGTCTGTCGCTGGATGCTCCAAAGTCTTGCACTCTCCTCTTAGGGTGTCTCGGGGCAGGGTCGTCATCACTGTCACTCTCACTGTCAGTTTCCTGCGACCTCTTGTGTTTCTTCCTCTTCTTCTCCTTGTGTTTCTTTGCCTTTTTACTTTTCTTTTTGTCTGATCCAACTTGAGAATGGAGCTTCAAATGAAAATCAAATATCAAAAATCAATTTCATTTAGTTTTTCTTTAAACATCTTACATTAATTTATATCAACTGGACCAATTTTCAGAATGAATGTTTTTTTCCCTACAGGACTTGGAAAACACTCAGAAAACAGTACTTGTCACACATCTGTGTTAAAACCAAAATAACATTCTTTATCCCTGATACAATTATTAAGGACAATGTACAGGAACAAACAAAGAATGACTCAATCAGTTGTCAAATATAAATAAGATGCTTAACAATATTGTGCTTTCCGAACACTTTGTCTTCTCTGAGGCTTACCAACTGTTGTAGCTGCTTCATCCTGATTGGGTTACTGACTAACTCCTTCCGATTGTTCAGTTCACGCTTCCTGAAAAAAGTAAAAATCACATCACTTTTCTAATTGGCATAATCCCTTTTTTTTGCAACACATACTTTTCTAGCCTTCAACAGCAATAGTCATGAGTTCCATAGAGTCAAAAGTGTGGAACGGATTGAATGTCAAAGAATGTGAAGAAGTAGAAATTAAGTAAACTGACTTGATTGCAAAGAGTGGATCCTCACGCATCTTCCTCGCCATGTCTTTGGCATCAATTGTAAGGCTCCCTGAGCTGCCCAGAACTGCACTAGAAGATAAAACTCCACGATCCTGAGCCTAAAAACAGACACAAACAAAAAAAATCAAGAGTTTACATGTTTCAATTTTGTCCTTCGCTGATGTAATGATAAAGCACTATGTACGCAAATCTTTTCAATTCTTACAAAAAAGGAAATCCATGGAGGGCTTGGTGGGAATCAAACCCTTTCTCATCTATAGTAGATGTCTTTACCACAAGACCATCAAGCTTAATGCATATTTCTTTGGACACTTTTTTAAACCAATAACCTGAAAATTCACAAGTTCTTCTCACCCCATTGGACTGGGTCTTTCCACTTTGTTTATCAACGATGACTTTATCAACCTCCTTTCCAAGAAGATAATCATCAGGGTTGACATGACCCCCTGGTCCTTTGTACATCCAGTCCAAGCGATCTTTGCGTTTCCTTTTGTACATTGCAAAACAAAAAGTAAAGACAAATTTAACTGTTACTTCTCCCAGGGCAAAACCAGGGAAAACCTGAATAGTATTGTTTTGAGAAAAAGTAAACGAATTTGTTACGAAAACCCTGAAAACCAAACACTCATTAGTAAAAATGTTATGTCTGGTCCAGTTTCAAATACTCACTCGATGACCCCAGCATCTTCCCCTCGCCTCCTCATCTCTTCCAGAGCCCTCTCTTCTTGACGCTCTTCCTTCAGTTCAGCTAATCTCTTTTGCTCCTTCTTCTCCATCTCCTCTAGCTTCCACTTCTTCTCCTGGTTGTCAAGGCGACGAGGATCCCAACTCTTCTTCAGGTTCTTGGGCAGGAAATAGATAAAAAGTACTTTATTGCATGTAACCCACCCAATGGTACATCAACAACACAACTTGAAAGTTTGTTATCTACAAGGCCAAGCTTAAATTCAGTTCTACTTGGTTCTTCTTCAGTGCCAAGTGAGTTCAGATAAACATTTCTATCTGAAACATTATCCTCATTCAGACCTTTAATATAAATGAGGTCACACAGCAGAGTCTGACACTTCCTAATCTTGATGTTCCTACATATCAATATTTCCATTGACATTCTGAGATATATTCTAGTGGAATTGTAATTTTCTTTTGGAAAAGTGGCCTAGACTCTTATTTGCATATTGGATAAAAAATATAGGCCACATCTATAAGAAAATAGCATTTTAATTCAATCATGCAAACCGTACACACTTTCAAAATCGCAACTAGTTTTAAAACAGAAGATTATTCTAAAAACAAATTTCGTTTTAAAAAGTAATTACCAGGTCTCCACCCCCCATGATGATGGTCAGTTCTTGAGCCTCTCTTTGCGTTGTCGTGACAGGTAGGCCTATATGGGGTCTTTGTTGCTGTTTGGCTAGGTTAATACGCTATCTCCTGAATGCAAATATGGCAAAAGAATGTCAACAGTTATTAGGCCGATGGAACTTGATTGGTAGTTTCTCAACAGTGCCCCCATTGAATTTTGGCACAGCACGGAAACTGTTCATCACTTACAATTTTCAAAAATCTACCTAGATAAAATTATGAAAATTTCAACAAATTCCACTGACATTTTTTTCAGTCAAGTCCTCGTTTTTTTAGCAAAATTTCAATATTCATTATTAATATTAAATGAACAGTGAGACCCACAAACTGGGGCACAAAATTTTGACTTTGACGGTCATACTAGCCCCCCCCCCCCCCCCAGCCTAGACAAACGTATGTGTCTATTTCTAGATTGTGTTTCGGCGATTTCCCTTAGTAAATAGTATACAACCGTCAAAGTCAAAATTTTAAGAGTTCAGCGCCCCATTTACTGGGTCTTCCATACTCAAAATAAGTAATGTATTGTTAGTAATCTTCCATCTATCTATATAGACAATACTAACATTATCATATCACTACAGTAACTAACAACATTCACTACAGATACAGACTACTTTACTATCTCTATGGAAATAGTCTCAGTCTGTGCAATTTATTCTGAAGCTTTTTTATCTTACATTTTTTAAGAAAAAGGAAAAAAGAAACGGGAAAATTAACCATTTACTTTTTTTAAGATGCTGGGTGGGCACAAAAAGTACATGATAATGATGTATTTTAACAAGGAAGAAAAATAATGAATAATGAATACTGACAAATGTGCCTCTTTCAGAGATGGATTGACAAGGAGAAACTGTAAAATTACGATGTTCATTACATTGGCATAGCTAGTTCAACATGTCAACTCAATCAGGTCCCACACTAGCCCCCATACATTGTGCCAATACGCTGGACTCCCTCCGCTTCTTGGAGGGAGTCCAGCGTAATGGCACAATGTATGGGGCTAGAGACCCAGTAACTGGGGTGCTGTACTCCTTTTTTGAGATTTTGACATTATCTGTCGTACTACTCTACTACTAGACTACTAGTACTACTACACTAGCGCCCCAGTAAGGAATATGTACATAACATATAATGTAGTAACTGCGACGGTACGACAGATAATGTCAAAATCGCAAAAAAAGGAGTGCAGCATCCCAGTACTGGGTATAGTATGGGGCTAGTCCCACGTCCTTGCTCTATGGTCCTACTCCTAGAACTATGAAGTATGAGGTTCTTTCCGCTATGTTCGTGGAGACGATAGCGGAACGAACCTCAGTCATCTCATAGTTCTAGGACTAGGAGTACTACGGTCCCACACAAACAAGAAGAAGGATGTGTATTTGTTTTGTCCATTGGACTAGATTATTGATTTAAATACAAAATAAGATCCCTATATAGTAATGTTTTTACCCATCAATGACAGATTTGGAGTTCTTATGTGTAAGGCTCAAGTTACAATTGCCACCCAACTTTGAAGAAAATCCAGTAATAAAATACACACGTTTGTGCATGGAGCCGATACCTCGTATGTGTAAACGTCACATAAATATGCGCACTCTACCTCGTTCTCAGTTAATACACACAAACATTATTGCTTACCTCTCTGAGAAAAAGGTTAAATGATGTGTATTTTGAGGTCATGCATGAAGGGTTTACCGCAAGGGCAAGTCATCCGGGGGTTCCCCACCCTAATTAAAATAATTTAACACACTATTAATTAAAAAAATATTTAATTTGATTTTCATCAATTATTTGGTATAAAATATATTTCAAATACATAGTCAGGTAATAAAAAATCTATATTGTTTAAAAATTTTAACAAATTTATGAAAATTTATATCAATGATTTTACTGACCGTGAGTTCAGGGTCATGAGGTCGCAACAAGTAAACAGGTGTGTGTTTGTAAATCCTGAAATCCTGGGTACGTGACGTCGAAGGATCAGAGTGCATTGCATGCAGTTCAGTACACGCTTTTTGACACGAACGCAGTTTATTGCAAGGCAGCAGTTGCAAGTGACACACAAGAAAGAAGCTCTTATTCTTATCTTAAACTTCAAAATGTCTGAAGATTTGAAGGCTGGACATCCACCTGCAGGTACGGAACATCGTTTGTTTGTATTAAGTTACCCTAAAGCTTAAAAACCCAGGGTCAGTGACACTCCACGTAGTACTGTACAGCACTCAGCAGTCAGGCAGTAGCACAGGCAGTAACGTTTTCAACTGTTTTTAGTAGAAAATATTGCATTCGCAATTTTTGAGGGTGAATCTGGAATTTTCTGGTTAACGCTTAGCCTACTCCTAGAACTATGAGGTTCGTTCCGCTATCGTCTCTCGTGGAGACGATAGCGGAACGAACCTCATAGTTCTAGGAGTAACGCTTAGCCTAGCCCCTAGACCCGGTAACTGGGGCGCTGTACTCCTTTTTTTGAGATTTTGACATTATCTGTCGTACTAGCGCCCCAGTAAGGAATATGTAGTAACTGCGACGGTCAGGAGGATTTAAATCACCTCTGTTAAAAAAAAATGCCTTAGACTCAACAGAATTGCTCAAAATTCGCTAGTTGCGATAATCGTAACCCTCCATCCTCCCGACGGTCGGAGACCGGAGGGTTACGACACAAGACTGGTATTATCCGTGTAACTAGCAGTTTTGACCAGTTTTTGCCAGACTCGTGATCAGATTCGTCCATTTTTTTCCACTTTCCAAAATCATGACAGACATTCTAAACACATGGAGTTGATCTTTATTGTATGACAACGTCATCTGGAACCCTTAAAACAACATAATGAAAATATTTGGCAGAAAAAACGACAAAAACTTACCAAAAGACTGACCGAATATATCCATAATCCATAGCTGGGCCAACTAGCCATGGCTGTCGTATGCGTACACAACGTCAGGGTGTGTTTGGCCATGTGGGGTATGGAGCAGCACACGGTACTACGAGCTGTATAGTTTGTGCGCACGATGTTCATACAGTACATGTACATGTACATGTACATGTACATAGCCTGCATGCTGCGCACTCGGTCCGGGGGGTATCGGTGCTTACACACACAGGCGGTGAGTTTGCAAGCTGGGATGGCCGATATGCATACGACAGCCATGGCTCGTCCAGATGCGTGTTTGGTTGGGTCACGCTGATTGGTTGTTGCCAAGCAAGTGCGACGTTCAAAATCACTAGTTGGCCCAGCTATGGATTATGGATATATTCGGTCAGTCTTTTGGTAAGTTTTTGTCGTTTTTTTGCCAAATATTTTCATGGTGTTGTTTTAAGGGTTCCAGATGACGTTGTCATACAATAAAGATCAACTCTATGTGTTTAGAATATCTGTCATGATTTTGGAAAGTGGAAAAAAATGGACGAATCTGATCACGAGTCTGGCAAAAACTGGTCAAAACTGCTAGTTACACGGATAATACCAGTCTTGTGTCGTAACCCTCCGGTCTCCGACCGTTGGGAGGATGGAGGGTTACGATTATCGCAACTAAAAATTCGCCTACTGTCTTCTCCAAGTGTTTATGGTGTAATAAAATGCATTTAATTGTACTCACGATCATTTTCTGTTCTCCAAATCGATGATTTTTAGGGCCTCTGAGAACCCTGCCGTTACAATCGCCATTTTGATTACTAATGTTACAACTGTTTTCTGACTTGAAAAAAGTCGTATTAACGCTGCGGGGATCACGTGTTTGCTGATGCCCGGACTTGAATATTGTTTTGCGCAGTCAACGCAGGATACCAGTCAACGAACACCACAAAGTTCCATTGGTCATGATTGCCGAGCGCGTGCTGTACAATGTTGCCATTGTGGAGGTCTACCTAGCCCCATAAATAGGGCCAATCCACTTCAGTGGATTGGCCCTATTTATATGGGGCTACGCTGTTTTACGCTATTTACTGTATATGGGGCTACGTATGTTGATATTATTTTTTTCTCTGTTCAGTCAAAGCAGGTGGCATGCGAATAAAGCAAAATACGAAACCTCATGAAAAGCCTCAGGAAATGACCCCAGAAGAAGAAGAGGAATATGGCCCAGCTACTAGGTAAGGCATCAGGGGCATGGCTGATGGGGGTGGCTATTATGAGTTTGCAAGTTTTGCGAAAGAGGGGACAAATATGGTAGGATGGACCTATATTATACCTGCCAAATACAAACCTAATATCCGTCAAAAAATATTCAATGGGGCTAACAATGCCTAGTAAAAAAGGGTCAGAAACATGTGAAGGAGTAAGATACTGTTAACATAACAAAAAATGGTTGACTAAAAATAGAATAGGGCTTTGTCTATGCTTTCTTGGTGGTTGGTTCACAACTTTCAAGAAAATTGAAGGAAAAAGGGAAGTATGTGCGAAACAGAACCTGAAATTATGAAAATTCTTGGAGAAATCACACACCAGTATATTAATTATTATTTGTTTATAGCCCTCCTAAGCATGATGTTCAAGTGATGATCTCTGGCGCCCTGTCAAGGGGGAATAAAGACTTTCCACCAGATGCTGTACGTGCATTTCATGATAAGCCTCAACCTTCATACCAGAAGTCACCTCAGGGTAAACAGAATCATCATCTAAACCAGCCCCGGAAATAGAGGGCTTAGAAATTCGCTTCAAGACTGCCACATCATTTTGGGAAGAGATCTGAGCAGGAGGTGAACGGTTGTTGGGTTGATGTCAGCAAAGGAGTTGTCAGGTTTTACAATCCAAGACCATGGTAATATTACTGCCTGGCAAGCCTGGGTACCTCATGAATAATTCATGAAAGGTCCCAAACAAAATAGCTTAAAGGTATTGTTAAACAATGGTGACAAGCTGTTCTCTTAATAACAAATAAGTCTTAAGAAAAATCTCTGTCAAGATTTAATTTACAGTTGATTCAAATGCCCATGCCAAAATATTGAAAAACTTTTTTCATCGTTGAAAAATAATATATGTATTTACTGATTGACGTCGAAATTGCAATTTTGTTTTGCTGAGAGGTGGTGGAAGTGGTCATTGATTTTAATGCATCACATTTGTTACAGTGTAAACAGGCAAGTCTTCTTTTCCTTATAAAGGGCCCATTATGATATGTTGAAATTCCAAACAAACGTGTTGCATGGTTATAGCACGGACGGTAGCCTTGATTTCAAGTCAGTGCTGTAGCTTTGCTTATTAAACATAACCCCAGTTGCCCAATCGCAATGCAACCCCAGCCGCCTGGCAGACTCGAAAATAGACCACCATGCTCTCACCATGCACTCACACAGTGCTAGCTCCCCAAGCCCTCACAAATATCGCTTGCACCCACACTCAGCTTGCACCACAGTCCTAGCACATGAGCCCGTTAAGGCTCACAGCATTGACGATCTTGTGTTCTTCCGTGTATTGCAATTATTGTAAAAAGTACGATGTTACTTGTATCAAAATGATCTTGATTTGCCATTAGAAGCAGTCTTGTTTAACAATGTATAAATATGTATGATTGCTGTAGCATACATGGCAACAACACATTGTGTATTCAGTTCATACAGTGCATCCAAAGTCCAAGCTAACCAACAATCACCATGCTTTGATTGGCTATCAAGAACGATGTATTATTCATGAAAGAACACTTTGCATATCCACTCACCCCCTCCCCAATTTTTCACTGCATTCCAAAAGAAAAGCATTGAAACACATAAGACACAGGGTTTACAAGATTGTCAAGGTTGTTAGCCCACGGGCTTACGTGCTAGCACTGGTGCAAGCTGTGTGTGGAGTGGGGGATCACACACACAGAGCAAGCCCTGCGCGAGTGCATGCTGAGAGTGTGGTGTGCTATTTTCAAATCTGTCGGGCGCCTGGGGTTGCATTGCATTTGGGTGGCTGGGGTTAAGTTTAGTAAGTAAAGCAATCGCACAGCCTTGAAATCAAGGCTACACGGAGGAAGGAAATTAGATTTCTTCCTCCATGGTTGTAGTAACCAATGAGGCTTCTGATTATTTTTGAACTTTTTTCCCTCCATTTTTTCATTCGTCTATTTTTACTTTTTAAAGAGGGAAATAAATCATTTAACAACTTGCCAAAACTTCTTAACCTTTAACTACCCCAAAATCATTGTCATGTCACTTTCCGTGGTTTTGCCTGATATCGATGGATTAAGTCATGCAAAACCATTTTCTGTTGATCTTTAGCATAGGATAAGATTTATAAATCTTAAGATTTGGATGTTGAGCACAAAGGATGACCATCATTTACCGTAACTCCTTGTGTGCTCTGGCCAGGAACTATCACAAATCCATCAGAATAATCAACTCTATTAATACTCAGGAACCCAAATGTTTGGACAATACTCTGATAGCAGGCATGATACTTCATGGAGGCAATTGCCTCCATGCCCCTGGTCATTGCCTTGATTGCCCCTGGTCATTGCCTTGGTTGCCCCTGGTCATTGCCTTGGTTGCCACTGGTCATTTCCTTGGTTGCCCCTGGTCATTGCCTTTGTTGCCCCTTAAAATGTTCCAGTAGAAACTTGTAAGCTTCCCTCAGAGAGGTGTCGTTTACTAAAACAAAATCTGTCTTGCCCTTACAACAAAGAAAGATCAAGCATGTACATGTAATAACATTGATATGCCTGGATTTATTCTAAGAGTGGGTGGCTTGGGGTTTTCGGTACCAAATCCAACAAATTTAAGCACAATCATAAGATGAGTTTCGAGGATTTGGGATGGTTATGTTTAATAACCTCAGGTCAGTTATAAAGAATACTGTTATCAGAGGCAGTTTGAGCTCCCGGTTAGAGTTGCCAATTATAATATTATGGATTTAAAATCCGTGGCCAAATCGTACAGAGCTGCTGAGAAGAAATTATGGCTTAACAAAGTTATTTACTAACCAAAGTTATTCATCATTCAAAAATGACCAGGAAACCAGTCACACATGCACAACAGTAACATATTTTGGCTGGTAATCATCATTCCCCAACAACGTCATTCTCCATTGGTGTACTGTCTGATTGCATTGTTACATTTTTTGCCAGCACGCCTTGCTCGACGCACAATCCTTGGAATTGTCTAACTTAAATGTGCAAATATATCATTATGGCACAGTTTAAAAATGCCTGTTATCAATCCACTTTCTACGGCACTCATAAGTGGGGTAGCTGGCAAAAGAGGCATTGTCATATAGAACCACTGGTTCCCTCTCATCCATCTTTGATCTTTCTACATGTTAAAATACATGCACTTTAAAGTGACCACATAAAAACGTGATTGATTTGAAGTGTGATTGCTTAAAAATACTTAAATTTTGACACGCTTGTGCTTAGTGCCCTACTTCTGCTCGAAACTTTTCAACAAGCGTGCGCATAAAGTAATGACTTGTGGGAACCATTCAGCATCGCTTGTCCAGTGTCCGTCTCACAGGGGTTACTGATGAGAGGATTGATACGGCACGTTGCCCATGGCGGCGGCTCACACCTTCCTGCACTTACCAGCTCTGTAAAATTCCCACAGAACTATTGTTATAATTACTCAAATATTAAATATTATTCAAGTCAAACTTGCAAGAGAAACTCACTGAAAATTGAGTTTAGTGTCTTATTATTTTATCCTTGAAGGTTTTTCAAATTTATTGCAACAGTAAATGCTGGAATCTGGTAACACTTTTAACTACAATGGGAGACTTTTGGGAACACTAGGTGGCAGCAGACTTAACAGATAGGTCCATTGTTCTTGGAAGTGTGCACATGCTCAGAATTATGCAACAGTGGAAAATTACCTGGTGTGTCTGCTGCCACCTAGTGTCCCACAGTCCCCATTAAAGTAAAAGTTTTCTTATTTATAAATGTAATGTAAGTTAATCCAACAAATCGTGTAGACAAATTCTGTGTAAGTAATTTTGTGGAAGACATTTTGTTAACAATCTATGACAATTCAGAAGTGCTCTTAGAACAAAGCACAAACAACTGTCTTTGAAATATAACAATTTCATGTGATGTTCCTCAGTTTTGTTTTCCTCTTCTAATTTTTGCTATCCAAGCTCTCCTCCTTCCCCAAAGTTTCTGTTTACTACAAACTAAAAATATATTATTCCTTTTTTGTCTTTTCACTTCCCCCAGGTTTTTCGCTCATAAATAATTGTTCCAGACTTGTATAGTTATACAACTAAAATTTCATAGTTTACTACATACAACTCTTGCATCATTTAGAGAAATCTAAGTAATTGACAGAAAGATTTAATGTTCTTTATTGATATTATGCAGTTACAAAGTTGTTTTGTATTCTTTAGAGGATACATTTAAATATTTTTTTGATTGTAAGTAAAGTAATCTCTATTTTGACTTTTGGGGTTTAATATATTGAAACTTTTCATGCATGATCTGAAAACTGTTTTCAGACTTGTTTCTATCAGATTTTATTTTTGCTGCCATTTTATCAATCATTTCTGTTTGTCCATTTTATGTGCAGGGAGAATCACTTCAAGTTTGAAAATAAACTTTAATTTCCAACAATTGTAAGTCTAGTAAGAAGATATTGACCATGACATTCTGAGTGTAATTTTTTATATAATAATTGTTATAATCATAGGGAACATTTGATACAGGAAAAAATACAATTCTTATCTTAAAAAGGATGTTACAGTATAAGTAAGAATTGATTGCATGAATTATCAACCGAATGTTCAAACTATTATACAAAGTGCCACTCATTCAAAGAAATATTTTCAATGTATGTACCTTCATCTTTGAGGAAGTTATTTATGACTTCCAACATTGTGTGGTGCAATTGAATTTGAAGTTGGTGGTCATCATTAATGAGGATGACACCATCTTGATTTTGTTCCTGTTGAGGCCAAGTCCAAAAAGGCAGTTGTGGCAGTGGCTGTGGCGTGACTGTCACTTGAACAAGCATTGAAGCTTAGGATGCACATAGCAACACCCTTAGCAACAGCCGCAGTTGCCAATTCGGACGTGGCCTAACTCAATGAAATTACATTGAAGCTGTAAGCTTTGAAAACAGCCTGATCCCCATTTTGTTTTAGTGCCAGTGATTATTCATTTTGTCAAAATACAACTTTCAAACTAACAAATCACCAACTGGCATGGTCCCAGACCAGAAACACTCTGCTCACCACTGAAATCTATAAGCAGAATATTTCCAGTCAAAGCCGTAGTCAAGGACTTGTGAAAACAAAACATGCAGCTCTTCAAAACGGACAACTATTACTTTGATTAGCCCTGTTTTATGAACCAAAAGGTTTGACTATCTTCATTACCGTGTATACATGTGAAGTCCCACTCTAAAGGCTGTTCTGAGTATCGATGCTGTCAACATCTTTGTTTTGTTCCCCGTCTTTAGGACTATTTAACCTCTGTTTGATTGAATGGGTGGGAAAGAAGATGCTTCATGATAAGAACTATATCAACTACAGGTACATCTCCATTGGGGCTCAGTAGAGTGGGCAAGCACAAATAAGTGTTGAACATTCCAAACCAATGGGATACTTTTGGGGATGCTAGGAGTCAATAAACCTACCAGGTTAATTCATTGTTCTCAGAAATGTGCACATACTGATGAGACCTGTGTGAAGGATGGGAAGTTACTTCGTATGTCTGCACTCACCTGCAGCGCCGTACCTAGGGTAACATTTTTTGGGGGGCACAAGGCGGTGCACTATTTTTCCTAGGGGGGCACTTTTGGCCAATTAAAACTGTAGTTTCCGTTTGTATTTTTCTTAAACAAGTCCACTTGCAGCGCTCTTCTGATGTGTTGAGGTAACACAAAATACATTCTGCGTGTAATAATTTAAAAAATTGTTTAAAAAACATTGAAATTACTACATAAACATTCATAAAATGTAACATTTTATTCTGGTGATTTTTAATGTCAAAAGTCCAGACTTCAAATGGGGGGGGGGGGGGCACGGACCCCCCCCCCCTTAGTTTTTCCACTGCTCACCTGGCATCCCAAAGTCTCACAATGTGTTGCTTACAAGGTAGAGCTGTAGTCGAGTCCATGTTGTCCCAGTCTGAGACCGTGTCCGAGACTGGTCTTGAGTCTTACAGCACTGCAAGGTAGCTGTATGAAATGTTACCAACCACTATTAGGGGTCACTCGTTATTAAGAAATATGTGCCATATTATTTCTTTGACATATTTAATTCAAAAAAATTAAAGGTTAACTTTATTAAACTAGTCTTGAAAACTACAGGATCATGTTTACCATGTGGTATACCTAAGTTTACGTAAAATATGTATTAAAAGTGTGCTTTGGTGCTGACAAACCATATTTCATCATTTTTCATGTTTTGTTGCTTGGCAAGATTTGTGTTGAAACTGACTGCAATGATTACCAACATAACTTTCTGTTCTTCCAATAACTGCATCAAATCATGAACTACAAGACACTGTGTTTCTTTTATAAGTTTAATTTTCTCAAAAAACATTTTGAAAATAAAGGAAAAGGCAATTTTATGATGTTTTGACCAGGATTTTCTCGCAATTTCAAAGTCATATATTTTGTTAAAATCTTATGCTTTTCTTCATGCTCTTATTCATTCATTAATTGAAATAATAAATACCTTAAAAAATTTGGAAAATGTGTCGGCTTTCTTTTTTATGGTTCTTTTAATGTTTCTCCTAAAGTTTGGTATATTTAATTTTACATTTTGTATAATCGGATGATCTTGTACACAGTTGTGAAGTCCAACCTGCTCCAGGCCAGTGTGATGCAGGGACACTTTTCTTTAACAGTCTTAAAGGGTGAAGAAATGCCTTGCCTGGCTATTTTCATTCCATAATTTTGCGTGCAATTATGATTTTTCATTGTTGTTGGGGTGTGCGGGGATGGGTAGACGGGGAAGATGATTGATACCAGCCAACTACAACCCTTCATCCATGTAACAATTGTACTTCATACCTTGGGTTACCCCATTCCCGCCCTATTCCCTGACCCATACCTCTCTCCAGCCAGCAGCCCGATAAGGGCATGCTAAATTCGTCTGAGACCCGATCCTTCAATCAAAGCTACATGGTTATAAAAGTGGAGAGTCGGCACCCAGACCTAATGATGTTATTGCATTCAAACACACGTTGCAACTTCAGTTGTGTTCCATGCTGCAATTCCTGTGCAATAAGAACTGAAAGGTGAATGAATGCTCGTTGCAAGTTGCACCACCGTATGTAACTGGCGCGCCCTTACCCACCTACTCCAGTGTTTTGTCAACTTGACTAGGTTCTGCCCCTCGCAGGTAAGTTCTGTTTCAATTTTTACCTTACTGATTTGCCATTCTCACTCAAATGTCACTGGTCAGTCTGTCTCGGTCTTTTGCACTACATTTTTAGAATAGTACGAGGATGCATTAAAATAAAGACACTATGTCATAAATGTCACACGTTTGCACATTTTGCTATGCCTATGCCTGTCGGCTGCTTGTGTGCCACTCATTCATTTTTAATGTTAAATTTCAAGATTTGTGGATTTGAAAATCCTAGCAAACCTGTTCTTAACTGCTTTTCACAATTGTCCCAATGAATTGTCCAAAATCTAAGTAAATCAAACACTACAGTACAAACATTTCCCATTATTTATGGTGGAATGCTGTTTACTATACTGTACTACTAATTCTGTACAAACCGCCTGGGAAAAAACCTGTTTTTTCCCCTGTATTTTTCCAATTTGTTTTAGTGTTTCTTCGATTGATTGAACATCAGAATTATCAACAGTTCAATTTGTAAAATCATTTATTAAAGTAGTACTATACACATCCTTTGACACCCCCCCCCCCCCCCCCCCCGTTATAGTCTTTGTATGCTTGTGATGATAGTCAGAATATTATATAACACAAGGCATTTGTAATGTCTACAGTGAAAAATGCCTCCAAAGAAGAAGCAAACTGAGGTCAAGCTCCCTCCCCTCATTGGACGTGTTGGGACATCGCTGAAGTGTGGTATTCTGGGATTGCCAAATGTTGGGTAAGAAAAACGGTGATTTAAAACAAACATTTTTTGATTGTTACAACAACAAAAACAATTTAAAAGACTGTACACTGTCTTGGCTGTCCCGGACAAAGGTTTAAGAAAGCAGTGGAGTAAATTCCTTCCGTGTTATTTGTCATGGACTTCAAAAGCAATTTTTATTTGACCTTCAATTGTTTGAAAAAATGTCTACCTATAGTTTAAAGAATTTTAACAATAAAAAATGTGGATGTAGATAAAACGTTATGAAACATTAATGAAATTAAACAAATAGCCTAATTCATTAGTAAAAATTGAGCTTTCCGTTTTAGCACTTAGCCATCTACAAAACACAGGGATCTTTTCTCTTAACTCTGGTTATTCATTGGAGAAAATGAGATTTATTTCTTTATCTAGTTGTAAATTTGGACTAAACTATAATCTTATTGTTTTTACAGGAAATCAACATTTTTCAATGTTCTCACTAAAAGTCAAGCTGCAGCAGAAAACTTTCCGTTTTGTACCATAGGTGAGAAAGACGAAGGAATAACTCAAAGAAAGCAAATTTCATCAGTAAAAAAATAGTTTATTTTGGTAAAACGCTTTCCTTTTTATCATGTTGGTCAGGGTTTGTTTTTGTTTTTTAAAGAATCTTGTGGAATATCCCTTCAGTGATATTTGCTTCAGATATTTTGTGTCTTTGCTGCATCAGTTTGAAAAACAACAACTCCATCTTGGTCCTAAGATTTAATTTCATAGGTGTAAACTCGGATCAAGTCAAATGTGGATCTGTGGATGTTCTGTTGTTTTGTTAAGACTTATGTTCCTGTGTAATAACTAATGATATAAGTTAATAAATGATATACATGTACTCTCATTTACTAATAATATTTTACTCTTTTTCATGTACTTTTGCTGTTTCCTCGGGCCTTTGTGAGCAGAACCTAATGAAAATAAGTATACATCTATCCTCATTTTTCTTAATGATTGAGCTTTTGAAATCATAAACTGAGCACAAGAGGATGCTAATGTACTACAATAAATCTCAGACAAGTAGAAATTCTGTCAAACCAAGAAACAATTCTGAAATAGTACAGTAGGGTAGTAATGTTGATGCAAGATTGTAGGTTTTGTAGACAGAGAGTGATGTATTCATGCAATTCTTGACGTGTAGGAAGAAATGGCTAAGAAAAGAGCCAGTTGGGTTATTTCCAAATCCCAAATCTCAACTCTCTAGCTCTCTAGAGGAGAATATGTTATCATAATTCAATAAATGTTAACAACTTACTTTCAAAACTTGTTTCAATATTGCTCTGTTAACAGTTTGTTATACAATTAAAACTCTAGAACTTCATTACTGCTGTGATGATCGCACCCTATTGTAGCAGAGTGTATGGCCCATCATTGTAAAAAGTAAAGCATGGGGTCAAATTCTTTCTCAGCAGTATGTCTTGTAATAGGGTCGATTTGTGACTTCTTGCTCAGTGAGGTATTTTGTGATGGACTGATGGTTTTATCCAGAATGTTTGTTTTGTTTTTGGTACGTAGGGTACCAGTCCCAGACGAGAGGTTTGACTTTCTCTGTGAGTACCACAAGCCATTAAGGTAAATCCAACACCATTATTTACTATATTTCACTGAAAATTATGAGCCAGCAAAGCTTTCAAATTTGTGTGTGATATGTGTTTAATCATCACAGCAAAATACCAGCGTTCCTCCATGTAACTGACATAGCCGGCTTGGTCAAAGGTGCCCATGATGGTCAGGGTCTTGGTAATGCCTTCTTATCACACGTCAGTGCCTGTGATGCACTCTTTCATCTCTCAAGTAAGTTGCCGTTTCTAACTTTTTTATCTTGTGTTCCGTTCTGCTAGGGACATTCTACTGCTACTCACACTACATTTACCTCAGACACCAGAAATTAGGTTTTTTGAATTGATTTTGTTACATGATGTGTTGAAAATTTGGTGCTATCAATTAAACACTTCAAACTTATCAAGTCACAAAAAACATTTAGGTAACTGGATTTCTGTAAGGTGGTTATCCACAGAACTCACCATATTTTTCAGCTGTTTAAATGGCCAAACCCACCATGCCTGGTATTAGTCCATGGTATTGGTCGAGGCATGATATTTCCATGCGCTAATCCTTCCAGAAAGATTTGAGTGTCAAGTAAGCATACACTGATAGATTTCAAAAGGGCCTTGATATCACAGAGCTGTTCAACAGAAAGTGTGGTTGAGAAATGTCTCTGCTAAGCAGGGCACCAGCCACAATGTAATGTGCTTCACTTGACATTTTGGCTGGTAACTTGTACTGTTAAGGACAATTTTTAAATGTTAATGTTCATGTTTACAACACTAGCTGACATGTTACTTATTATTCTGAGATTGCCTCTCTCTTCCTCTCTTTCTCTCCCTCTAGGGGCATTTGAAGATGACGATGTTACCCATGTGGAAGGGGATGTGAATCCTGTGAGGGATCTTGAAATCATCTTTGAAGAGCTGCGTCTCAAGGATGAGAGTATTCTTGAGCAGAGGGTCAACGACCTGGAGAAGAAGGCCATCCGAGGGAACGACAAGAAACTCAAACCAGAATTTGTAAGTCATAATTAGTGGTTCGCATTGAGATGAATTGTACTGCTTAACGTTCAATGATTTCATGCTGACAGTTTTTAAACTTGCTTGGCCAACCATGAAAACTGTCTGCATGTGGCAATACCTCCTTTGAAGTAGATTCAACCCTGTTATTGATGTGGCTAGCACTGAGGAGTTGTGCATCTGCATGCTGGAACAGGACATCTGGACCAAGATCACTGGGCAGGCTCGAGCTGCCTTATGGCCCCGACTTGATTGATTGAAGTAAAAATGAGCTTGGAGCTTCGTCATGGCTTAACAACGGTCTCGGAGTTAGGGTCAAAATTTCCTGTGGAACTGATGACATGTTGAATTCAAAACCATTCACCACTTAACATCATCTTCAGGCTGGCATAGTTTAGCTATCATTCAAAACCACAGTGGATTATATTGAATAGATAGTAAGAGGATAAAATGTCTTCATCATTATTTAATTGATTAATTATCAGGGATAAAGAATCGTTTTTTGATTTTTTATACCATATACCAATTTTTATTTTTGGCAGGATTCAGGAAACATCAGATATACAGTGCTTATCACACATTAGTGTGTTATTAAACAACCAAAATACTAAACATCATTATTGTATACTTAATTATGATATTTCGTTTATGTTTTTGTTAGGATGCCTTATTCAAGGTACAGAAACATGTGACTGAGAACAAGAAGCCAATAAGACACATGGAATGGAACGGAGCTGAGGTAAGGAGACTCTATTGATAAGATTTATCTGTGACTTATCTGATCTTTTCTCCCCTCCCCCCATCCCCCTGGTGGGATTCTTGTGGTGTTATTGACGGAATCATTTTTCTTTGAGGGTACTGCTGGCACAAAGAAACCCTGACTTGACAGTGCCAAGAGAACAAAGATTCTCTTTATTGGATCATCTATTTTGTTTCTCGACTGAGAAAATGTCAAATTCACGCAACGTGAATTGCAAAACATTGGTTGTTACCTACGGCATAGGATTGGTACACAGGGGTAGAAATAGGCACCTGACATACTGGGGCTAATTTGAGCCCCTGGACATGAATAAAAAGGATGGGCCCAGGGGCTATCCTCCAGTGACCAGGGGCTTTGTCTGAATTTTAATTTTGCAAAATACAAGCTACTACCGTTATATGCATAATGTCGATATGGAATGAGGGATTACACAAAAAATGCCAAAATATTGAAGACTTTTTTGGTCTTTGTGTTGGTGAAAAGAAGCGTTCGACAGCGTGTGTGTGTGTGTGTGTGGGTAGGCACACACACTGTTGTGGGGACATTTATACAATGGAACAAAGGTCCCCACAACGTTTTTCTTTGTCAAACTCTGTCCCCACAGAGGGATTCTTTAGAAAAGGGAATAATAGAACAACAATAGGGAGTCCCCACAACTCGGTGTTAAAAAGACTGTGTGGGCTTACACATCGACACTTGTGGGGTCCCGACAACTAAAGAACAATGGACCCCACAAGGTAAATTCAATAGGAACAAAAGGACCCCTCTAGGGAATTCTTTAGAAAAGGGACAATAAGTTGAACAATGAAGTACCCCGCAACTGGCTATGTGTAAGGATGTGTGTGTGTGTGTGTGTGTGTGTGTGTGTGTGTGTGTGTGTGTTTTGGTTGGGGGGGGGGGTTTCAGTAGCTTATGCCGACAAAAAAACATGAAACACATGCATAAACCTAAAGTCCGGTGAACATCGTAGTGTTACATTTTCCTATGTTTTTATTTGAAGTGCTTCTGTTGATTTTCAAAGCATGGGGAAAAATGATCCAACCCATGTTTTTCAATGATGATGGCATTTTAGACAATTGGTACCAGTGTCAATCTGGATTTGAGTTAAGGCTACAGATCTCCAATGAATTATTTCCTGATAATTTGTATGTTCCTTTAACAGATTGAAGTACTCAACAAGCACATGCTGTTCACAGCTAAGCCAATGATCTATCTGGTCAATCTATCAGAGAGGGACTACATCAGAAAGAAGAATAAATGGTAAGAATGAGAATGGGAATTGCCAAAAAAGCAGAAATATATTAAATGACACACAGATTCGCCAAGAACGTATAGTACTAAGATTCTAATCTAACGTAGTGAGAACCAAAATAGTAAGAACTAAATCACTCTTAGCAGTAGTAAAGTCCTAGTCCTCCTCAGTGACAGTGAGGTCCCAATCCCACTCAGTGATATTGAGATCCCATTACACACAGAGATAGTGAAATCCAAATCCCACTCAGTGATAGTGAGATACCAATACCAATCCCACTCAGTGATAGTGAGATCCCAATCCCACTCGGTGATAGTGAGATCCCAATCCTACTCAGTGATAGTGAGATCCCAATCCCACTCAGTGATAGTGAGATCCCAATCCCACTCAGTGATAGTGACATCCCAATCCTACTCAGTGATAGTGAGATCCCAATCCCACTCGGTGATAGTGAGATCCCAATCCCATTCAGTGGTAGTGAGATCCCAATCCCACTCGGTGATAGTGAGATCCCAATCCTACTCAGTGATAGTGAGATCCCAATCCTACTCGGTGATAGTGAGATCCCAATCCCACTCAGTGATAGTGAGATCCCAATCCCACTCAGTGATAGTGAGATCCCAATCCCACTCAGTAATAGTGAGATCCCAATCCCACTCGGTGATAGTGAGATCCCAATCCTACTCAGTGATAGTGAGATCCCAATCCTACTCAGTGATAGTGAGATACCAATCCCACTCGGTGATAGTGAGATCCCAATCCTACTCAGTGATAGTGAATCCCACATAGTGATAGTGAGATCCAAATCCTACATAGTCATAGTGAGATCCCAATCCCACTCAGTGATCTTTATCCCACTCGGTGATACTGGATCCTAATCCCACTTAGGTGTACCAAAATGAGGTCCCAATCATATTTAAATGAGATCACAACCCCACTCGGTCAGGGATAGCGAGATCCCAATCCCACTCACTGATAGTGAGGCCCTAATCCCTCTCAGTGATATTGAGATCCCAAAAACACTCCTTGGCGGGGAGATCCAAATCCCATTGAGGGATAATTAGTTCCACTCTCTCAGGGAAAGTGAGATCCCAAAATTGCTTAGTGATAGTGGAATTTTGATCCCACTCAGTGATGAATGAGGTCATAAATTTTATTTTTATTTTCAGGTTATTAAAGATTAAAGAGTGGGTTGATGAGAATGACCATGGTGCCACAATCATCCCATTCAGTGCTGCCTTTGAGAGTAAACTCTTTGACATGGACAAGGATGAAAAGAAAGCTTTCTTAGAAGAGACCAAGGTCACTAGGTCAGTATTTATGTCTGTCTGTCTGTCTGTCTGTGTGTCCTTCTTGGAAGTATGTTTGTCTGATTGTTTGTTGATAAAACCTTGTGAAGTCTAACAGACCTTAATTATGGCGTATTCATCTTGGTCACCACCCTCCCCATTCTTACCTCTTTTTCCCCCATCCACCTGCCTTCCCCATCCCACCTCCCCTCCCCCATTCCACCTCCCCTCCTCCATTCCACCTCCTCGCCCTACTTCCCCTCCCCGCCCTAACTCCCCTCCCGGCCCTACCTCCCCTCCCGGCCCTACCTCCCCTCCCCGCCCTGTCCCGCCTTACCTCCCCTCCCCGCCCGACCTCCCCTCCCCGCCCTACCAGCCCTCCCCACCCTACCTCCCCTCCCCGCCCTACCTCCCCTCAACACCCTCACACATTGGCAGAGTTGACAGTTTTGGGGAGATCACTCTGTCCACCAAGATCCTTAAGCATTACTGGTGAAGCCAGAGTAATAGCTGGACACTGCCTCACCAAACAGTGGCCAGAAGAGAAAATAGTCAGGCCACTTATTTTGTTTAGTTGGAATCAGTATTAGTTATCACTGTTGCATACGGGGAACATTACCAAGATGGCAATACCTTGATAAGGTCTGTATTCTGCAAGATGACCGATGGAGATCAGGAAATTTGTCACCATATTCCCAAAACACCATCAGATTGTAGGCAGTGTATATTAGTGTATAAAACTACTAGTAATCAAAATCACTCCCAGAATTATAAAAAAAATTATTATAGTAAACCAAATGATCTGAACAGTGTAATTCAAGTCAGTGATTTTAAAAATACTCTGCAAAAATACATCCAAATGTTATCATAAGTAAACATTTTATCAAGCAAAATAAGGTAAGATCCCCCACATCGTTCAATTAACCTCAGTGCTCTGGACAAGATTATAACAACAGGCTACAAAGCACTACAGTTGATGTACTTCTTCACTGCAGGGAAGGATGAGGTCAGGGCATGGACGATACAGGTCAGAAATATTACATTTCTTAACCGGTGGCCAGTGTTGCCACTTGTTTCTTTAATTAGTTCGCCTTTTCCCATTACCGGTTTGGTATTATTTACAGTCTACAAGCACTTTTTTTTTCTAGACATTAATAATTTATTTCGTCATTGAAACTCAGTTTGGACACCCATGTAAAGACGTTTCTCATTGACATTTACAGATTTTATTGGCTTATATTTGTTTACGGTCATGTTTCTGAAGCTCAATCAGACCGTTGGACAGCCGTTTGTAACAACCAATCTTTGACCCATGCCTGGTCAAACAGTTGGCATCCTGGAGAGAGGTGAAGGCCTCATGACAATGCAGTATAATCCGTCTTTATAAAATCTTGGCTGGTATGTGAAAGGAACAGGTCTTCGAGAAAGGCATTAGGCACAAATCCTTCCAAAGAGTTACTCCGTTCATTGTTTGCAGTGCCTTTTGACCAGTGCCACCAAATCATGACTACAGAGACTCTCATGAAACAGTTGCCTGTGTACCTGCAGTCTGCTGCAGTGTCTCACCACACATGGCCTCTTGACATGACCACCGCCAAAACACACAGAAAATCGAATGCCAGTTTATAAGCCCGCTGCTTTGTGTTGCATAAGAGTTTCGCGTGTTATTGTGTCGTCCGAAGCGAACTGTCTAAGTAAGACGATAAAATGGCTGCTTGTGCCAACTAGCCACCCCAGTTAGGCTGCTGGGGCTGCATACTCTTTAGGAGTTGAGATGGTGTTTATGTTAATTGCAAGATGCACAGGAGCCGATACTTGGTGAAAAAAAAATTACTTTAGTTTTGTTGACCTTTTATTGGTCATTATACATGGATTAGCAATTTTAATCAACTGGCTGATATTTTTAATGATTTTATTTAAAATGTAACTGACAAACAGCGCTAGCATAATTTCTACTTTTGTGTTGACTAAGGGATTAAAAGAGTGGTGATGAGGTCTTAATCGGCCGTTCAAAACCATCAGTGTCACGGCCCTTGTAATATATAGGCCTGAGGGCCTTTATCGCACAGCATCCACACTGTAAGGTTTTAAACGGCCGATTAAGACCTCGCCACCACTCTTTTATTCTAATTCATAAATTCTTTTTTATTGTTAAGAAATAAAATGTCGGAAAAAATCAGAGGATGACACAACAACCTTGCTCGCTTTGCAGTGATTTTTGCTGTACATTACATTCAGGAGCCCAGCTTTTGCACTATGGGTCTGTTTTGGGCCTCTTCAAATACGTTTTCTAGTGTTACTGTATCAAAGCAGGAAACCAGACTAATATAACCAGTCTTAAACAGCTCCAGCCATGTCGTTATCAGCCTTTTAATACCAGGTAAACACGGTCATGTGACCACTTTTCAACCAATAGGAATGCTTAAACTGTCTTTGATATTTATGAATATCTATTAAAATGAACCATTTCTGTTGATTCTCAGTATCCTAGGCAGTTAAAACTAATTTTTTGTTTGTCTCATACAGAAAGACACCAAGGCTCCTCAAGCTGCCGGAAAAATCCACACAGATTTTGAGAAAGGTTTTATCATGGCCGATGTCATGAAGTTCAATGACTTCAAAGAGCTTGGCTCCGAAAATGAAGTCAAAGTGAGTCAAATGCGTTTCATTTTTGCTAATTACAGTTTTGAAAAAAGGATTGAACTTACGTCTGATCCTCCAAAGAACTTACTGCATAAATTAAAAGTTTAGCCTCTAATCAAGGGGCTCATGTATGTTGTTCTTCAGGCAGGTAGAGGGTAAGAATTTGATAAAACAAAAATTAAGTTAAACAAATTAAGTTAAAGTAAATGGTTTTGGGGGTGTCCCCCCTTATTCTTCTTCTTGCCTAGTAGAAATTTATTACCAGCATAAATGCAATTTATTGAATAATTGAATGAGGTATAATGAAAATCACTTTTGTTTGACCCTTACATCAATGTGTGGCAAGCGCTGTAAAGTGTATACCCCGAAGTCCTGCGGGAAACAAATAAAGAGGCTACTCGGGTGGCATTTTACATCAAGCCCCGATAACTGTTGCTGTTATGGCAGGGCAATTTTTCCCTGGTAAAGGGCTCCTCTCTCAGGGAAACATAACTTCTACTGGAACATTTTTAGGGGGCACAAAGGCAATGACCAGGGGTATGGAAACAACGGCCTCCGTTGCTGCCGTGAAGTATCAGACCTGTGCATAAACTTGTGTCACAAATGCTTCACTAACTTCCCAATAAATAATGGATTGGGCTGTAGTTTTTGCGACTTGTCAGGATGTATGTATATGGTATGTATATTGTTCATTATGTATTGTGAATGCTTTTTATGGGAATTAGTACTGAAAATTAGACAAACCTATTCTTAGGGTTGCCAATAAATGATCCTTTATATCTTTACCTTCTTTACAACCCTCTGTAAACCAAGTGAGCTGACAGGCTACAGTAACATTGGTTTGTTTTGTTTTTTTGTTTGTTTTTTATCAGAAAATTCAAACTATTTGTTTACAAACCATCTTTTATTGAATCATCATTATTATTCCTACTTTTTTGAAGGCCGCTGGGAAGTATAGACAACAGGGAAGAAATTACATCATGGAGGACGGTGATATCGTACATTTTAAATTCAATGCTGGAGCAGGATTGAGCGATAAGAAGAAGTAGATGATGTCAACAACGGGGCCAGAAAAAAAAAAGAATTCTTAAAGAATCACAATAGCAACAAGATGTCTTTAGGAGCTGACAACTTGAAGATCTGTGTTCATTCTTCCCTTTTTTTAATCTGCAGAAAGTACTCAGTTATTTTTTATCTTCAATGTTTTTGTTGTGTTGATTATCAAGAGTTTTGACTTTCTGTTGGTTAAGAAAGAAAAATCTTTTATAGGTACAGATCTGTGTAAATGTTTTCTTTTCAATTTCATCATCTTAAATGAAATATTTCGTTAATCACCTGAAGATTTCTCCATCTGAATCATGCACCATTATCTTTGCATTGTTTTATCTCTATGCAGACAGATTTTCTCTCTCCACGCAGACAGATTCTCTGAGATATTCATTTTGAAATGCATCTAACACTTTTTTGAACATCCCATTGTACAATTTGTGGAAAAAAATACATATTTGAAACTGCAGTCGGCTGAACAACACCAATACTTTGAGTGCACTGTTTAAAAGCAATTTTATTCTGTGCACTGCTACTACTTTACATAGAATTTCTTGTGGTGGTAGCAATGAGCGCACCTCTTGTCTGTGTACGAGAGGAGTAATTGCTCTCTTGGAACATGTAAAGTTGTTCTGGCAAAACACTGTCCCAAGTCCATCAAAATACTCCACTCTGTGGTAACTCAACACCCATATGGTTGGATTCTTATGAAGTTGATGTACTTGGGGCACGTTTTAGCAACCCCGACCAGAAACATGTATGAACATCGGTCAATGGTTAAGCGTTTTTGCAAGTTGGGTTGTGCCACAGTGACGTAGCTGTTCCGACCAAACTGTAACAGTTTTCGGTTAGGTTCAGTTTCAAGATTTTTACAAACTAATAAAAGTGTCTACTGAATTATTTTTAAAAAATTACTATTGTTGCCAAACGAATAATGTCATTAAACTTATAAAGTCAAAGTTTCATTATTTGAAAATAAAATAAAGGCAGTATAATTTGAGATCAATAAATTTCAAGAGATGTACCTACTTGGCAAACTGTTAGTCAGTTCCCAAAGTAGCCAGTTCTGAGTTGTCATAAAAAAATTGACCTGATCGCTTTTTTTCTCGTAAGAACCACTGAACTGTCATTGTTTTTTGTTGGACAAAAATGCAGTAATATCAGTTGGATATAATATGCATATTAATGTTTTTAGAATTGGCTGTTTAAATTTATGCGAATTTTATTTTGGATGATCTGTATTTTAAGCCTATATGGGGGGAGGGGGTAATGGTACTCCTTAAAAGGTATGTTCCCCTTGGTTGAAACAAAAATTGCCAATCCCAACATGTATAAAGAATCTGCATTTTAACCAAACTAAGACAGCGGAAAAGACAAAAAGAAAAGAAAAAGGCATGTGGTTTCGAAATATTTGTGTTGGTCAGCAGCTCTCGTAAAAAAATAAGAATTTCTGACCTGTGAAATTTATTTGGCTACGTTAGATGAGAAATTTACTCTTCTTGTTTGAGCGAAGAAATAAATAAAATAATAAAATAACCTTTAAAAGGGAGTTTTCTGTAGTTTTGTATGTGTGTGTGAGTATTTTTGGATAGTTTTGTTTACTTCAATGTAGGACCTGGAGTCCAATTGGTCGAACTAATCGTAACAACCTAAAATGTGTTATCTTAAAAGCAAGGGTTAAATAAAGGCGATTATTTTCTCATGTTTTGTTTGTTTAGTATTTTTTTTTCTGATAAATCGGCCGCTTCGATTGAATTTTGCTAACAAATTTTTAATTACCAATTCAAGGAATTTGTCCATGGGATCATATCTGGATCGAAAGTGAAAAAAGGGTGTAGGGTTATATCCAAATGTATACCTTTCCTTCAATTAGTGCTGTGTAAGCGGTGTCTGTCAGAAGTGGGCGTTTGTTGTCCGCGAGGCACTACTTTTCTTAAATAATTAAAACGTAGGGGCGGGACATTACGTAACGAAAAGTCATTCCCGCCCACGTTAGGAAGCACGACACAGTGTATGTATTTATATTAGTCTAGAGTTGAAGATGTGACTCGAAGCTTCAAGTCGCAGTCTTAAAGTACCAAGTCGGTTCTTCATCCTCGAATTGAACATAGTACTCTTGTATATTTAAAACAAGACACACGAATGACTCCAAATCATGTAAGGGGCAAACATTATTAAAAGCACTACTAAACAATATAGAGAGGTAAACTTGATTTCTCTCAGTAGAGATCAGAGTGATAATGATGTACCAAAACAAATCATACACTGCTTTATATTATACAAAACATTTTGTTACTCTGTTGAAACAAAAACAGTGTCAAAACGCTCCATAGTAATCACTGAACCGTAAACCACTGCAACCATTCACTATAAGCATAAGCAACTGATTGTTGTGGACTGCCATAATTAGCTTGGAAAAACTCACTTTGGTTGAAAGATGGAACTGTATTGACGTTGTACTTTTAATTTCTTGTTTGAGGTCTCATTTCTGCCGACAGAGAAAAAGATGCAAAACAAAATGTATTTAAAAAAGCAGTTCCCGCTGGAAATTTCTAAGAGCTAGATGCCGAGTGAAATTATTTCGGCGCACAAGTTTTGCTTAGATGCTTGCACTGTGGTTATAGGAAGCCGACAGTTTAGTTTTGCTCAGGAAGTCAATTTGGTAAGTATGTTATTTTTTTTACTGCATGTAGCAGGTCAATGACAGTGGGCTGTGAGGTCTGTTTTGTGTGTGTGATTTAGGTGATAAATTTTACATTTTCTTTAGCTCTAACAAGGCTTATGGCACGGAGTAATAGTTGCAATATACAAAAAAAAAAACACTTTATTTTCTAAATAAATTAAGGTGTTTGATATTTCAGCGAAAGACAACAGACCACGCTGCAACATACCCCCTAGTCAATATTGCCTTGCTCCATTGGGGGCTCTACAAATCGCGTCCGGCAAGTTCCTGGCTGGGGGTTCATCATTGTGGTATGTCCGATCCGCTAAGCCCCTTAATAGTGTCCGCCCACACGACCGCCTTAATGTCCCTTGTGTACACCCAAATGGGCGGAACGTTAGGAGTCGGGCATGCCGATGTTGTCGTTTATATTGTGCGCTCACGCATCACGGTACACACAGCACACGACCAGAAGAAATCATCTACTACTTCACGAATCTCAACTTGGACTTTTAGAAGAGGCCATGGAGCTAGGTTGACAAGGAGTGTGTTGGATTAAATGGTGTTAGCATAAAGGGTACGAGTAAATTCACACAACCTCTAGTGTTTTAAACAAGCGCAGGATACACAGCAAACCTGAGCAAATTTCGTCAAATTAAGTGTTCGCGTTTTTATTGATATTAGTGACCAAACAACAAAACGGGTTGTCTTATTCGTTGCGTGTGCATGTGCACAATACTTGTACATGCTTTTCTATGGCGGCAGTTTAAAACCGCTTCCTACTTGAAATAAGCAGTGGGTAATGCCGGGTCTTTAATGCTGTTTTCCGACTTTCAAAGTATTTTAAACAGAACTGTTTTTGTCCCCCTAGGCTATAATCTGTTTTGTTTTCTTTGTGTACGCATTATATTGGAAACAACCTATTGTCTTGTTTTTATAGGGGGCCATTCTCGGATAAAAATATGCAATTGTTATTCCATTTTATATCCTTTCATATAATTTATTTCGTTTTACCTTATTTTGTATGGCAGTAGTTTGCCATATTTCAAATCAAATCAAATCAAATTATCAGTTTCTTTGAAACCATACTGGGGATGTTTAATCAGTGAGCTTTCACATTGAAACAAAACAGTCGACTAATACTGTTATCAATGCTTGTCACTCAATGAGAATATTTGCAGAAGGGGAACGTCTTGCTCTCACATATCAGGTATCGCTTTGCAGTTTGGTTGTTGATACTAATTTCTTACCGGAAACAACACAGTTGCAAACGATCATAAACCATCTCTTTCACAATTATTTTTTTTTTCTTCTTCTGGTATTAAGATTTACTGATATAAAAAGAGGGTGCGTGGGCTGGAAAAAACTATAAAAAATCAACAAACAAACTTTTGGGACAAAATGAACCATTAGCCACGCTGTTCAACTGGTCGGTGCTTTGTGCAGACACTCTGAGGGTAGTAGGATGTAGGTTTTGTGCCACGTGCTGAGCGGGGCAGGAGACGGTGCCTCAAAGGCCCGTCTGTCGGCATGTTTGTCAAAGAGAAATAAATAGATCCCGCCATCATGTGCGTCCATGGGAGTAGAGCAAAGTAATTTAAAAACGAATTATAATTGTCCGAAATTCTTAGTTCTCCTCTGGACCATGAGGTATTGGATTGACTCAATGGCCGCAGCGAGCAGGGTGAACTGTAGACTGAACTGACAAATTTGCTTATATTTCAGCCGTGTATGAAAATTGTTTTTAACGACATTGCTCGTTGAACCCGACTCTGCGGAAAATACTTACTCAGTGAAGGAGAGATTGTTTGACAATTGATTTTAAAAGTTGATTAACCATTACAAAACCAAAAACAAGGTGCGGGCATTGATCCAAATTTAATTCAACCCATCAAAAAAGAAGGAAACAATTTTCAAAAATAAACAAGAAAGAAAGAATATGAAACAAAACGACGTGCTAATATTAATAGGGCATGTATGTATATATATGTTTTTTACAGGGTTTCAAGTTGTGATGAGATATCCATAACAAATACTAGGCTTACTCAATCTGCTCCGTTCAATTGTTTAAAATAAATAAATAGTATTTAATTTGTTTTCCTTTTCCTTTTGACCCGAAATGAAAAAAATAAGGTGCAATTATGGCCCCTTTGCAATTTGAGATGTGCATAAACTATTCAACAATAAACATAGTTTGGTTGGATTTCAGTCTATTTGATGTTTGTATATAGCCTCTTCTGCTGCTGCTCTGACTAAATTTGTTTGGATTTTTTGAGCGAGGAAATTCATCATTTCCTTCCTTCCTAATAGTAATAAAAAAATAATTGAAAACATCATTTTTTTTTCTTCAAAACATGTAGCCACGCATAACGGTCTAAATCGGTGACAATGAAAGTTATCCATTTTATTACTATAAAAGACAAGTTTTTCTACATTCAAATAAAATGTAGTTTATGCCGCCCAGCCGTCGGGACGCCTCGCTGTTGACAAAGTAATTCATAATGCAATGTCACCGTTTCTATACGCCCTAAATGACCTCTGACATTTTGCACATAAAAACACCCTCATAAATTATGCCAATTTCAAACAGTTAACTGCCATTAACATTCTGTAAATAGGGTTTATCAATCGAGTGTACTTTAACAATATTGTCATATGTATATTCAGACTAAATTACGGACAAATTAAGATGTAAGACTTCTTGTTTCTTTGCTTGGAAGATCCAAAACGGTTTCGGCAAATGGCTTTGAAGTCTGGATGTTGGGCCGCCCCGGCCACTAGCCGTCAATCACTTGCCTTGCCAAGCGCACTATTTACCGCGATGTTCCGCCATGTTTGACCATACGCGTCAAAAGTAGTTTTAAACACGATATATATCTTGAAGTAATGATAAAAGGTGTCAAAAAAGAACACATTTTATTAATGATTTCGTATGTAATTCCACAAAACAAACGATACAAATTACCAATGGGGGATAAATCGTATGGAATATGCTAAAGTAAAACAGCGGAATTATATTTTCTTTAATGAGCGCAAACAGGCTACCTGCATGCCCAACTGGCGTGGTCCCATGTATACGATCATGTACATCGATGCAATTTTTATTCATGTTTGGGCAGTCGCTTTTTGAAACAAATTGTTCACCACAAGAACGAGAAATTTCGAAAAATGTCGACAGCGGCTGTTACAAGAGCACAGTCAGAGTACATTCAACCTACTACGACCACACAGGTAAGAAAAAATAAGATATCGAACTCGTTTTTCTGTCATTTTGGCTAGATATGTTCGAGTCGTAGGTTTGGCCTAGTCCAACTCGTTCATAACTTCCGCAACGCTTATTCACACCCACACGTAAAGCCCGCCCCTTGATCCGTCCCGTAGATTTGTTGAACAACAAAAACAAAAATGTTGCTCTCACCTCTTTGCAGGGAGACAATAGTGGCCAACAACAACCATCACCTCTGGCGTTGCTTGCAGCAACTTGTAGTAAGATTGGATCACCGCCTGAGGAAGCCGTGAATACTGCAACGACCACAGCCGTCCGGTTTGTTGGGCAGAATCAGGGCTTCCAATCGGCAGATACACAGATAGGGTTTGTGGGCGCCAACGGTGTTATAACCGCCTTTCCTCATGTACCTGCACACCAACAGACACAATTCCAGACCATCTCTGCTTTTCCCGTTCAGATTGCCGCTACTACTCCCGTGTTACAACAGCAACAACAACAGCAGCAACTCGTCGAGACTAACACTAACAGCAGTAAACAATCGGGAACAACCAATGGGACCAATTTACTGAATTGGAATCCCCCACAACAAGCACAGCACCAGCAAATTATACAGCCAGCCCAGATTTTGACGGCTGGTTCAGCCAATGTGGCCACCTCAGGTGGTGCAACAGGAAACACCGTTCAGTACAACATTATTCCGCAGCTTCACCTAGATGCAGATGGTAACATTGTCGCAACTCAGTTGGCGAACGCTGTCAACCAAACACCAACCATCATCCGACCTGCCGCGTCAAACAACATCACAGGCATAGCACTGCAAAATGGGCAAATCATACAGACGCAAAACGGCAATACCATCATGCAAAACATTGCTACAACACCCAGGGTCGCCAGCCAGCCCGTTACATTCCAACTGGCTCCTGTGGCTAGCACAGGGGGTAATATGAACGACCAGCAGCAGCAGCAGGTTTACAGCATAGTTGCGACAGCTCCAATGCAGCAAGATTTCACAAATGTGGTACAGATCCAGCCTCAGACATTTCAACAGCAGCAGCAGGTAGTAGCAGCAGAGCCGCAGCAGCTTGCTGTCACACAAGTTGTTCCCCAACAGCAGCAGCAGCAACAGCAGATTGTGATTCAACCCCAGCAATCCAATCCAATACCAGTAAGCATCAGCATGGGTCAGCAAGTTCAGGTACAGTTGGATTTTGGCATATCAAATGGGAGATACCTCCACGGTACGGCTGTGGTAACTTTGAATACTTGACTGACCAATTAACAAAAACAAAATTGAAATAATTTATAGTGAAAAGTAGTTCCTGCAAAACAACTTGTGGTTAAGCGTCTTTGTTTTTTACAGCAACTGTCTTTTTTACTCGCGTTGGAAAGTTTAGTTAAATGATTAGAAAATTGTTCTTCAACAGCAAATAATGTTGTGAAAGCATTTTGCCTTGTCACAGTGGAAGTACTAATAGTACAGTGAGTAGTGCTCCAGCTCTACATTTCAGCCATCAGCCATGAAATTATGATTTTGAGTATTTTTTCCTTCATTTTCTGACCCATCAAATTGTAAAGAATAAATGGTCACAACTTTTTTCATCACAAAGCATAAAACCAATTGTAGTTTTGTTTGACTTAAATGACAGTTGATTCATGTAATAATATCTCTCATCATTTTTATTATGGTAGATTCAGCAGCCACAACAAAACACAGTAACTATTCAACAGCAGCAACCACAGCAGATAAACATCCAGGCTCGTCCACAACAACAGCAGCAGCAGCCTCAGCAACAGCAGCAAAACTTTACTGTACAGCCTGTACAGCAGACATATGCAATCCAACAGGGAACACCACTGCCAGTCATCAATGCCTCTACCTCAGGGCAGCAGACTATCACTATCCCTGCCCAGACAGTAACTGGTCAACAGGGTTTCCAGAACTTCATCTTACAGCCGCAGAACCTGAATGCAGTCCAGACAATCCAGTTGCCCGGCCAGCAACAGACGGCGACCATCTTGCCTGGCTCTATCTTTACAACCCTCCGTTCTCCCAATAATACTTTCAACCTTCAGGGGTTACAGATACAGGGTATTAGCATGGCTGGCACAACATCCCAGCCTCAGCAGACTTTAACATCTACTGCAGGGATGGGGAATGCTGGTACTGGAACACAAACTGTCACAGCCTTACCGAATTTTAGTCTATCGACAGGGAATTTAGTTCCAATGGGAATGCAGCTACAGCAGATAAGTACCGTAGCAGGAGGGGGAAACAACTCAAGATCAACTGCAGTCACAGGTAGGTTTAGCTACTTTGAACAACTATTTGTGTTGACGTAAATTTTCCATTGCAGTTGCTGTTAACCCTACTTCTCTTGATAAACCTTTTCTATCTTCCTGACTATCTCCAAGCTATCACTTCTCTCCTTTTCAACTTAGTTGCAAATAAAGGCTTGAAAAATTAATGAAAGCTCACTTATTCTGATTGAATTCAGTGAAAATTTCAATGTATTTTCCTAAGATTCCATCAATCGTCAGTAAAGGCTATACAGGTACTTAATGTACATCAGGTCTTTATTCAGAATGTACATGCAGTAACTTAAATACGGAAAACATTTGTTGCTGCAGTACAATTTTACACAGGATCTTAAATGAAATCTTATTTCAAATTGTCATCTATCAACTTGATTCAGGTGCCCCAAAACCAAATAAAACTGAGATAAGCTGTATTTCAGGTCAAGAAGTTAAACTTGTTGGCCATCAATCATCGTTTCATACCAATGAGAAATGGCTTGTGACTGCCCTAGACTATTGACCCTTGTTCTCTCCTAAGGTTTGTGTCACTTACCCTCTCATGCATTTCCAACATTGAACCAAGGTGTTATTTTATGCTCTGATGTGGTGTATAAGTATATGAGAATTGAGAATGTACATTTTGGACAGCAGCATCAAGAAAAAAACTTCCCTTTAATACTGGTTGTAATATGTAAGAGTTTAGACAAATCATTATCATCAGGTCGGCCACAGCTGGACTCAAAAGGTTTAGACACATGAAATTGAATAAAGTCTTAAATATTTAAATATATTAAAACAAGAGTGTGATTCCAGACCTACCATAAAATGCACAAGATCATTTGTTTATTTATTATAATTATTTCATATAACAGGGTTCTCCCCATGCACAAGCTAGCGTATTGGGCTGATATGAAGAAATTACGGCCGATACGCAACCAAAAAAATATATATATATTTTTTTTATAGATTTTTATATCAAATTCACAAAAAATCCTACCATAAAACCATTTTAAATGCTCCAGATTGCGCAGTAGAGCTTTTCAAACCAAACATAAACATTAAATAAAAACATTCCAAGGACCTGCTACCAATTCAGTCTCGTTTGGCCACACATTCAAAATTTGGGCCCAGAATGCCCCTCAGTTTTGAAAAATCCTGGGGAGAACCCTGATATAAAATTAAAAGCTAAACAGGAGGGAAAAACTTCCATTCTAAATTGTATTATCTGAACCAAGCGACAGTTGTTACATACAGTAGCAAACATTAGAAAAATATCCATCGAAGCGATTTAATTGCTTTAAACAAAAATAAAAGACAAACAATCTGGATAATGACATGGGCTAGACTCTGTGGAGTCAACAAATGGATTGGGAATCTATCCATTTGTTGTGTTACTTGACGTGGCTCTACATGAGTTGCGTTGAGTATTCATTTCTGCACTATGGGTTACAATGCAAACCATGGATCAGAATATGATGAGAAATGAGGTTTGAACATAAAGAGACATCCCTACTCATTACTCTCTTGTAATTGACGTTGTGGTGTATTTTGGGAATTGGTGGCTTGTCACTAGTGTGCTACAAAAGATTTTAAAAGCGTATATTCTTGAAATTTGACCTATTAGCTGTAACCTTTCAGTGAAGTAACAATTGAACTCTTACAGACTAGGTAGTTTAGCTGGCGTGTGGTCAAATTTCCTCTTTTCCTACATCACTCTACACCGAATTGTTTGAACTTAAATAAGATATGAATGCCTGACACGGTGATTAATCAGTTGTTAGTTTGACCTACCGGCCCCAGTCGCTCTGAATTATTCACTTTAGCAATTGAATATAGAAGGAAATGGGACCGTAAGGGTTAACTTACATATTTGACTGATTATTCTGCTCCGTCCAAAAATGTGTGTTTCCTGCCTGCATTATGATATGATGTGACCCTTGTGAAGAACCATGAATGCAATTCATAGTTGATTCCACTATCCACAAACCAGACAGCCATATGATTTCATGGGAATAGTCAACTGTTGTATGGATAGTAGCATTTATGGAGGGGAAATGTTTTGTTTAATTTATAGCATAACCCTAGCCAACTGGGAGCACATAGCCCAAGTCCTACAATATCCTTCAGTCTGAGAGGGTAAAAAGACCATAAAACCCAAACCCTTCTAAATCCTTGTATATTTTATCCAAGTGGCATATCACACAATTCGATCTAAATCCTTTTTCATAGGAGAGCTAATTTTTATTAAGATGTCTGTGGGGCCGGTTTCACAAAACTCTTCCTAACTTAGGACATGTCCTAGGCAATGCTAAGAGATAGGACTAGTCTTAAGTTACTCGTCTTAACTTAGGATTAGTCCTATCTCTTAGCATTGCCTAGGACGTGTCCAAGTTAAGAAGAGTTTTGTGAAATCGACCCCAGGGGTCATGCAGTCCATGATAATCTGTTAATTATAGTTTCATATCATAGTTATGTTTCCACTTTAGCTAAATTGCATATGACTCAATTCCTACTATATCACATTTTAGCAAAATCACATATGATCCTAATCCTTCTAAATCCATCTTCATCAAATGCAGCCTAAAAGCCTAATTTCTACTTAATCCTTCCACACCAAAAACACACTATGACCCAATTCTTCTGGGTCCTTTTCTGCTGGCCTAATACCCCATATCCATCAAAATCCTTTTATTTGGAGAAAAGGAAATTGAAGATTTGAGTTGGTTAGGGATACGGAAGATCCCTGTAATACACACTGTAATACTGATACATAAAAGTCAAATTTTAAGTCTATTTTCACATAAATAATCATACCATGGACTAAATGTCAATGTCTGTATAGTCTATTTTAGAAAAATAATAAAAATAGTATGTAAAAATAATAACAAATTTTAAGAGTTTATTTTTGTGAATGTTTATGTGAAGAGGAAAATTTCCTTTTTTTAACGGGAGGCTCATTTTTTTTACTATTCTTTCTGTCTCTTGTTCATTTTAGTTGCACAGCAGTCGGGTACCCTTCAGGACAAGAAGTGGCAAGGGCAGACACAGGTCATCAGTCAGGTGCAGACTAATGCAAGCATTGGTCTGGACAACCAGTTTGTAGGGTCAGATGAGGAGGAGAATCAGGGCCAGCAAAACCAGGTACCCAAGCGGCTGAGGCGAGTGGCATGTACATGTCCAAACTGCAAGGACAGTGAAGGAAGGTAGGTTTACTTGAAATGTAACTTCCTGTGCAGAGAGCCTGTCTGTTAGAATTAGGAGTAATCGTTATGACATTGTAATAGTGTACATTTGTACAGGCCTGGAATTTCATCTTTGAGAGGGCAAGGTCATTTTCATTTTGCAAAGGGTACTTCCCAAAGGCAAATTTTGAAGGTGCATCAAGGTCATGACCAAGGCAACAGAAGCCATGGCCACGGTGGCCTCCTGCTGGTATTGTAGACCAATAATCTGCAATACAATTGACCAGACTATGACTTTGAGATGACAATTTTGTCTTCGTTTAGAGAAAGAATAAACACAACTTTACTTAAGGTTAAATTCAACAGTGATATGGATGGGGATTTATAGTTTGGCAATATAACTTTATTCGGAAACTAGCAACATTCTTCCTATATTTTAGTGAAAGATTGGTTTTAAAACAGGCTTATGCAATATTTGTTTCTGAAAGACTTTGCTTTGCCCACCAAAACAGGAATCTGAATGCAGAGGGTCGCAAAAAGCAACACATTTGCCACATGCCAGACTGCGGCAAAGTCTATGGCAAAACATCCCACCTACGAGCTCACTTACGATGGCACACAGGAGAGCGACCATTCGTCTGCAACTGGCTGTTCTGTGGAAAGAGATTTACAAGGTCGGATGAACTACAGAGACATCGGCGGACGCATACAGGTATGATATGAGTGTCACGAATGTACATTTCTTATTTTGTTTAAAGAAAGAATAGTAAAAAGAAAGCAAGCTGCCAAGATGGACACTGAGCTGTAGCTTACATGTAACTATACCAAAATTTATGTGCCAATGTTGTTAAGACTCGGATTTCAAATGGAATCATTTGTATTGGGACATGCATAGGCTATTGCACTCTCTAAAATGCTGTACTTCACATTATACAGAACTTTAACCAGACGATAGGCACTTATGATAATAATAATTGTTATGTAGCACAAAAAAATGAAAAGACGCTAAAGGCGCTTTACAAAATTATAAATTGTAAAAATTAAGCCACTTTTAAAATTCTAACATTTAAGAAAAATTTACAATGTAGGATTCCGAATAGTGTGCTCTTAGTCGTCTTCAGGAGAACTCATACAATCTCAACAAATTATTAAATTTCTCCATTTAGGAGAAAAGAGGTTTTCCTGTCCCTTGTGCTCGAAGCGGTTCATGAGAAGTGACCACCTCTCTAAACACATCAAGACCCACTCCAACAAGAAAGCCAACCAGAAGGACGATGACTTTAATGAGGGTACCATGACCTTGGACGTGGATGCCAGTGAAGTGATGGTCACCCCAGACCAAGAGGCCCTCACCAATGCTGTGGTAATACGGATGGGTTCACAGGCACTTGACAGAATGGAAGCCAGTTAGCAGTTCTTTTATTAGGTGATACTTTGTAAATGCACTTATTGTTGAGTCAGTCTTAGTTTTGAATGTGACTTGTTCAAACAGAACATTATTATCAAGCGTACAAACAGTATCAAAATCATGACAAATACCAGTATTACATTTTGTTTGTAGAAGATTTTAAGGACTGATTTTTACTTAAGTGGAAAATACAGTGCAACTGATTTTTTGAAGCGTTAGTGTTAATTTAGAGGATTATTTTGTGTATTGAACTCATTATGAATTCAACATTTACCCAAACATAATTTGGTTTTATTCTTTGTCATTCTTAAATCATTGTGAAAGCATTTCAATTAACGTTTGTTTCTTTACAAAGTAAGGTCAACTATAATTGGATATAAAATTACAATAGCACAAACAATCGTGAAAAACAAGTCTGCCTGTAATCGAGCTTTTAATTAAGAATAGTGAAGATCATTTTTTTTCTGTTAAAATGAGCTTCTACAACCAAACGGTAGTTTATCTACTTAATCCACTTAACTTCTCTAAACTATCTTTAAAGGTAAGAAACATGATTTACCAACAGTATGCTCTGCCTTAGATTTTACAGATATTAAAATCCACACCAATTTTTCTATGTAGGTAGGGGCAGTTATTGTTTTATTTTGACATGGCACTTAAAAAAATATGTCAAGAACAAAATACATGTTTTCATTAACTTTGTTTTTGAAAATGCAGCATTGTCTGCAACATATTTGTGTGGTATTGCAGCTCTAAAGAGTTGGTCCCTGATGTAGACAGCATCAAAAAAAATGTCTTGAGTAAGCAGTATTAGGGAATATCTAAATTGACAAGTTCAACAGGTGCTATAGCCAGAATGCTGAAAAGACTTTACTCTTCAGCATTGCTGCAGCTGTCAATGACCACAGCCCTGGTCCAAGGGAAGACATTTTCTTTGGACCCAGCCTTACTTTGTGAGTCGTACATTTCCTAATGGACAAAGTGGCAGCTTTTTATTAAATTAAATCTCACCTGTGATTTGTATCCTCTCTTACCAACATCCACTCAGTATTTTTTCCCCCATATTTATGAGACAAATAGAACAGGAACTTTCATAGTGCCAATTTTTATCTGTAAAGCTGAAATATTGTGAATACTTGTACATATGACCCCTTTTTTAATGTAAGTTGAGCAAGATTTATGTGTTTCTGTGCAGAACAAAACTTGCCTTATACTTAGTGTATCTAACAAAATTTGATTGTACACATTGAGAAAGGTTCATCAATAATGTTTTTTAAACCAACTTGTGTCTGCTGTATCTTAAAAAGGGGAAGGTGTTTTTCTTTGTTCTTTTTACTTTCACAGGGTATTGCTTTTATGCCATTATGAAAGGTGTTTAAATAAGAAACCCAAATCAATCTACTACTGGTATTGAAGTTGTACCACTACTACGTTTTAAACTGATTAATGTCAGTGTTCATGCTTTCAAGAACTAAATGCAAATCATTTTTTTCCCCATTGAAACTATTTTTCATGATAGAATCATGACGTATTTGGATTGAGACAGAGCTTATGTAATAGCTTGGTCTTCTTCAATGGGAAAATGACCTAAAATTACTCAAATTCACACACTTTTTGATAAAAAAAGGAAAATGGAGTTAATGTTAATTTCCATTTTATTTTCAACTCACTGTTCAGAAATGTTCAGAAATTTATCTGATTGATTAGATTCCATTGACTTATTACATGCTGACAAAAACTCAAAGGTAGAACTGGTTCATCTATAAGGGAGGAAGGCAAAATTAAAGGGGCTGTGTCATCATGATTGTAGTCTGCCTGTTTCTGGGCCCAGAAACATGAACTCTCACCCAGTTACTGTACGCGCCCGCGTTGACCATCATATCACAAAGGGCGCTATACAATACAATACAATAAAGACATTTATAAAGCGCCCTTCAAGGATCACAGCGCTGTACAGATCAATAATATAAGTAACAGATTACAATTATGTACAATGACACTCAAAATCAAACATTACTACGTCAAACAGAATTAGTCAAACAGGTGTGTTTTGAGAAGGCACTTGAAACTGTCCAAGGTTTTAGCCTCCCTGATGTTGATGGGCAGACAGTTCCAAAGGCGTGGTCCAGCAGCTTGAAATGCCTTATCACCAGTACGGGTTTTGGTTCTGGGTATAATAAGCAGAGTTGAGTCTCGAGAAGAGCGAGTGGCATATTTGGGTTTGTGAAATAAAACCAAGTTTTGAAGATACTCAGGGGCTTGTGAATGAATGCATTTACAGACGATGACAAGGATCTTAAATTCAATACGCTTACGGATCGGTAGCCAATGAAGACGACGTAACAGGGGGGCACTAGATGTATCACGCCCCGCCAAAAATATCAGTCTTGCAGCTCTGTTATCAGTCTTATCAGTCTTGCAGCTATCTTTATTATTCTGTGATGTGACCGCTACTCGCGTGCGTGTGCGTGCAATAACAGGTTGAGCGGTCATAAGTCAGTCTAGCCACAGACTCGCTGTGATCATGACAACACAGCCCCTTTAAGCATGAGTAGGCTTGAATCTCTTTTAAACCACAGGGGTTTCTGAGGTATAAAGACGTTACATGAGGTTCAACCCCGAGTTACCCTAGTTGATTTTGCATTCCTCCTTAAAATTGTTTTCCTTTGGCTTGATATCTGCTTTTTTATGGTTAAGGTTTATACTTTTCTTTTATTTATTTCTTAAGACACTATGTGTGTCATGTATATAATATATCATGTATGATATTATTCTTACATTGGGAATAAAATCATAATTATGAACAATTAATTTTAGTGTTTGCTCTTCAGTCATGTCAGTGTGTACAATTGTATTATGATAAATGTATTTTATAAAGCTCACTTTACAAGTGGCTTTCCTGTGTGTGGCACAAAATCTTTCTACAAATGATGCCTGTGGAATTTGGTTCCTGTAGGATTTGGAAAGCACTGCGTATAGGGTGCTTTACAAATGCATGCAATCATACATCTGCTAAAAGGCAAAACCTAGAATAACTTGTAATGTAACGTACTTAATTCTATGGAACTCATCTGTTATTAGAAATAACACATGAACAAAAGATACCACTGGAAACTTTGTGTTGTTCTTTATTCATTTAGTCAATTTCACGGCTATAATTCTTTCAGTATTTTAAGTATATGAAATCTCTGAAAGTGTTCGAAGAAAAGAAAACGGGGAGTGGTTTTGTGAAAAACTTAATCAGTGAGAACCATCACTTTGTTAGAAGTTTGGAGTTGAAAAGGGACACGCTGTCTTTGGGGTTATTTTAGTTCTTGAAACGTTCAGTTTGAAAAGTTATTTAATCAAAGCTGTATTAAACGGGATAAATTAGAGGTTTACATCTTATTCCAAAGTGACTCTAAACACTGATGCTCAGCTTCAGAGTTCACTGACCGCGGCGCCGCCGCCCTTCATAGTTCGCGAAAGGGCGCCACCAAGTGATTGTTGTTTAAACATCCTTCACGAATGCGCCTTTGCTGGCATATTTGATCCCAAAACGGGTTTGTGATTACTTATTTCTTCTCGATGGTGAGTACTTGTAGCTTATTTTCCCTATTTTGATGATGTTGAATGTTCCTAGTTTGCCGCCATATGCATTTGGCTACGTGTTGAATTGAAGTATGAGCTGTAATAAGGGTTCTGTGATGTTGCATTGTCTTCACTTTACTTCATGGCAATCACAACGTATCTCGTGTTTTAAAAAGTATGCCCAGTTTCCGGACACCTGTCATTTTGGGTAATGTAGGTCAGGGCAAAAATACCGTAACGTTAGGCCTGTCCGATCCCACTTTATCGCCCTTAACTGAGGTAAAATTATATTCTTACTTGTCCAGAAAGGTTGACAGAGTGTATACAGAGAGGAATAGGCACTTTGAACTATTTACAAAGTGTCAAAATCATGATTTAAAATGAAGGAAAAAAGTTGCAAAATTCAGTTGCAAAATACCCCTCAACTCTGGAAGCCATAGTTTAGGGCAATTGTTTGAAGTGTCACACTTGATTGGTCTACCTGCACAGGTAATAGGCTAGCCTCATACATTGTGCCAATATGCTGGACTACCTCCGCTTCTTGGTCCAACGAACCCTGTCCTCTAAAATTAGACATCAACCAGACATAAAATTCCAGCAAAAGCGTAGGAGTTATCGCACGGGGGATCGTGCGCAAATTTTCTCCAGACTCTATCTGTGAGTCTGACATGTCTGGTAGCATGCAACGACCGGCCGATCATTGAGGGATAAATTTGCCCAAAAAAGTAAGTCTCGATTCGAAGGTTGATGTCTGGTATTAGAGGACAGGTTTCATTGGGCCAAGAAGTGGAGGTAGTCCAGCATATTGGCACAATGTATGGGACTAATATACATGTAGGCCTGCCGTTCTGAATAAAAAAAGTTGCAGAGTATTCTGGAATTACTCCACTATTTTTTGGGTCTACAATGACATAGCAGGCATGTACGGTGTAGACCTATATAAAAAAAAATATGCAATGTTGTTTACGCCTATGGTGGTCTTGGAGACTTGAGCAAGTACTTGCTAGGCCTACACGCTAAACACCATTGTTCCTTTGGGCATGAGTGCTGAAAGTTCCAGCTGCACCATGAATGAAATGTCTGCTTCAATTTTCTTTTTTAAAGGTCAAAATAAATTAGCATTTTAGCTAGGCCTAGGCCTACCAATTCCTCAAGAGGATATTAAAAGATGTGGAAATAAAGTCCAAACCCATTAAAAATCTTTAAAATCCCTTGGAAAGTGGCAGTTGGATATGCAAAGATCCTGGGTATGCACTTTTGTCCATGTGAGGGGTTTCCCTAGTTCTTATATCTTTTCTTAATTGAGATAATGCACTTGTTAATTTCAAGACGGACTATGTGATTTGTATGATTTGTATCTTCGTATTTCATATCTCTCTTTTGTTCATTTTGTTCATTGTTATGTTGTTTGTGCTGTGCCTCAGAATAGGGTACACTGAATAGATGGCACATATAAGTGCATTTTTACTATGTACATGTAATACTATTTTTGTTGGTATCACTAAGAGCCAGTCGTCCACTTTGTATTCTTGGCCCTCACAGGTTTGAAGCGTAGACTTTGTGTAAAACAAGTGGCTTACCTAATCATAATAACTTGGTGATCGAGTGCTACAGTTACCCTCCCTGCTGGAAAACTTCACTAACTTTGTGGGGAAAATCAAACTGTTTTTGAGTGTAACACAAAATTTGATCTTGCTCTTGACTGGTCATTACAAATATTCTCATATTTGAGGTATTTAATGTTGAGACTAGTGCTTGTTCCCTAATAGGGTTCAACAACCAAACTTTCTTAGGTTCCCTCTTGTCTTTACTTAAGTGACTGTGAAGTGATTAACTGCCACGATGTAATAGGGTACCAGACTGGGTTTTCTGGCATGCCCAGCATGATAAAGTTTACGGCGGTTTCGACAACATTTGTATTCCCATTCAAGAGCAAGTTGAAACACGTGGACTTGTGGACAAACAATCTATGCTGAAAAAGGAAATAGTCCACTTAACAGCTTTGCTCTACAATGTTCATAACCAAAATCAGGATGCAAAATTGATACTGATGCCGTGATGGAAATGAGATTATTTTGATAAATGTTCACAGGGGGATGTACAGAACATTTTAAAAAATAAGCCTTTGTCCTATCTTCTCATCAGATTGAGTTAGCCGTACATCATGCAAGCTTTGAATCAAGTCAAGTCCAATGAGAAGAATAAACTCTTCTGCATCTGCAAGACACCAGATGATGGAGGGTAGGGATTTTTTTATTTTTTTTTATTTTTTTTTTCAGAAGGGGTTATAAAATTGTATGGAGGCAACAGATGCCATTTCTTCTGGTGCCCTTTTTTGTTGTTCTCATGGATTCTAGTATTATAGAGATCGCCGTTGTCTGGAATAGATGAGTTGCAATTAGACGCCATCTTTGATGACAATTTCTGTTTTGGCCTGTAGCCGCGGAAAGCGCTTTAAATTTTAACGCAGCTTGAGTTGCTTACCAACCAATCATGGAAGGAGTTTACGAAAAACATGCGTGCCGCATGCAGTACTTACGCGTAACGCATAGTTGTGCAGTAAAAAAATGTGCAATCATTGTCATCAAAGATGGCTGGCTTTTCCCATTGTTGACGTCATGTGCAACCCATCTATAAAAAACTTTTCCCCTTAAATAATGGATTTCCTAGACTGTTTAAGATATTAAACTTTTAGAGAACATGTTTAGTGGATCACATGATCTAAGATTCTGGACACATTGTGAGATGTCTTGTAAAAGTTCCATCATGTTTGCACACAAACAAAAACAATATACTTCGTACATGCTGAGAGATTTGACTAAAACATGTTTGTGTCATAAAGTTCAGGGATTTCTCTTCACTTTTAAAGAAACAAGTAATTTTGATAATCTATTGACATTTGTTGATTTGACAATTGTCCATGAAATACAACATTAGTTGAACGAATGACCCGTTTCCTCCAAAGCAGAAAGAAGAATTTGTATCAATACTCACCCCTCGCTGTTAGATTGGTTGATGAAATTTAACATTCCTCGTCGTACAAAGCTGCTCTTTTGTGTTACACTCTTTCAGGTTCTACTTAGGGTGTGATAGCTGCCAGGGATGGTTCCATCCAGCCTGTGTGGGCGTGGCCCAAGAGGATGCCCAAAAAGATGGGGCATGGCACTGCCATGCCTGCACATCTGGGAATGCAGGTGGTCCCGCAAACAAAGGTAACAACAAACAGGAGAGAGACAACCAGGCATGTTTTAGCCTACGACCTTTGTCACTCCAGAGCAGATGTCTTGACACTAGACCACCTCATTTATACATGTATAGATAATTATCATGGAGCTACACGCAAGCTACTACAGTATGATCACTTGTGAAAATCTATTCCCCACTGTGTGGGGTTGACCGAAAAAAGCTCAAGGTTATGTTTAACAACGGACCACTCGGCCACAATGCTCTACTCTTGCTATCTGTACTTCTGCTTTGTCTTTCGTGTGGGGCTTGTTAACACTCACTGCATTCATAATGCACAGGGGCCTAGTTTTGTGGAGCTGCTAATTAGGTTGTGTTGCTGTACAAATTAATGTGCTCAGCAAATACTAACAAGGTACCAGTTTCAAGCACATCACATGGCATTGTTGATGGTGACCTGTTTCTTTATAGCAAACCTTTTCTCCTGTTGAGAAGAATGTGTGCTATAATCAGCTCTAAAAATGTAGCCCCTGGGGTTTCTTTCAAACTTTTAGTGCACAGTTACACCCTGTAGGTATTGTGCCCTGACTCCAAATCGCTTACATTTCCTTTCAGCCGCAAATGAGCACCACTGGCCGACTGGTCCCTTCATTATTCCAGTCACTGAGATGCCAAACGAAAACCCTAAATCCCCTGAAATTCCCGACCTTGCAGTTGACTTACCCAGCCTTGCTGTTGAGCTCGCCGACCTGCAAAACCCAGCCCAGCAGCAGCTCGATGGCCAGGGATTGGCCGGTGTCCAAGGGAGTGGTGATTGCCAGGGAGGGGCAGCTGTTCAGATGCCTAACTTGGCCGTGGTCAACAGTGAAGGGATGTCAATGAGACCAAGACGGGAGCGATGTAGCTGTCCTTACTGTGAAGAAGACAAGAAAAAGTAAAAATTGTTGCTTAAAATTAATTGCACTTTTTTCTTCATGAAACTTTAATGTCATTTAAGCTAAATCTATTTAATTCCTAAATATTTGGGGTATTTTAGGCATTCTGTTTAGTAGGCCTTGAAATTATTATGTGTTGTACTGCTTAACCAACAACCATGAGAGTGGTTTGTTACAATCATAGAAATGGAACCCAATGGCTGAGCTCAATTCCCATTTGTGTTAGCTGTGGGCAAAGGGTATCTCTACCAGATGACTTGTGTGTACGGTAAGTTAGTATAAACATTTTGTTCATCGAGCATTGAAAATCAGCCACATGGCACACTTGGGAACTTCTGGGAGGACTCAGCACTTTCCAGTTTCTCATCCTATGGATACAACTTGGAAGATGCAGCTCTTTGGAAAAAATATAGAAAGCCTTTTTTTCTAATGTCATACACCGTATTGATTGATTGACTTCCCAGGAGTGGCATCACCCTGGGGGTCAGAGGTCACATTTGCCACATCCAAGGTTGCAGTCGGGTGTTTGCCAAGTCGACTGAGCTCAAGGCTCATTCTAGGACTCATACCGGTCACCAGCAGAACGTCTGCGACTGGCCAGAGTGTGGAAGCAGTTTCTGGCGTTCTGATGAACTCCTGCGACACTACCGGACTCATACAGGTAATGATAAATGGGTCAATGAAGAAATAAAGGTACAACATCAGAACTTGTTAAGGACTCGTCTGGGTCGTGGTTACTCAGACAAACAAACAATTAAACAAACAAACATCCCAACATACTAAGGAACAACAACTTTATAACTGGTACAGGTAATGGTTATTCAGGATAACAAATGAAGGACCAACACCTACAGAACTTGATGCAAAAACAACCAGCCAGACAAGAGAAACCATGATGTAGTTGATGACATTTCATACAAACACATGCAACAGGACAGAAGCACAGCTCAACCCCAAACATGCCTGTTTTTGTGACGATGGGCATGGAGACGATTGTATTATGCGGATTTTTGTTTACATTACAGGAAATCTGTTAGGTTCGTATAAGAAAGAGAAGGGAACATTTATGAGCAATGAGCAACATGAAAACAAACAACAAGATGGACTTTATAAAACAAAGATGAAAAATTGGTTGAGTCACGTACATCAAAAAGAAATTGTAGTAAACAACAACAACTAACCAACGCTAAAGAAGAATTTACAGAGATGATTTTAATAAGCGTTTTGATTTTGTAGAGAAATTTTGTGTGAAATTTCTGTTGTTGCTGATCCCACTATGTGATTAATAACCATTTTTAAGATGTTTTTACTGAAATTAATCTTGCAAGTACACTCATTGTCAATTATTACGTTTTTGGAAAGGTCATTTACTCTATTCCTTGAGCCCAAATAATTGTTTCTGTTTGGGGTTTGCAATTCACAGCCAGAAGCCGCAAAGCCAAAACCACGCCCAGTAAAGTGGTTGGGGAATTGCCGCACATCTGCGACTGGCCGTTGTGTGGGCGGGGCTTCAAGCGGGCTGACAAACTCCAACGACACTACCGGACACACACAGGTACAACAATCACAAACTCATTAACATGAGATGAACCTCCCTGCTTTCTTGATAAAATAATTTTGGGCATGACAAAGTTTAGGTGTCATTATCCCCTAGTCTTTTGACCTGTGCATGTTGAAATAGTGGAGTTTGTCAGCCCATTCATGCAGTGAGGCATTCCGAGATAAACATGCTATTTTATATCTTGGGCATATGGCTCAAATCATGGCATACCTTAAGTTGCTGTAATACACCATTATGAACATCAGAGAAGTCTAGAAGTGTTGCATTTGTGCACAGCCGCCATCATGGATTCACGTTTTGTTACAAATAACAGCCTGCAAGCAACAGAAAGATTTGAAGGATGTGTGCAGTACTGCAGTCAATATGCCATGAAAAAACTCGTAATTTATAAATAATGAATCAGCTGAAAACATACCTGTTACTACCCCCCTTTTATATATTTTTCACAATTTATTTCATGTAAAATAAAGCTTTTCTGGGAACACACACTAAAACAGGCCTTGTTCATGATGTGAACTCACTGATGGAACAAGGAACAGAACCAAAACAGCTGCCTTTCATTGCTACCATGCAGACACCTACTGCTGTGGTAGCACAAGTCATTCTTAAAATTTCTCATGCCACCGGTGACGTCACATGTATTACATCATGAGCAAGTTTTGTTTATGTGGGTGTTCTCAGAGAGCATTATTTCAAATGGAATTAAATTTTCAAAAACATATAAAGGGGTTAGGAACAGGTATATTTGAGCTGATTCATTATTGATTAATGACAAACTTGTACATGGCATATAGACAAGGTAGTACGGCACACATCCTATAAGATCTTGTATTTGACAAGCTTAAGCACATTATATACTTTTCTGACAGCACGCTGGATAATCAAGTTATAAATAAATGTGAAGTTGTTGTTCCATTTTGGGTTTTCAATCTGTTGTTCATGGGAGGACGTCACTAAAAAGGTGAGGTCTTAATTGGAGCCAGACACATCCATGTCTAAGCCTTGATGTTCAGTCATTACAAGCTTGAAACTCAACTCAAACTGTATTTTTAAACCAACTCGTTCAAGTACTTCAGGTTGAACTCCCATGCATGAGAATATTAAGCACAAAAGCAGGCCTGGAAACCATGGAAGCCATGGCATCTGTTGCCCCTGGTATTGGCCTTGGTGCCCCTTCAAAATTTTCCATAGACTTTAAGATTTTCCTACAGAAGTGCTGTTTGCAAAATAAAAATGGCCTTGTCCTCGCAAAAATGAAATTCCAGACCTGCAAAGAAAAGTACAAAACAAAAAGAAGACCATTTCCAATAATTTTATCAAGCAAATAATCATTTGCACTAATTTGGTTGTAACGCAAATCATTTTTAAAAACTCATGTTTAGAGTTCATTTTGGAAATGAACAAATGTTTAGCGACTTCACGAAATTTGCAACTTTGATTCTTGTCTTTTTAAAAACTGAATGATCCTATAGAACGAAACTTGCACAAGTTAGCATGAGAACATATTTCTGTTGAAACGTTTGTCTTGTTTCTTGTCTACCGGGAACCAGGGGAGAGGAAGTACCAGTGTACACAATGTCTGAAGAGGTTCCTGCGTAGCGACCATCTGTCCAAACATGTCAAGACGCACGATAACAAGAAGACCAGGGGGCGACGGAAGCAGACCGGTCCAGTGAGGGCCGATCAGAACATGGCTTTGGATGGCATGGTGCCCATAGCTGGTGGAGAGTCATCTAACACAGGTAAGAAAGGGAAGGACACTTTGAAATGTGTCATGCATTTAATTTTCTAATTTATTTTGTATTTATAAAATCAATTTGTTGTTGACATTTGGTGTTAATACTCGTGGATATTTGTTTGTGATATCCCATTGAGAATTTTTGAACTTTCATCGTTGAAATCTTGTTTATGCTTGTTGATGGTTGTTGACTTTGTTGATACATAGTATTGATGTCTTGTTGATATTTTGTTTTTCTTCCATTTTTATATCTTGCTTTTGTTGACAAAGAAATATATATATTGTTTTGTTATATCACAGATACATTAGTATTGATAGTTTGTTGGTATCTTGTTGATATTTTTTGTGCATCTATATTGTTATCTTGTTGGTGTTGACATTTATGATACTTACATCCACGTTCATGTGTTGTTGATGTTCTGCTTTGTACTTTGTGCTTTGTGCTTTTAATCTTGCCCACATTTTGTAACATTATTGATATAATTTGTGTTACTTTTTGATCTTGCTTGTTAACTGATTTATCTCATTAGGATAATATTAACAACCATACAAACGTTCATGAAATTTATTTTTCCAAATGTTAAAGTGACCTGAGAAGAACTCCAAAAAACCATGTGAATATATTCTAGTGATATATTTCTTCATATATTCTAGTGATATATTACTTAATATATTCTATTGATATATTTCTTGTTACATTATTGTGATATATTTCTGAATATATTCTAGTGATAAATTTCTTAATAATATTCTAGTGATATATTTCTTCATAGATTCTAGTGATGTATTTCTTAATATATTTGAGTGATATATTTTTTGCTATTTGATTTTGATACCTTTATTTATGAACCAATGAATGCTGAGATTGACATTTGAGGCAAGATGACAATTTTTGTTTGTTGTTGATCAGGTGGTGTTTATAATCAGTTTCCCGCTGAGGGAAGATCAGAAGAAGAATCCAAGAAACAAGCAGCTGCCCAGAAGAGGATTCAAAGACAACCCTGCAGCTGCCCCAACTGCGTGATGGACACTAATCGGTAAGAAAGTACACCACAACACATAGTTGGTGATAGAAGTTTGGTTTATTCAGTTCAATTCAATTATTTATTTGCTCATTTTAGATGGAAAAATATATAAAATTGTAGGTAGCATTTTGAAATGTTTGCTAAAAATTACGTGCATAGAAATGATATAAAAATCACAATAAGGTGCCTAGCATTGTAGCACATATTACATATTATCTGTGATCAGTTTGCAGTATTTAATTCTTATTTTAATGCATTTCTTTGTATTGTAAACAGTTATTGTTTTGGTACACACTCATCTCCATAATGAATTTGATCCGCATAAAATCTTAACAACCATTTCAAGCTCCTACAAATACATAAAATTGTTTGAATTTGTGGTGGTTTTGCACTTTATTTATTCAAACATCTTCTTTTTTTATTATGTATTTTGACACAATGAAATTTGTATTTTATGTGAATGTTATTGGTCTTGTTTATGCAGAGACCTTTGATTTCACTGTTCTCCCTGGGGTCCATGAGAAACAAAAAATAGAAACATAGAATAAAAAGTGAAGGACAAAAACCAACATTTACGTCCAAGTATGCTCAGTTTAGTAAAAAAAAATTAAAAACCTGGGTAAAAAAAGCCGTAGCTGAAAGTACTAAATTTATATATTTCAAAACATTCCTTTTTAAAAAAAATTGTAGGTATTAGCATTTCTAAGTTCATTTGGATTAATGCTGAGAGAGTTTTAAGCAAGTAGCATTGATTTTCATTTTCCACAATCAATTTAATCCAAACATTATCTGCTTCACAATTGTTTTATTTTCTTTATAGTCCAAATAAATACAGATGATTTTACAGAGTTTTTGTTGTCACAAAGTTAAGAGAGTTATATGAAGTAATATTTAAATTTTTCTCCACCCCCCCCCCCTTACAGGCAGCCCGGTGAACCGAGCCCCTTTGGTCCCAAGAAGCATCTATGCCACATCGAAGGCTGTGGGAAAGCCTTCGCCAAGACGTCCCACCTCAAAGCCCACATCAGGGGTCACACGGGGGAGAAACCTTACGTCTGCTCCTGGACAGGGTGTCATAAATGCTTCACACGGTCAGATGAACTCCAGAGACACTCCAGGACACATACAGGTACAATAATAATAAAAATCAGCTCTTAATAAATACATGCTTGGTAATTATCCACTACAGTCTGGGTCTGAAAGCTCTCCAGAGAAATAGTTCTGTCTAAAATACTGTAAAAGTTAAGAAAATAGCATATAAATGAAGATCCACAAAAATCACTGCTACTTATTTTGATTGCTGAAATTAGAACATCTACAAAACAAAATCCCCCACAAAACATTTTTTGATATTTCCATAAGGTTTGACAATGAAATGAAATTTTCACTTGTTGGTTGTATGGTGTGTTTGTTGAAAACTCTTCCAAGAAACAATGACGTACTTTCCTTCTTAAAGTTTCTTGCCTGCTTAATTTCCAGATGCCACATACGTGTACAAACAGACAAATATGCTTCTATGTGTTAATATTTTTGGTTGAACCACACACCGATGTGTGATAAACTCTGTAGACTCAGTGCTTCCAGAGTGCTGCGGAAAGCTAAAATCCACAGGCATACTGTGGGATTCAAACACACAACCCCTGCGATCTAGATCTGATATCTTAACCACTAGATCACAGAGTGGTCTGGTGACAAGAGGTCAGTTCAAATTATGTCTGCAGCAGAGGGTTCCGCAAACAATTGAGTAGATGTAAAGATTTGCATCGGGGATAAAGAAAAACCCTCCACCGATGTGTGATATGTTCTGTTCACCACTGTTTAGAAAGGAAATTTAGTTAGTGGCAGTGGGAACTTCTTGTAATTAATAGTTCCTGGCTAAAGTATTTACTAACCCTATGTAAGTAAAAGAGACTAGTTGTCATTGAAATAGACACTGAAAGCAACTGAAGCTGTGAAAGTTATTTTATTGCATTCTCAAAATAGTAGTTGAAATGCATTTAGATTATTTTAACTGCGGACTTTGGTGTTTGTTTTGTCTTGTGATGGAATTCTTGGTGTATTTGATTGTTTAATCATTGCCCAGGGGAGAAACGCTTCTCATGTCCAGAGTGTCCAATGAGCTTCATGCGCAGTGATCACCTCTCTAAACATGTCCGGACACACGACAACAAGAAGACCCGCGTACAGGCGCAAGGTGATCGAGGCGAGAAGCGCCACCAATGTCCAAACTGCCCCAAGCGCTTCTGGCGCAAGGACCACCTGAAGAAGCACGCCAACACTCACCCCAACGCTCAGGGCAACAGTCCAAGGGCTAATATCAGTAGTATCCAAGCAACACTGCAGATCATCAATCAGCCTCAGTCTGCCTCCACATCAGAAAGTTTGCCTTCGATGCCGTCAACCTCTTCTTGAACTTGTCAAAGAAAACTTTTAAAGGGGGCATATTGCGAAAATGAGTTGAAATTTCAATAAAAATTTTTTAAATCAATTTTTATTTCCATTCATTGCGTTTTTTTCATTGTGAAACTTCCAGGTGAGAAAACCGCCGCTGTTAAAATACAGGGGTATTCCCCTACCCCATCCTCAACAAAAGATAAACAATAATAATACAAAAAACAACTAATCAACAAAAGAAAACATGATTGTGATACCAAATGTGTGCGATCCTTGAAAGTACAAAAGCACTTTTATGAAAGTGTGCTTTCATAACTTGTTTTTTCTTGAAGCATCCCAGGCTTTACAGAACCAGATAAATTTAAGATAATACTTTTTCAAGTAGTAGAAGTATTAATTTTGTACCTTATTTTATTTGTGTGTAGATTCTTGTTTTTTTGTTTTTTTGCCACATTTTAATATTTTATTGAGTCTTATAAGTTTGTTGTTAATAGTTTAGTCTGAGGGCATTTTGAAATCGTGTTTGATTATTTAATTAGAAATCATTGTTAGTTTTTATTCTAAATGTTGTGTTGTTCACATTGCTGAGACCTACTTTAAACTCTGAAATAACACTGAGCCAGTTGTGGTGTTTGGTGTTTGTGGAGTGTCATGACTGAAGACAGTGTTAACTCTGATCAGTCTTTTTTCTGCTGTATTGTTACCTGCATTGGGTCCGCACAACAAACAATTTAATTGCATAATTGCATAATTAGTAATAATCACAATACAAATACAAATGAATTGACCAAATTCACCTGACGTCATCATCACAATAATCTTGGTTGCGCCATTTTGGTGGTCAATGTCACTGAGTTATTCAGTGAAGTGCGCATTTTAGGAGACGCAGCGTTTACACATAAACCTATTGACCACCAAAATGGTGAGCGTGGCACGGTCGGCACGTGTGACAGGCGTGCAAGGGGTCAATACCCAAATAAAAAATCAAGAAGTAATTTTTTTCAATTAGGAAACATTTCATGAGTCAACTTAAAACTTAAAGTTGGCAAAGCAGGGCTTGGGAGTGCTTCATAATATTAGTCAAGAAGTAAAGGCTAAAAAACCGGCCCAATTTCATAGAGCTGCTTAGCAGAAAACACGGCTTAACAATTTTTTGCTAAGCCAAAATGAGCAGGATACCAGTTACAGATAATACATGTGACACTGTATTTTGGCTGGTAACCTTGTTCTGGTAAGCATCATTTCCATCACAAAAATTTCTTGGTAATTCGTCACCGTTATTTATCAAGTTTATAAACCTTCTAAGCACTTCAATTTGCAGGTACAGACAAATCTTGCTTCCAAGTGCTAATCATTGCTTAAGCCTGGTTTCTGAATAAACTGTGCTTAGCATGATGGCTTGGTCATCGGAGTGAAGGTTTTTAATTTATTGCAGACTTGTGTCCTCAAGCGAGACACTTCATCATAATTTCTTTTCATCACACAGCAGAGTAAATATGGTTACCCATGAGGGTGGAGGTTATTATTGTGACTGATAAGCTACATGTGTGCCAACTTGGCTGCTGCATATTCCTAAGGAGTTGAGACAATATCAAGAGTGCCTTTGGCTTGATGAATAGTTGGTAGTAATAGTGTAAGTCGCTTGGTTTGATGCTATTTATGAAATTAGTCGCTGCTGCTGCTGCTGCTTCTACCCACTCAGTATGAGCTACATTGTGGTGTTATTTTGTCCAAATGAATTCCACTACTCATTCAAGTCTAGATGACCATTTTTAAAGAAACTATTTTAGAGTGTTTGCCCTTTGCTGACAGTGCTTCAACCAGTGCACTTTGGTATGTACATAGGATGATTCGTTGAGCATGGGTGCCTTTTGTTTTAAAGCATTGTACACACAACTCAATCACAGTATTAATGTGTAATTTTTTGGAAACAAGTGTAATTTTCTGTGTTGAATTTTTAAACCAATTTAGAAGATTCACCACACAGTGCACCATTCAGAGTCCCCTGCCCCAGACAGGCCATTTTTTGTTAAGTACCAATATCCTAAACAACTCACTAGATTGTCTCAGTTAAAAGCAATTCTTGTCAACTGAATTTGCAAAATTGAGGTGACCCTTGGAAAATGAAGCTTACCTTGTGACAGGTCTTTCTGTGGGCTCATAGTTATCGATTAGATTTGTTTACTAGGCTTCCAAATGCTTTTTTTTTTTTTTCTGGGTGTAAAATTCAAAGGTCACTTTGTACTGCATTAAACAAGTCTTGCGTGTGTTTGAATGTTGAAGTGCACGATTTTATTTCATTCACACGTTAAGGTTCTCCAAATATGTTGGAGACTTCTGCAGTCTATAAGTGTAAGTTTTGAAAAGTGATCTCCATGGAAAACTCTTCAGGGTGCACTGTATTTGAATCTTCCAAATTGTTGTGATGTAAATATGTTAATTCAATGTGTTCACCATTTTAAACCTAATGAAGACTTCCCTTATCCCAAGTATATTGTGCCAGTTTTGAAATAGCTGATCTTTTGTGATAGAATGTGGATGTGTTCATTGATGATGTCCCAATTCTAGTTGGGACCCATCTATAGTTGGAACAGGCCTGAAGTACAACTTGGGACAGACTCAACTGCTGCTGGGTCTGCTACTCAAGTTGGGGCATAAGATGGGTATAAATACATGAAACAATCGGCAGTTTCAACACTAGTTATTGAAATGATATATTCTGTATACAGGTTTAATATTAGTTATCACACAAGCATGGGTGGAATATGGAAAATATAGTGCTTCTGCGTCCCATATCAAACGAGGTCGAAGGCCGAGTTTGATATGGGACGCAGAAGCCCTATATTATGGTAGATTTTGGGGTGAGCAAATTTTATTACTTCACAATAATTTTTCGAAAAAATGCAATATCCATTAGTTGTGGTAAATTAATTGGTAAAAACAGTACATGTATAATGAAATCATATTTTGCAATCCCTAGCCCCTTCATTTTTTTTTTTTTTTTTGCACACATAATTTAAGAAAACTATTGAAGATAACAAATTGTACATTTTAATGCCATTCACTGTTTTTATTTGTTTGTACTATATAAAATTGTAGTAGTGTACAACAAACAAATTGAGTCTACACGTAGGCCTAACATCAGGGCTTTATGCCATGGTTCTGCTTTCCACAGCACCTTGCAAAGCGTGTGATTCTATAAACTGTAAGCACAAAATTCAGCCATAAACACAGCGATGAAATTGTTACCTGATCATTTAGATTACTTAGGTGCCCATCCGTTGGAGCAAAAGACACAATACGGGACCAGTCTCAATGTACATCACATAACATTTTAGCTGGTAACCCGTTTCCAGCGGTTCATCGCAGAATTTCTTTTGTTTTCCAATTGTGTATTATTAATCAAAGGATGCCCCCTGTTGGATTTGTACACAGAATTGACTTGTGGTTGTCCTTGGTCTATCGTATTACCTGGATTCCTTTTGTTAAAGTCCTGGGTGTCATTGGGTAGACCAATTAAATACACATGCACATAATTGTGATTTATTGCTGGCATCTGCTTGTTAGATTTGTTCATGAATATCAAACAATCCACTATGGATTTAACGACTAGGGTTATAATCCAGACACTTCATGCATGATGTCACAACGTTGCAAATTGTAAACAAAGCCTAGATAAGAATATGTTTACGAAATGAGTATAACTGGACTAGTTATTCCATTTGAATTCAGACATGCAGGCTACAATTTGCACTTGGAGCAAATACCTTGACTTCTTACATGAAAAGCATTATAAAATTATCATAATAGCTGGTTCAGTCCTTCATTTGAAGAAATACGAGGAGAGCTATAAACAGCTCTCTTTCCCCTCCAAACTGAACTTCTGATGTTAGTCTCAAAAGCAAAACTAAAACACGAATACAGGATTGTTTTATAAAATCTGACTGTTGCATATGAGGATTCATAATGCGCATATCGCATTGCAGGATTATTTTGGCAGACTGTTATCTTTGTTACAAGATCAAAGCAAATAATCGCCACATCGGTAGTTGATTTCCTTCTGTGAATAAATTTGTCCCAGATTTTTAAATCTCCACTTTAAATTTTAAGGAGCGCTATTTTTCGCACTCCTCCAACAAGGTTAAGGAGGTTGGAGAAGGATTGCACTAGCTCTCCTTATAACTGAAGGTCTGCAGGTTTCCTTGACAAAGTGGGAATCCGTAAATGGGCATCGTGGAAGAGTCTTACATCATGCACAGAGTACCTGGCTTATAACATCAGCCGGATTCAATAAGGTTGTATTTACCCATTAAACAATTTGGTGCTTGTAACAATCCATAAACATGTCTTGACTTTGTACAGAACGCATTATAAGAACTTATTATGACTATTTACTATAAAAAAAAATTTAATCATTAGGACAATGTGTTTCTCTATGTATTATTGTGTACATAATTATTAGAATTGGTAGAACCAAGGTCTTACAACTTTAACGTTTGAAGTGTGCTAAGGTCCTAACCATTTTTTTTATCATAGGCCATTTTTAAAACCGTGTCTTAGGCTATGGTTCTGGCTGAGCTCCGTTCGTCTGTTGGAAATCTCGTACTGAAAATGTACATTTTGAAAATGACTGACGGAGCCCAAGAAATGACAGCATCAAGAAATTTGACCTGGGTAAAATCTTTAAGCTGCTTGGAGTAAAGATTGGCCTTTTTTCATTGAGTTACAAAGCAAAAGTGCTTACCACTTTTATTTAAGGCTTAGTTAATAAAATGGTTAAGACAATAGCAGGGAAAACAGTCGGCTATAATGTAAAACTTGCTTAACCAGTTGATGCAAAGCCAAATTGCTTAACCAAGCATCAGGAAAAATAGCTAGCTGCAATGCAAAACTGCTTAACCATTTTGTTAACTGAGCAACAAGCAGCAGGGAAATAATATGGCATTTATTTCAGTAGCCCGTTTCCGGTAAGCAAGAACTTACGTACTTCTAGCAGCTTTCATGTAGTTGCTTAGTAGACACTGTCGTCACCTAGTTTGCCTTGTTCTTGACAGGTTTTTTTTAAACAAGGTTTGGGCCTTATCACAAACATCTTAGAGGTAAAATTCCTTAAACGTCAAACACTTGTACAGGCCTCGATCTGAAAAGAAAAACGGGGGCAGGCCTTTGCTGGCAAATTGTACAAGGGCATGCAGGCCAAGTTGGTAGTGACAGTGAAATTTTTCTGAAGGGCATGCTGGCCAACTCGCCAGGGCTTGAGGCCAATGGCCTCGGTGAAGATCAAGGCCTGCTCGTACATGAACAAAATATAACATCTTTTATTAAATGATTACTCGACCCCAATTTCATAGAGCTGCTTTTACAAAAATTTCCGCTCAGAAGAGTCCTCACAGAAATCAACTTACTTTGAAAAAAATAAACCACCAATCGACATTCCTCCACAAAGTATTTCCTCATTAAGAGCTCTATGAAATTGCTAATGATTATCTGTATAAAGACACTGCAGTATTTAGTTGAGTAAATTTACTATTATCACTGTTTATAAAGTAACATCAGAACTCTTTTGATTAGAATTGCTTTGTTTTAAGTATGTGTACTTTTATAAGTGCCACTGTCAACGCTTTTTAAAGAAAATTTTAAGATAAAGTGTAGAGTCATGCCTCAAAATAATTACGTAACCATCAGTTTTGGTATTGATGTATTTTCTTCAGAGAATATTTCACGAGACATCAAAAACGTTTTCTGTCAAATTGAAGTTGAAGATGTCCTCTTAAGATCATTGAGTTGCATAGGTTATCTTGATTTTGTTTCCATCCATGTGAATTTTAGTCCTCTGCTCTGTGGCTGTTTTACCCGTCAATCCTTTTGGCCAGTGTGAGGTATTTCCACTACAACACGTCCACTCTCCACTGTCTGGCTTCACTGTTTATGAAAAACCCCTTGGAAATGCATCAATACTGTTTCTTTCAGGATTTACTTGAGAAGTTGTACAGTTCTATACATAGCTTTCACATGTTTTGTAAAGACCTGAGGTCTTAAAAATACCCTCTTGTGTCAAATAATTTGTTTTAAACGATGAAACAAGTAACCTTTACGTTGCAAAAACGCATGAGATTTCTCCGGATTTTTCCTGATTTCAGGATTTTCTCAAAATCTCCTTTAGCGTTCAGATTTTCTTGAAAGAAGTGAAGCAATCGCCAAATGGAGAAAGAAATAGTTCACATTGTGTCCATACCTGTAGTTTTGTGTTTCTGGTGATGCAAACCCCCTGAATTGTAACATCTGGGAGGTTCTGGGTCTAGAATAAGGGGGAACCCAGGCCTACAAGCCATTTTGAGGAATTTTCACATTTAGCAAATCTCATCCCTGCCAACAGGATTAAGTATGATTTTTCTCAAATACTATCCACACATAGCTGAAAATTTTTTTATTCGGAGCTGGATACAGTAATACCAGGCATGGAAGGCAAACTAAGACACAAGTCTTAGGAATGTCTTAGGATGTCATCAGGAATGTCCTTGTAATGTAACTCATCTTGAGATTTTAAAGGGAATCTTAGTTTTAAAGATTGTACATCCTCAGTTTTAATTTGACAGAAATTCCTTGATAAATAATCTTGTGAGAAAAATGAGACTCCTTTGTTGTTTGAGTAGGTGTTTGCGTCTACACAATGAAGTGAGTATTCTACACACGTCACTAGGGTCAGTCTCACTAATCTCAATATATTTGATTTATATAGAAAGTGTACACAAGATATTAAAAAAGTAAAATACAATGCTGATGAATTTGGTCTGTTTTGAGTTTAGATTCCAAGACAGCTACTGATTTCATTAACTCTCCTATGATCAGCGTGTTTCTTGACAAAATCCACATATACTTTAAGCACAGTTTACAGCTGTTGCCCAAGGTGCTTCATTTAGAGTGGTAAACTGGAGAAGTCACCAGCTGTGCTCAATTGCGATGGAATTTGGGCCACTGTGGGAAGAGATAAGGGTCTCAACCTTGGAGGATTTCTGCAGTGGCAATCTGTGGCACTGATGGATCACACATACAAATACAGTGACAGGAAAGTGTGGCATGGTTTACCTTACTGTTGTGTGCCAAGCATATCAGAGATTTTGAGGCACTTTGAATTATGCACTTATTGGAGGGTTAAATACTGTGTAACATTAAGGGTCTGGTTAAATTAACTCCTGTTAGGTCAGGCTTCAAAAAATCATTCTGCCAATTTCCAAACAAACCATCTGTCTACGGATTCTTACAATGTAGGTGACACTAGAGGGGAGTCTGGTGTTTTACAGAAAGTCCGTTGAATTTGGACTCCTTTATCATTCAGTGATGGAGTGTTGCAGCCGAGCAGACTTGTGCACCAGACTAGTCGTCAGTTTGTGGGTGGGCTCCTGGCGCTTGTGTCCTTGAGCAAGACACTTGACATTGCTTCGTCCTTTGGATGGGACGTAAAGCCATGGTCCCATGTTGTGTAAATGCACGTAAAAGAACCCAGTGCACTGATCTCTAAGAGAAGGGCTTTGCCCTGGTGTTTTCTGGTATGATTGGCTGCAGATTTCGCCACATCACTCTGAACTGAAAACCCTTACAAGGTGCTACATAAATGGGACTCCTAATTAAAACATACCCACGCATGCCATACCTGTCGTAAAAATAATGAGTGGTTTATAATGTCCGTCTGGTGTGAAAAGCACTAAATAAGAACTGCGTTTTATTATTATTACATATTAAAAATTGGAAGTTAGAAATTTGGAGGCTCTATTTTCAGTTTAAAGCAAATTTAAAAGATGTGGATAAATCCTTTGGTGTTGAAGTAGCACTTTGATGGATGTAGGAGTAGGACGGTTGCCAGCCAAACCACCATGGGGGTTGAAGTAGCACTGTGATGGATGTAGGATGGTTCCAAGACAAACTATCATGGGGTTTGAGCCATATTTTGGTTGATTCTGTTGCCATGGTGAAAAGTCTTCTTGCTGGAAATGTTGAACTGCTTAGAACTCTTTTTTGATATCTACAGAGGATTAAGAAACATGCCTGATCTGTTGATTGGTGAAACTACGAAACCGAAATAACTTTCAGTCCAAGCAAAATATGAAGTTGTGTCCCAAGTCTAGATGGATGACTATTTGAGCATGTGCTTCATTCGGCTGATACTTTTTGAGTCAAGTTTGTTTGGTATAACACAGTAAATACTGAGGTCAGAGTCAAACACTAAAGAACGCATTTCTGACTTCATGTCATTGCTCTGCAGACACTCAAATTAAAAACTCATTTTGCTTTTGTGATAAGTGTGATAAATCTAAGGCATACCGAACGATCGTGTCTGAATGTCCGAGTATTTAGTTATGACTGGGGGGTCGGTTTCTGGGGAATCTGGGCTTTGTACTCGTGAGTCACAATGACACAAATAATAGTTTGCTGAATCAGAGCTGGAGTCACTCGTCATTCACTACAGAGAAACTACTCACCACTCTGCTCAATTAATTTGCCTTTCCGTGTGCTTTCCAAGCCAGTCACAAATTTCTCAAACACTTGGACGCTCTTCAGTAAACTTGTCTTCTTATAATCTGATTAGTGAAAACAGAAAACAAACTTGTCACATTATGGACTGTAGACTGTTATCATGTTGCCACCATGTTGGTCTAAGTTCCCATGTGCAATAGCAATTATGAATACTGATAAAAAAAGAATCCAGACTAGTTTCCCTTCCAATCCAATTTTGGCCGCAATTTGAATAGTTGCAAAACCTAGATGGCTGAAGCATATTACATGATGGGAGAGGATTGTGATTTTTTCACCAAAATTGTGTCATGTAAAACGTTAATTACTTGCATATTCCCATGTCCTTGTCTTACCGACAACTGAAGATTCCTTTGTAAACTTGACAATGGATAAAAAAGCTTCCGATTTTAGTTGATTCAGGTGAACCCAATGTGTTATTCATCCCTCAAAAAAACCTTAAAAAACTCAAAATGTAGGCATTTACTGAGACTCGTATCTTGAGAAACTCTCTTGCCTCCCAGTCTCAGTTTGGTTATTCAGATTTGAATCAAATGAAAAAAATGTGGGTTTTTTTCTTCAAATGTTAAGGTTTCCTATATGCACCTACCCTTAATCCTCTTCTTTGATGGAGGCTCGTTTTCATCATTTGTAGCTTTTTGCCTTCTGTCAAACTCATCAATCTCCCTGCACAGCTGGCTGAATTATTTAAAAAATAAAAGACACATTTTCCTCATGTAAAGCAGGCGGCCAACTTTGGTAATTGTTAAAAGACCAGTATCTACTTTATGTGACCCAACATAGACATAAAATAGCAAACCTGTGAAAGTTTCAGTTCTATCGGTCATCGGAGTCCCATGAACATAGTGAAAAAAAACCACCACTTTTTTCAAACATTGGATTTCGGACATGCAAGATAAAAGCTAATTGTTTTATAAATTTCTCAAGAACTATAGCATTTACTGACCTAACTATTTAACCCTCCTACTGATACACCATTTGAAATCATTCAAAATTCCCATATAACAATTTCCTCATTGGTTTTGTTCACGACCATTGGTTGTAGAAGGGGTCAACATTCATGGTCGCTCAAGCATGTGAATGGTATTGGATCCTCAGTCTACTCAGTGCCACATGGGCCTTAGAGTAGGAGGGTTAAAGGGAAGTTTTCCACCATGACCATCTTTATACCATGTAAGTTATGTGTAAATCTGTGAACATTTATATTTTCAATCTTACCAATGTGCACACCCTTTGCAAAGAATTCTTAGAAAATGAACAAGAATTCGTATTGTACAGCTTCAACCACGCTTCATATGCTTTCACGCTAACGCAAAGTAGTGTTTGAGGTTCAAGTCTACAACACACTGGTAAAAATACCAGGCTGCATTGCGACTTTGCGCATCAGTTTTGGGGTCTACTACATCACCAATGGTCAAAATTGTTCTGGAGTACAGCATCTTTGCCAACATACACAGCATTTACATTCTCATCTGCGCGTGGCACAGTCGCTGCGTGTGACGTGTGCAATACAGATATACTTTATAGATTAAAAACTTAAATATGGAACCAAGGTATGAACCTGCAACTGCAAATGGACAGGACTGAGAAGAAAGTAAACGGAACTGAGAAAAGGAAAGTTCTTACCTGATGTCAGGAACAGTCAATGGATCAAAATTGTCCACGTCTTTGGGGTCAAATGCAACACAAACTCGGCCTGTTTTAGGATGGACACAGAATGGACTCTTGAGTAAATGGTTGATTCCTTTACTGACGTTGACATCCAAACGAGGGTAACAGTACTGGAACTTGATCTCCGTAACCAGGTGCTGACACTTCTTGACATTTCCCTAAAATGAAGAGAAACGGGCAAAGTTGTCAGGGGGTGCCAGGCTGTTAAAAAGATAGGACATATAATTGGAAGTTGGTAGTTGGAAATCAGGTTGAGTTTCAGTTAAATATCACATTAGCAACCCTCTAAGGGTTGATTCTGGCTTTTGAGATGACCTACTTTGCTGACTTCTCCCATAATGCATCTCTCCAAACGATCCCATCTCTCCGCCGAAGTTTTGGCACGCTCCATCTGCTCTGCAAGTAGTTTCCTGAGATGTGAGGGCGCTACACAGTTAAGGAAAAGCTTTGCAATTATTATAACACTTTCCATTTATTTGGATAGTTTCTTGTAAGAACAAGCCTTGAATTACATCTTTGAAGGGGCAACGCTATTTTTTATTTTCAAAGGGCACTTCCATTGGAAAATCTTCAACTCTAGGGGAAAGTTTTGAAGGGGCACCAAGGCCAAGTGCATCAGAGGCTATGTCCTTTATTGCATGTTTTAAAACAGTCTTTCTGAAAGAATGACAAAAAACACAGAATCTTAAGATACTTTTGTTTTCTTCTCAAGAGTTTTCTGTTCAGTATTCATGATGTAAAGGATATTGGTATCATTGACAAGGGCCAAGACTTTCTCCCACGATGCTTTGTCATCCATCAGACCTTGGTTCCGTAGCGCATAGTCTTCAAAGTAGTGATTGACGATGCGTTTGGCTTGCCTGAAGAACGTCAAAAGAAAATATACAATACTTGGATTAATGAATTAACCTAAACTCTATGAATGTTTCTACCCAGGCTCCTTTGTAAATTCATCTGATTTCATCAACCTATGGCAACTCAATACCCAAACTTGTGGACTCTAATAACACTGGTATGCCTGTCAAAATATTAACCATGGAGAACTTTGCTATGAAATATCAAGTCCATCAAATTCAGGTAAACTTAGTGATGGGGACTGTTTAATTAAAGCTACTTACTCGATGGAGGGGTGCAGATGATCTGGAAGACTAACTTTCTTGACTTGATTCTCACCTCCCTGTAAAATTACATTAATGTCAAATAGTTGAATGTTGTGTCTCTGATTTGAAAAAAGGTCAGAAACTGTTGCCGTCACCCACTGGGAGGTTTTGAAATTATTGTAATATCCCCCACCCCACCCCACCTCACCTCCCACTAAATAATTCTCACCTTTACAACACTCAAGTATTCGGCGATGGCAGAGCGTGCATTCTGGGAGAGCTTCCTGGCCGCCTCATCAGCGACCCAACAATGAACTCCTCTCCGGCCAGAATACACCCACAAGCGATGATCGAACCCAAAGTCATCTAAAGTAGCAAAGAGACATTGAATTTAAACTTAATTCTGCCGATTCATGATTCAAGTAGATATCAGCCATGCAAGTGCAGTTTGTCAAAAAGAGTCAGGCACAGCGAGACTTCATTCTGGTTTGGTTTCTTTCAATTTTCGATGGCACATCTGAGAAACCAAAAACATGGAAATCAGCTAATGAGCTGAAACGTTGCATATTATAGATGTCTATGAATCTTCTGTAGATAAATCCATGCTACAGATATTTGCTTTACGTGTAAATGCATCAAATTTGTGTTCTAAAACACAAAAACTACTTGAGATTTATTATCAAAATGCTGGAAGCATCATGCCTGAAAATAATACTAATAATAACAACAGGTGTTCGGCTGGAGCCCAAACACCTAACAATCGTGGCTTCTTGTGCAGTGTTCAAATCCGTCACACAGTGACACTCAAACACTCAAGGCATTCAAACATTATTACTGGGGTCACTAGGCCATTTATTTCATTCCTTTCATTTATTTCAAAACATCTCAGCTCCCTGGGGAGTATACAGTCTGTGCTGCCAAGTATTTAGTACACCAAGCTAAATCAATCACAAGAACCAATTTACCCCTGGGTGAAGAGAAGCAACTATAGTTAAGTGTCTTGCTCAAGGACACAAGTGTCATGACCGGGATTAGAACCCACACAACGATGACTTAACCACCAAAACTTGAGTGTGGTGCCCCAGACCGCTCAGCCACAATGCACTATGAAACATAAAATAACCCTTTTCTCCAGTGTAAAATTAAATTGATAATAACAACCATGTAATACTTTGAGTATTTCCTATGCATATTTATTTTAAACATTTTTTGAACCTTTCATTTTGTTGAAGAAAAAAAGTAGAAACCGCCATACAGACAAACTTTCAAAAGTGTTTTCAGTCTTCTTTGTCACAAAGGCGATCAGTTGATAGGATGTGTACATGTGGTGTGAAATTGACCAAAACACATGCTACATATGGCAACAGGAAGCTAGTTCAGACAGAGAGAACAATCATGCCCCTTTGTGGTTGGGAAGTTAGAGTAGAATAAATGAAAGTTTCAAATACCGTGAAGTGCTCGATCGACGATGCGCACTGCAATTCTCATGAGTGGCCAGCACTTCCCACAAATATCAGCTCCCCTGAAAGATTAAGAGAAAAGGTTTTAGATTCAACTTCAAATTTAATTGCTTTGTCCTTTGGATTGGATGTTAAGCCCTAGGTCTTGTGTGTTGTGTTTCCCCCCAGTGTTTCTGGCATGGCTGGCTACAGATTGTGCCTCATCACCTTGTCAACCCTTAACTAGAGAAGACCTGATACCTCACTGAGGCTAGGAGGCAATTGCCCCACACCCCCTGGTCATTGCCTTGGTACTCTTTGGAATGTTCCAATAGAAAGTTACATTCTCTCATTGAGGTGCCCTTAACCAAGACAAATCTTCCTTGCCCCTACAAGAAAGAAGTACTAGCCCTACGTGAGTAACCATGGAATTTGCCCCTTGGAAACACTATCACTTGGTGCTTTTGTGTGTAGAAAAGTTTCCTCTACTGAGTGTTGACTTACTGACAGCACGCCCTGACGTCATCGTAGTCTGTCATATCGATATCAAAAACAAGTTCTTTCTCTTGGGCTTGGAAAGATGCCGCTTTCACTGTCCTGTGATCCTTCGGCTGAAATATCAACAAAAATAAAATCAAAGAACCTTTTAAGAATCAAACCATTTTAGGTCAATTTTATGTCCTTTTAACACCAGTGCTTTCTGCCATTATTGGGCTGCTTTTATGCTTGTATACACTTAACCAGTTCTCTGTGGAGGACCCATTACCAGGCAGAACTCCTATGCAACACACAGTGAAGGTCATAAGGACTGGCATTTGTGTAAACTCAAACTACCAGAACGAAACACACCTGGAAATTCCATCGTGTAGCGTGCACAGTGCTTACACCCACTGTGCAATGCTTTGTTTTCCCCCGTACAAATTCACGCTCAAAACATGGATGTTATTGTGTAATCCCCAAATCCAGACTTTTGTCCTTTTGTTATACAAAGAGGATTGTGAGAGATCGATAGGCCGCCACCATTGTTTATCAATGTATTCTGCTTAATGGGAGGTAAGTCCGAGTGAACCAATATTTCAGCATAGATTATGGCCATGGGCCAGATTATCGGCCAGGGCTTACGACCAAGATTTTGCGATTCACGCTGAATGAATCTCATATTTCCTTGAAAGAGAACAATAAATCCTTGTACTTTCTATGAGAACCTTTGTTGTCTTTGCTTTGTTTAGTCATTGTTTCATTGTGACAACGATATTCTCAAAAACAAATTATTCCGGTAATTCTGAAAAATTAATCCCGCGCAGGGGCGTGGTAAAGATTTGTTTATCCCAAGATATACTGATTAACACGCAGGCTTTGACGCGAGTCTTGAAAGCTAACATTTAGTACTCATTTATGTCCTTTACCAGTGTTTTCTCCCATTACTTGGATGGTTTTTTTTTACAATCGTACCGTGCAGGCTACAACCTGCATCATGCTAGCGTTTTTTATAAGTTTTGATCTTTCATCTTGAACGATAACAATTTTCCCCTGGTGAAAGGACATCTTTTTAAGGAAAGTTTTAACTTGTGTTGAAAATTTGACAAGGGTACTCCAGCAATCCAGGGTTGAAGGTAAGGGGCATCTACTGCAATTGCATGCCGTGGGCAATTTGGTCTGAACGTCATTGCTCACCCTGTGAGTGAAGACTGCGCCGATGTCAATCTTGTAAGGACATCTTTTCTGTATCTCTTTCTCCATCTCACTCTGATCAGCAAATGACTGATAGCGAATGTAGATGTCATCTTTCAATGTGAATGAGAACTCACGATTCTGGAAGTACGTCTTGGGCACTGAAAATGAAATGGATCATCGGCATTTTATTATTTTTGGGTCATACTAGTTATTACACTCTCTGGCTTTCTTTTAGTAAACGTAATCATGCCCAGTGACTGTTTTTTGGTACTCAGAAATGTTACCATGAGAAATGCGAACTAGTCTTGTTCAGTGCCAACACTGTCATTGTGACTTCATATTCGTGAGATGGGAATCAGACCATTACGGACTTTATTTCCCTTTTTAACAAAAATCCTCCGGAGCCACAAATCAGGAAAAGAAAAGGTAGGCCTAATATTATAGGCCTACTATCCGTTTAAATGTACTGCATACATTTTTCATAATAAAAGAAGACAATTCATATTTTTGGGGATAACAAATAAATGCTGTCTGTGGCCATGTGGGGATACAAACGCAGAGCACATCGGCTATGCAGCAGTGGTCGAAAATACCTGTCACGTTAGACCCAGTAACTGGGGCGCTGTACTCCTTTTTTGAGATTTTGACATTATCGGTCATAATTATTACTAGCTAGTACGACCGATAATGTCAAAATCTCAAAAAAGGAGTACAGCGCCCCAGTTAGTATCTGGGTCTACTGTTACGTTATATCATGTCGGGTACTCGTGTACACAAAATCAAAGAGGGCGTTATACAATCTGCCGGCTTAACATGCTTAAAAGCATTTTATTTACTAATAACTATAAACTAAAAGTTAGCCGGTGGTGGTGCTGGCAATATATTCGCAGTATCTGTCTATTTTTTTTATATTACAATACACCAGCATTCCCCCATTTATAATTAATAGCAACAACAGCATTAACGGTAATGTAGCATACTGAAATAGCCTGTGCGGTAAAGCTAGACCAACAACATTAGTTAAAGAAGACTGGAGAAGTTTGTTGCAATGCAATGCAAAATTGCGAGGACCGGCATACGTCAACGTATAAACTATTAAAAAGTAAAAATCAAAAATCGTTGACAAATTTTCGCTTACGTCCGCCGTAGTTAAGCCATCGGTAGTATTGATTGTATGGAAATAGACGTCTGTAGTATAAAGGCAACAATTCCGGTAGCTCATCCTGACAATACGTAGTCGTTTTTGTTGTTTCTGGTTGATCGTTGAGTGCCATGACTTTGTGTTGTTTTGATAGTTGTGTGTACATATAAATAGTGTCGCTGACACTACGATAATGTATGGTAGATTTGCGTACATGATATAAAATTGGCGCGGAAAACATGGCAAAATGACATAACAGAGGGCGGTATGTGGTGCACTTCCACCCCCCCCCCCCCTCCCCACAACTCGCACATTTTTTTGCATTGAAGCGCTAGGTGGCAGCAGACTTACCATTTGTGGGCCGGTGGTTATGATGGTACCACATAGCATCCCTTATAGATGTTATAGATGCTAGGTCCAATTTTTGTGCCGATTTGACTCCAAAGTTTAGATTAAAATTTTAAATAACTATTTTTTTTATAGACTTGAGAAAGTTATAAGCTTTCATAATTTTAAATTTGTTATAAACTTGTTACAATTAAGTTTTTCGTTTTGAAACATCATCTGTCAAAATTCATTTTTTCGGAGAGAAAAAAATCCTACTTTAGGCGAAAATCGGGCCATGCAACTTTAAACGGTGCATTGGTAAGATTAACTTGTTTTATACATATGTACACATAATTTACGTCACTTAAAGATCATCATGTTCAAGTACATTACCAGCCACATCCAGCCTTACGAATCCTCCTTCCCCGGACTGCGTTGTGGAACACCCATCCTATAACATCGACTTCACCGCTCCATTTGTGGCTGCTTTCCGGGGAGGAGTTACTACCAGTCTATGATCAGTATAGACGATTTCTTTTTCATCGCACTATTGTCTGAAGTCAACACAATCGAATGGTAAATGACATGTTTATTATACCCTATAGTTTTATTCAAGTTTTTGTTAGCCTGGAAGCACCTGTATTAATCTCTTGACGAGTCAATCAACGTAAACGTAATGGTGGAAAACCTCCCTTGAAATAGTGTTATAATACAACACATAAGCTTCAATGTACGGTGCACACGCGGTTATGCATGGTGTCCCAAATTCCAGTGACCTTCTATGTTTGGCTCAGTGCCAGCTGTAGTAAGATTATTTTTGTGAATGAGAAGCTTCTAGGGCACATGGATTCTTGGAATAATGACTTTGCATAAATTAAATAGGAATGTCTAGAATCAGATTTTTCTAGAAGGTCTAAGAATTAGTATAAATACAGGCAGAGCAAATCTGGATTCTTTTAAGGACTAGCATTGAGAGAAGTTCGACATATGCGTCCCCAGAGAGGGTTAAGAAACTACATAGCGGTGTAGCTGTTTCTTAGTCAAAAAGTGACTGAGAGTTGTTTAAGCTGAATTGTGTATCGGGAGAGACAGTTTCTTGTGAGCTGAGGGCAGTTCAAGTTGGGATCATCGGTTCCCTTGCGACGGTCAAGCCTTCGCAGTGTTTATTCGTCTCGAGACCGGTTGTTTGTGGCAGCTTATTTTTGTGCACCGATTTGTGGACTGAACTGTTCCAGTTGGAGTCCGCCGTTTCTTCGATGTAGTGTGAAGCTCTCGCCTGTAGAATCTTCTGGGTTTTTTTTTGTAAGATCATTCTTGATTGTTTGCTCTTAGCCTTGTAAATTAGTTTTGATCCACATTTATTTGTATCATTATCTTTAACGGATTAAGAGTAATATTTCATTAAATCTTACTTGTTTTGTGTTCTTTATATCAGTGTGATCTTGTTTGATCTTTTGTTGCGTCTGAGAAAAGTCAAATTTTTCGGATAACCGACATTCGGATGGTTTGGGGATTTTCGGATCGTAACAAAATTGGGGGCCCGTCCGGGAAGAACAAAAACAAGCTAAAATCTTCTTGATATTATCAGACAGGGTCACATACTTTGTAATACTGTTGACATTTACATTGTAGAATTATTATGGCTAAGTTCGATGCTCAAGCTTTCGTAGAGACAGAAGATTTGTCATACGATAAACTGCGACTGCTGACAAAAGAAGAGTTGCATGAAGTTGGAAAATTCCTTCATCTAGAAATTTCTCGGGGTACAAAGAAACCCAAATTAGTGAGTGTTCTTGCCGAAAATTTGAATCTTGAAATGCCCGAGCCATTGCAAAGTACCGATAGGGAAATTGAGCTGGCCAAAATTGAGCTAGAAAAAGAAAGGCTCAGGCTCGAATTTGAAGAAAAAGAAAAAGAAAAGGAAAGAGAAGAAAAACAAAAGGAAAGAGAAGAAAAAGAAAGGGAAAAAGAACGAGAACACGAACTAAGAAAGCTTGAACTCGAACATGAGCTTAAATTGAAAGAACTGGAATTGAGTGTCAAAAAAGATACATCGAAAGAAAAGTCTCCCTCTAGTTTTGATCTAGCAAAAATTGTGAGGTTAGTGCCGAAATTCAATGAACAAGATGTTGAAATGTATTTCTTGTCTTTTGAGAAAACTGCCAAAAAGCTGGATTGGCCAGAAAAATATTGGCCTTTGCTGTTACAAAGCACATTTGTGGGTAAAGCTCAAAAGGTTTACGCCACACTTTCAGAGGAACAATGTAGTGTGTATGCTACTGTAAAGGCAGCTATTTTGACTGCGTATGAATTGGTTCCTGAGGCCTATAGGCAGAAATTTCGAAAAATGACTAGATCACATGGCCAGACCTTTGTCGAATATGCTAGACAAAAGGAGATTGTTTTCGATCGATGGTATCGTTCTCTGAAAATCGAGAAGAGTTTTGATGAGTTAAAAGAAGTTGTGCTATTAGAGGAGTTCAAAAACAGTGTCCCTCCAAATATTAAAACACACTTGGAAGAACATCACATCACTAAAGTGAAGAAAGCGGCAGTGGCTGCTGATGATTATGAATTAACTCACAAATTCAATACTGGCAAAAATACTTACCAGTTTAAAGGTTCCCATAAAACCGGGGAAAAGGGCAAGTCGGGTTCTGAGGCACAGTCTAGCACTGAAACTCCTGGTTTGCCGACGAGTGAGGCCAAGGAGGATAAAAAGAAGAAGTTCTCCATCGAGTGTAACTATTGTCATAAGAAGGGTCATAAGAAGGCGAATTGTTTCAAGTTCATCGCTGATGAGCGAGACCGTTCTAACAAGCCAGTTGCTTTTGTCCGTAAGAACCCTCTACTTCGTGTGAAGTCCGGTGAGGCCGATGGAAACCGTGTTTCTTCTTCGAAGGTGGTTGATAATTTTGATAAAGTTAATGAAATCTATAAGGATTTCGTGTATCGTGGTGTGGTCGCGTGTGGGTTGGATGAGGCCGACAGTCCAGTTGTTATCCTAAGGGATACAGGCGCGTCACAGTCACTGATGCTGGAGGATGTGTTGTCATTGTCTCCACAAAGTTCGTTGAATGCAACAATGTTGATTCAAGGTATTGGGGGTAATTTTATGCCTGTCCCGTTGCATAGGGTTAATTTGAAATGTGATTTGTTCACTGGCCCTGTGGTTGTTGGAGTTGTTCCTAGTCTGCCTATACAAGGGGTGGAGTTTTTGCTAGGGAATGACGTTGCGGGAGGTAAAGTGTCGGCATCCCCTATTGTCTCTGGTAGTCCCGTGGAGGAGCCAGAAATTCAGTCTCTGGAGGAGAAGTTTCCAGAAACTTTCCCTGAGTGTGCAGTGACGAGATCTCAGATGAGACGGATGGAATAGGAGGCTGCGGAGTCAGTGCCTATAGAGGAGGACTCTGGTGTTTGGCTGGCTGAAACTTTCTTCAATAATTTGGAAGAAGATGAGGGAGTGTCTCAAGATGCTAAGTTTAGCCGATCCTCACTTATTGAGCAGCAGAAAGCGGACCCAGTTTTGAGGGGGCTCGCCCAGACCGCGTGTTCTGAGGAAGAAGCCAAGGGGGTTCCGGAATGCTACTACGTCAAGTCCGGCGTTTTGATGAGGAAATGGAGACCTACTCAAATACCAGCTGATGAAGAATGGAGTGTTGTCCATCAAATTGTTGTCCCTCCATGTTACCGTGATGAGATCTTGAGAATTGCTCACGAAATTCCGGTTGCAGGTCATCTTGGCATCAGGAAGACTCAAGCTAGAGTCATGGCTCATTTTTATTGGCCGAAGCTTCACCGAGATGTGGTGGAATTCATCAAGACGTGTCATACATGTCAGGTGGTGGGAAAGCCACAGCCATCAATTAAGCCTGCACCATTGATACCGATTCCTGCTTTTGAGGAGCCATTTTCGAGAGTCCTCGTGGATTGTGTTGGTCCTCTACCACGAACGAAGTCGGGACATCAGTTTTTGTTGACCATTATGGATCTCTCCACTAGGTTCCCAGAGGCCATTCCATTGAGGAGAATTACAGCCAAAGTTGTTGTGGAGGCTCTTATGCAGTTTTTCACGAGATATGGCTTGCCGAAAGAAGTGCAGTCCGATCAAGGGTCTAACTTCATGTCAGGTGTATTTCAGGAAGTTCTGCATGAGCTGGGAATTAAGCAAGTGAAATCGTCGGCGTATCACCCACAGTCTCAAGGGGCTTTAGAGAGGTACCACCAAACCCTCAAGAATATGATAAGAGCCTACTGTGAAGATTTTCCAGAAGATTGGGACAAGGGAGTTCCATTTCTCTTATTTGCGACCAGGGATTCACCGAACGAGTCGACTGGTTTTACCCCGTTTGAGTTGGTGTACGGTCACGACGTGAGGGGGCCTTTGAAACTCATCAAGGAGAGGTTTCTGGCAGAGGACAACGAGACCAATCTGCTCGACTATGTGTCTAATTTTAGGGAGAGGCTGTCCAAAGCTTGCTCTGTGGCACAAGAACATCTGAAGGCGTCTCAGCAGGCGATGAAGACCAGAGCTGGTATGAAGTCCGAAGTTCGCATCTTCAAACCTGGTGAAAAAGTGCTTGTGCTGTTGCCTCTGCCTGGCGAACCCCTAAAAGCCAAATTCAGTGGGCCCTACTGTGTCAAAAAGAAACTCAACGAAGTTAATTATGTAATCAGTACCCCAGATCGAAGAAAGAGTCAAAGAGTTTGTCATGTGAACATGCTTAAGAAATATTACGAACGTGATAATTCGGGTCAATCTGTGGGGGTAGCTGTCGTTGAGTCACATGATGACAATTCAAATGATGAAGATAATGAAACAGAAACGTCTGAACTCGAGTTTTTGGCAGTTCAGCTTTCAAATTCAGAAATTCTTGCCAACTTAGACAAAATTCTTGACCATTTGAACGATGGCCATTTGAAAGATTTGTCAGACTTGTTTCAAAGGTGCAAAAAGGTCTGTTCTGACAAATTAGGCAGTACATCAACGACAGTTCATGATGTTGATGTGGGAAATACAGAACCCATAAAACAGGCTCCATATAGACTTAATCCTGAGAAATTGTCGAAGGTTCGAGAAGAGATTAAGTGTATGTTAGAACATGACATCATAGAACTTAGTCAGAGTTCCTGGAGTTCTCCAATTGTCATGGTACCAAAGCCTGATGGTACACTTAGGTTCTGTATAGATTATCGAAAGGTCAATGCTGTTACTAAGACAGACTCCTATCCTATTCCTAGGTTAGAAGATTGCATTGATAGAGTGGGAAATTCTGCGTATGTAAGTAAAATAGACTTGTTAAAAGGCTATTGGCAAGTGCCCTTGACTGACCGAGCTAAAGAGATTTCCGCATTTGTGACACCAGATGGTCTGTACCAATGCAAACAAATGCCCTTCGGGATGAAAAACGCCCCGGCCACATTTCAGAGAATGATGAGTGTCACAGTTTGTCGTAAGAGTACCAATACTGCGACCGGAAGATAAAAAGATTAGATTGCAACTACAAATAATTACAACGGGGACAAATCTCAAGTAGTATTTACATCTTTATATACAATTTAATTCACCAAAAAAATATTTGTCTGAGCGTAGACTATTTTGATTTATAATTTCAGCTCACATCTCATGCCTCGCCCCAAAAACGGACAAACACCTAAACAATTATTAAACCCGTCCCAAAGCTGATACTTCTGACTCTAACTACTAAAAACTACAAGTCTAATCCCTTTTACTTTACACTCTTTACTTCCCAATCTGCTGTCTTCCAAAATTAGTCGGGCGTCTCAACTTCAACGTATAAAGTGCAAATTCTTAGTCTTAGTGACAATCAAACATAAACCCCGAAAAAGAAATGTTCAAGGGTATAATAAAGTTCTATACAAACAGGTTGATGGTATAAAGTTCACCGTGACCGTTTCAATGCAGTTTTCAATTCCCGGGCTGCTCCAGTGGTGTTTTAAAGTTCCTGGTAATAGCAGGGAGTCGAACTTTGCCGCTCCTCAACACACCAATACCAGTAGGGAGTCGAGCTTCGCCGCTCCTCACCAGTTATCACCGTTTCAACACGGGCTCAAAAGTTCAGGCTAGACCGGTGAAATGTAGGTGGGTGCCTCTATAGGCTTCCACAGATGGCCTCTGTCTTCTGTATTACGAAGTACCCCGTATAAAAATACGGCTAGGGTAGGACCATCTAGTAATTTAAAACAAAAGGATTGTCCAAAAAATACAAAGAGTAATATCCAAACACTTCTACGTCTCAAAAGACACAAATCTTTCACACTTTACATCAATATTACAATGTTCTGAGTTCTCCTGATTAATGTTGGCTTTTTCCCTCACATTTATAGCAAAGTGAAACTCTATAATCTCTGAGCTCGGAAACAAATTAACTTCAAAATCTAGAACACTTCTCTAGCGATTCTATGGGAAACATGTATAATAATTCACAGATATACTTACGGTTTCCTTGCCGTTCCAAAATCCTGGATTGTTGATCTCGCCGCTCTTGGTTTGCTCAACCCAATTTTGCCTTCTAGCAGCCTGAAATAATCTGCTTCTGGTGTAGCAAGGATTGGCAGCAGCTAGCAATGCTCTAACAAATACTGCAAGCTCGCGGCTTTTTGTATAACAAATTCTCTATTTCTCTCTCTCTCTTGTCATCACGATCATGATCAGAATTGCTCTCTCTGGCACACCCTAAAATTTACTCTTATACCAGCCTACAACCTATTTTCATGCAAAACCAAACATTTGTATTTCAAACCTCTTGCATTCCTGGATAGCCCCACTAAACCTACCTACAAAGAAACGGGAGCTGTTAAGTTAGAACTGTAATTGATCTACAAAAGAGAAAAATGTCCTTGGTATGTCCAACAACAGAGAAGGGGAAACGATCACTTTCCCACCCTGCTTTGTTAAACAAAGTAGTAAGTTATTTACATACTGGCAAAGAAATCCATGGCCCTGGTTGACTGAATAATGAATATGCATTAAAAAGTTATACGCATTACAAGTAGATATTTTCACCTCACTGCAATCCAAGGGAATTCTGACAATTATCTCCCCCCTTGAGGGAAAAAAAAAAAAATTATTAATTTTTTTTTTTTTACAGAATTCTCCACTGAAGCTTTAACTGTAAAGCAAACGTATATTTATTTACAGCGTTGTTTCTTTCCTTCTACATAAAAAAAAGGAAGAGACAACCATCATTATTTACATCTCCATCCTGTCTCAGCTTCCGGTCAGAGTTCCACATCCTATCTGCAAAACAATTTTCAACAATTAGTGCTGTATGTATGAAGAAGCAAAAAGGAACATTGGTTAATTGACCTGAAAAAAAAAACATATATACATCATTAATACACGGAATTAATGTAAACTTCGGCTAAGATAATCTGCTCCAACATTTTCACTGCCCTTGATGCATTCAATCCTAAATCTGTATGGCTGCAGAGATAAAGCCCAACGTAGAACACGACTATTTGTAACCTTGGCTCGCTGAAGGTAAACCAATGGTTGATGATCCGTCTCCAAAACAAATTCTCGACCATAGAGATATGCTTGAAATTTCTGAATGGCCCAAACAATTGCCAAACACTCACGCTCAATTGTGGAGTAAGAACACTCCCGTGGAAGTAGTTTCCGACTGGCATAGGCAACTGGAAAATCAGTTTCTTGTTGTCGTTGTAACAGAACAGCCCCAATACCAATGTCAGAAGCATCGGTACGAAGTAAGAATGGGCGTTGACAATCTGGTAAGTGTAGAACTGGTGCAGTGATAAGCCTCTCCTTTAGGGTTTGGAATGCATACTCTTGACTCTGTTCCCACTGGATGTTAGTTGGCTCTCTTTTCTTAGTTTTGTCAGTTAAAGGTGCAGCAATCGCTGCGTAGTTAGGGATGAATTTCCTATAATATCCTGTCAAACCTAGAAATGACCGTAGTTGCTTTTTGGTTTTTGGTTTCGGAGCGTTCTGAATTTTGATAAGCTTATCTGGAAGGGGTTCTAATTGACCCTGTCCTACTATATGGCCTAGGTATTCAAGTTTCTTGAAACCTACCAGGCATTTGGTTGGACGAGCTGTGATGCCGGATTGCTCCAATCTGTCAAAGAGACCATCTAAAATGTTCAAGTGTTCCTCCCATGTTTTGGTGTGTACCAGAATGTCATCAATGAAATTCTCAACGTTGCTCATCCCTCTCAACATTATGCGCATCATCCTACTGAAAGAGGCCGGTGCGTTGACAAGCCCAAATGGCATTGTGCGGAATTGAAAAAGTCCATCTGGCGTGATGAAGGCAGTCTTCTCTTTTGCTGATTCTTGGAGGGGAATCTGCCAGTATCATTTGCTCAGGTCAATTTTTGTGAAATACTGATCATTTGATAACTTGGCGAAGATTTCTTCAGGATCAGGTATGGGTTCAGCATCAAAGATTGTGATACGGTTAAGTCGTCGAAAGTCAATACAAAACCGTTGGGTTCCGTCTTTTTTCATTACCAGAACAATGGGTGATGCATAAGGTGATGCTGACATCTCAATTACTCCCATCTTCAACATAGCTTGAATTTCTTCCTTTACCGTGTCTCTGAGTGCATGAGGTAGAGGATATGGTTTGGATCGCACTGGATCTAATACTGTTAATTTGATGTCATGCTTGACTAGACTGGAATGACCAGGTAAATCAGTGAGTACATGACTATGCCGCTTCAGCAATGATTTTACCTCCTGAACTTGGCTAGTAGATAACTCTTCAGAAACTTTCACATCACTAGCAGTCTCCTTTGCTGTGAGGGTAGGGATCCTCAAGGAGTCATTGTCAAGAATCTGGAGATTCGGAAGATCTTCGTCTGGCTCTGGTTCGATGACGGCTGTTGCTACAATATCAAACATTCCTTCTGGTAAACAGGGACTGAGAAAACAGGCAATCTGATCAGAGTTAGTGGCAGGCTCAATATACTGTTTCAGTAAGTTGATATGAAAAGTCTTTGTTCTATTTCCAAGGTCGATCTTGTAGTTACAACTGCTCATCTTTCGGACAACAGTAAATGGACCCTTCCATTGTAGTAGTAACTTGTTGTTGTCTGTTGGAAGAAGTAGAAGTGTTTGGATATTACTCTTTGTATTTTTTGGACAATCCTTTTGTTTTAAATTACTAGATGGTCCTACCCTAGCCGTATTTTTATACGGGGTACTTCGTAATACAGAAGACAGAGGCCATCTGTGGAAGCCTATAGAGGCACCCACCTACATTTCACCGGTCTAGCCTGAACTTTTGAGCCCGTGTTGAAACGGTGATAACTGGTGAGGAGCGGCGAAGCTCGACTCCCTACTGGTATTGGTGTGTTGAGGAGCGGCAAAGTTCGACTCCCTGCTATTACCAGGAACACCACTGGAGCAGCCCGGGAATTGAAAACTGCATTGAAACGGTCACGGTGAACTTTATACCATCAACCTGTTTGTATAGAACTTTATTATACCCTTGAACATTTCTTTTTCGGGGTTTATGTTTGATTGTCACTAAGACTAAGAATTTGCACTTTATACGTTGAAGTTGAGACGCCCGACTAATTTTGGAAGACAGCAGATTGGGAAGTAAAGAGTGTAAAGTAAAAGGGATTAGACTTGTAGTTTTTAGTAGTTAGAGTCAGAAGTATCAGCTTTGGGACGGGTTTAATAATTGTTTAGGTGTTTGTCCGTTTTTGGGGCGAGGCATGAGATGTGAGCTGAAATTATAAATCAAAATAGTCTACGCTCAGACAAATATTTTTTTGGTGAATTAAATTGTATATAAAGATGTAAATACTACTTGAGATTTGTCCCCGTTGTAATTATTTGTAGTTGCAATCTAATCTTTTTATCTTCCGGTCGCAGTATTGGTACTCTTACGACAAACTGTGACAATGAGCAAAATTATTGCTGGGCTAGGAAATTGTGTTGTTTACATTGACGATATTTTGGTATACAGCGATAGCTGGGAAGACCATCTAAAACACTTGAGTGCCCTGTTTGAAAGGTTGTCTGAGGCAAACCTTGTAATTAACCTCAAAAAGAGTGAGTTTGCTAAAGCAACAGTGACGTATTTAGGTCATGTGGTTGGTCAGGGTCATGTGCTACCCAGAGTGGCAAAGATTCAAACCATTCAGGACTTTCCCATACCCACAGGGAAAAGAGAACTTATGAGATTCCTGGGTATGAGTGGATTTTACAGAAAGTTCGTTCCAAACTTCAGCACAATTGCTACTCCACTCACTAAACTCTTGCAGAAGAAAGTTAAGTTTGTTTGGTCCGACTCATGCCAAAATGCTTTTGATAAATTAAAGGCCATCTTAACAAACGAACCAGTTCTGGCTGCGCCGAATTTTAACAAGGCGTTCAAAATGGCCATCGATGCCAGTGACGTTGGTGTCGGAGCAGTGTTGCTCCAAGATGATGAATTAGGTATTGAGCGACCAATCAGCTATTTCTCAAAGAAATTGAATAAACACCAGGCAAAGTACTCTACCATTGAAAAAGAAGCATTGGGCTTGATTCTGGCCTTGCAACACTTTGAGGTGTACATTACAAATAGCGCTGGAGAAACGATCATCTACACTGATCACAACCCACTTGTGTTTTTGGAGAAGTTTAAAACAAAGAACCAAAGATTGTTTCGATGGAGTTTGATTTTACAGCCCTATCCACTCAAGATTGTACACATTGCTGGCAGAAACAATGTCATTGCTGATGCTTTGTCCAGAGTTTAGAGTATTGTAAATAGTTATAGTGCCATTCATTATTTTCTGTGTAACCAGTTGGAGTTTAATTTGACTCACCTTAGCTAAATCGAAAGAGGTATTTTGTCGTAAGTTTTATGATAAGCTTATGTTAAAGTTTTTTTTTGTGAAACGAAAATTTCCTCCGAAAATTTTCTTTTCTTATGGGGGGAGATGTTATAATACAACACATAAGCTTCAATGTACGGTGCACACGCGGTTATGCATGGTGTCCCAAATTCCAGTGACCTTCTATGTTTGGCTCAGTGCCAGCTGTAGTAAGATTACTTTTGTGAATGAGAAGCTTCTAGGGCACATGGATTCTTGGAATAATGACTTTGCATAAATTAAATAGGAATGTCTAGAATCAGATTTTTCTAGAAGGTCTAAGAATTAGTATAAATACAGGCAGAGCAAATCTGGATTCTTTTAAGGACTAGCATTGAGAGAAGTTCGACATATGCGTCCCCAGAGAGGGTTAAGAAACTACATAGCGGTGTAGCTGTTTCTTAGTCAAAAAGTGACTGAGAGTTGTTTAAGCTGAATTGTGTATCGGGAGAGACAGTTTCTTGTGAGCTGAGGGCAGTTCAAGTTGGGATCATCGGTTCCCTTGCGACGGTCAAGCCTTCGCAGTGTTTATTCGTCTCGAGACCGGTTGTTTGTGGCAGCTTATTTTTGTGCACCGATTTGTGGACTGAACTGTTCCAGTTGGAGTCCGCCGTTTCTTCGATGTAGTGTGAAGCTCTCGCCTGTAGAATCTTCTGGGTTTTTTTTGTAAGATCATTCTTGATTGTTTGCTCTTAGCCTTGTAAATTAGTTTTGATCCACATTTATTTGTATCATTATCTTTAACGGATTAAGAGTAATATTTCATTAAATCTTACTTGTTTTGTGTTCTTTATATCAGTGTGATCTTGTTTGATCTTTTGTTGCGTCTGAGAAAAGTCAAATTTTTCGGATAACCGACATTCGGATGGTTTGGGGATTTTCGGATCGTAACAATAGTTTTGCATGAAATGCTATAGTTTTTGAGAAATGAGTAAAACCATTAGTTTTGATCTCGTGAGATAAAAAACATTTGTTTCTAAAACAGTGAAAACATAATAAGGGTGCTTTTTTTTTTACTCAAATGACCGATTGAGCTTAAACTTTCACAGGTTTATTTCATGTGTACATGTTGGATCGCATAAAGTAATCTCTGGTCTTTGAAAATTACCAATGTTGTCCATGTGCTACTAAAGGCTCACATTGTTTCTTGGAATTGTGAGCATTCGACTCAAATTTCTACAGTTTATTGTTGTTCGTTGATAACTGCAGGATGCTCTTGACTAAAACATCTCGAAGTTGTAACGGGTGTGGGGTAAGGTTTGGGCTGAATTTCATACAGCTGCGAAGCATTACGAAAATGCTTAATATGCAGATCGAGTACCGATAAGCAGGATGGTGTGGCTGTTAACCTTATTCTGGTAAGCACGGTTGTTTTGAGCTTAATAGCTAACTTTTTTTTGTTTAAGCATCTCTATGTGGTCCTTGCTCGTTGAAAATGAACTTAGGCTGTTGGCGGCTATCGGCTACGGCTGGATCGCCGAGTCATCATGCGTTAGAGTCAGGACGTCCTCAGCATCACCCTTAGCAACGGCTGTAGCTGTAGCTGTAGCCGCCAATTTGGATCACCTTAATATCGGTTATTAATTAGCATGCCATACATTCATTTAGGAAGGAAATTCTTCCTCCATTTTTATTCAGCATGACGCAACACAAGTCACGCTTTGAGAACGATGCTTGGTCACGCGTCCCGTGCGTATACATGATTACTAAAACTGTGGAGCAAAACAACATTTTTTGTATAAACACAAAACTTGTTTGCCACCAAAATCTGGTCGTTTTTAAACAGCTATCCAACTCATGCAATAAAAGGGATTTCACCAGCTACAACTTTATTCCGGATAAGGACCAGTCGGGATTGTGGCCCATCTGAGGGAGGATCCGACTCCACCCCCGCCGCCCTACACTATGATGGGCAAGGTCTGTATTTGAGTCACGATATGGGGGCAGTGGTTACGGTCAGATCAGCCAGCCGGACCTCTATAGTCAAAACTCTTCACTTTGTGGACCACAGACTAGTTCTTTTAGTGTCGCTTGTTGTTGTTTTTTGTTGGGATGTTTGTTACTTTGTTTATTTGTTTGTTTTCTTTCCTCGACTGCCAGTCAAAAAAGTTAGGCCTATTTTGTCTGCAAGTTAGCAATATTAACAATAGTTGGCTATCTCCTTTTTATTTTTATTTTTTAGGCGAGTAGGCCATCTGGGCAGAACAATCAAGGACTGGCAAATTTAAAATCATTGTTGAAAATCGGGATGGACTCGTGGGCCTATGATGTCTGAGTGTCAGGGCCCGACCAAGACGACAAAGAACAAAAGAACATCTCTGGCAAGATCCGGGGTAGTTGTCCACGTTTAGTGAAAAAAAAAGTACAGTCACAGGAGGAAGAAAGGTGGTTAAAGGGCATATCTAAAAAAGTGATCTGTAATTATTATTGTGTACACGTTTGAAGGACATTTAAATTGAAATAAACGGTGACAGTGTATTAAATCCCTCTCCAAAGTTTTGCACAACAATCCACCAGATCTTCTATGAAACATCTACAATTTCGCCAAATTCGTCATTCCATCAAGACCTACGGCAATAGTTTCTTCCCATCCACCATTAAAGACTGGAATGCCTTGCCCTGCAATGTCATCTATTGTAACTCAATAGGCCTCTTCAAAGACACACCTCACTGGACACCTACAAATTTAAGCCCCGGCCATCCACACAATGTGCGCAAGCTGGTTATGTCTTCTAGGCATTTTTTTTGCTGGCTGAACTATACAGATAAAGAAATCACAAAAGATGGTCAGTCTGCAATATGAGTCAAAGTAGTTTTTATAATGCTAATGATTTGTACGCACACGTATACACATACAATAATGTAATGGAAAAGATAAATTAGCTTTTGCAAACTGCTTACGAACCAAAATGCAAAAAATGCAAAAATATTTTAATGGTCACACGTGTCGACCCTTGCAGAGTCTTTCTCAAAGGCTAAATGACAACACAACACACACCAAGTATACTGGAGTAACCGATGTTATAAAGCACACGGATATCTTGGTCTGTGTGTGAAGAAATAGATTATAATTACCAACAAAATGACATCAGGAACTTTAAAAAAAAAACTTAATAGAATTTCTGTGAAACCTTTAAAAGTCTTTGCATCAACATCTAAAGGCAAGTCCAACTTGTAGAGGGCGTAAGCAGTGGAACCACGTCACACGAGCCGGAGGGAGGGGGGGGGGGGCACTGTGATCTCGATTTTATAGACCTTACTATTGTGGATAAACAAACCGCACTGGTTGGCATGGACGGCCAAATGTAGCAAAATATTCATGTCTTGTTGACAGACGTTGTGACCAAATTCAACATTTTTTCAAACTTTCTATTCAAAGAAAATACATCCCATTACTGGTTGATTTGTTTCCAACAAATTCTAAACATTTTCTGAATATCTGTGTTTATTTTTATTTTTATTTGTTTATTTTTATTTTTATTTATTCTCTCTCTATTTATACTGGTTTGTTGTAACATCTCTGCTTTTATATTTTTACCTCTGAATTTAGATGTTTATATATACTAATGTCAAATCTTATTATTTACCAGATGTGGGGCAACTGGTCTAAGGATCACAGTAATTACTTTGCTTTTGTTGCTCCTAGCCCATCTGGAAATATTGTTTTGTATTGTTATTGGGGGGGGGGGGGGGGGTGAGGGGGCGTCGAACGAAGAAGACATATCGGTTGCGCAACTCTCTGTCTCCGCCACGTGCGGGCGCCAACTGTCTTCTTGAAATTAAAAACATCAATTAATAAGCGTGAACCATATTCCCTAGTGGGGGTGTTTTAATACAGTGGGAACATAATACTATCGCAATATCAGCAAATTAATTTGATTCTATAATTAAAATAGTATTGATATGAATTAAAGGTATTGTTTCAAGATTTAGTGGAAAAAACAACAACACCTAAACCGCAAATGAATGATATGTAACTGATTGGGTGTTTTGCTGAACCGCGTCCCTCTGCGCTGAGTTTGTTGACACCCCTATCATTAGTGAAAAACACATTGTGTATCTACACACGGTATCATGCGTTTTGTGTACGTATGCAAACAGTGTGTTTTAGAAGGCTTAGTAAACACGTGCTACGAACTGTGGCGAACTCACGTTTCGAGGCGCGTGGACTGAATTAAGTTTTTGAGGTCTAAGAATGATATTTAACAGTATGAAACCACTATGCATATGTGTTTATTATGAGTTTTACCCATCATTTTGGGGGGTCAGTGGGCGTGTGGGTAGTCACCGACCAGGCTTAGCAAACTCAGCTAGCGTGTCGCTCTCAAATATTTGTGTTAAACCAGTCATATCTTTGCCAAGCCAAGTCATCGATCGACACCACAGAGAGCTAGCGAATACTACTGAGTACTGGGCTGGCAAATAGCATCCACAACACTACAGGAGAGTTCTTGTGAGTTGTATATCAGTTACTGTGTTTTGAGATAATTATCTGTTGTTAAATGAGTTGATTAGGTCTACTCTCAGTAACTTAAAAAATATTGGACTGGCAAAGACAGACCCTGCTTTATTTCTACATACAGTGCAATTAAGTAAAACTACAAAGTACGTACACTAACGTTTCTATTTAATTTTCTATGTCCTTTGGCTTTTTTTTTTAATTTACTAAAAACTCTATCTAATGTATAGATCTTATGGTATGCATTCACGGCCATCATTGAGGTCAAACGCAGCATTGAACTTGCGTTGTAGCTGTTTTGACCTCAGCCCTCAGTGCGAGGGCGCCCTTCCCTGTACTAAATGTTATACGCATAATGTCTATTCAGTGGCATAGGGGGTAACCAGACATTTTCATTTGGGAAGGGGGGAACGGGCAGGTGGCCCGGGCGCAAAGACGCAAATTTGTGGGGCTATTTAATAATGTATCGAGCCATTCATTTGTGAATTTGTTTAATCTCATTTGGGGGGAAAGAGGGGGGAGAGGGTTCTGAGCAGGGGACTCCCTCCACCCTCCCCGCCCCCTGCCCCCTGGTTACACCACTGAATGTATTGGTCATGATGGGGAGTTTCTTTTATTTGACAATAATTTGTAAACTGTGTTTAAATTTACGGGATTGCAGGTATCACCAATTTAATAATCCTGTTCTAGTCATTTTCTTCTTTGTTCAACCCAATGTACCCAGTCAGTTTCCCTTTTGGTTTATTACTTACAAATTAGGTTGATATTAATTCACTGATTATAAATTTCATACCACTAGACCTACCACCAGTGAAATACTAATTGGAGAAGCTTTAGTAAATAGTATCTTCCTCTGAAATACTTTCAGTATAGAAAATGGCATTTGAAGTCCCCAAATCACTGTTGTTTTTTGTTGTTGTTTTTAAGGTGATTGAAACTATAGTGTAATCAAAAGTGTCAAAACTTTTGGCTCCAAATGATAAATCCTCAAGAATCAGAAGGAGCTCAGTGAAAAGATGCCAAATCTGGCTGCCACTTTTGCACATGTCTAAAGACAACCAAGTTTGGTAAATAGGAAGAAATTTTTGGTCAAAATTACTGAAAAAGTGGTGGTTGGTATTTTTCTCCCTTTCTGGAGTCCAGAATAGGCATATTGGCACAATTTTTATAGCTAGAAACAGAGTCATATTATGTAATTAACACCCTTAGATTTGGTTAAAAACGTAAAAAGAAAACTCAGTAAAAGTTCTATTTCACTTTTCTTCAGAAAGGCAAATTCCAAGCAATTTAGGATTCAGTCTTTAAATTTAGATGTGCCAGCTTTGATGCATCAATTGAGGAAACCCTTGAAAGAGAATAAACTTAAATTATAAAAAAAGTCCTATTGATTACTAATAAACCTAAATTATATAAATTAATGTTATTGTAATATCTTGTATTTCACAGATTGGACAGAGACGAGGATCTTGTCCATCAGAGTGACCCAAAGCCTCTTGGCATTTATTACAACCCTACCGCTGTGCACTGCACAAGACACACACAATCACCAATACCAACTCCTTGACCAGCTGATAATTTGCTGAGCATAACAATCTTGCTGTAGAATGACCAAGGTAAGTCGAAAGCCATTTTCTTACGCAACAGATTGCCAGGAAATTCCCCAAGTTGTATTGGCGTTTTCACACTTAACTGCGGGGAAATTCCTGGGAAGTAGTTTTTTGCCCAGGATGTAAACCACATGTGCAGCTCTGGGGAGTGTGGTAAAAAGAGATAACCCAAGGGTTGTACACGCACATACATGTATGTTCCAGATCTTTCCTGGGAAAAATCATAGTGTGAGGTTTTCAATTCCTGAACAATTTCCTGGGGTTTCATTTCACAGGAATTGACCCAAGATGTTTAAAGTGAGAAGGTTTTTTGGGTAATTGAGAATGAAAATAAACAGTCTGAAACCTCACTGGTTATAGTTTCCATCCTTCACATAACTTTTTTCATCTGAAATACTGTCAAAGTTGAAGAACTTCTTAAGCATTTGAAACCCCCGAATCATTGTTGTGTACAGCAATTGGCCGCAGTTGAAACAAAAGCTTAGTGTAAAACATTTGTGTTGGGGCGAGCCATTTTTCCTGAGTAAAGGATGCCACTGATAGGAACTCAAGATGTCTTTGGAGATGCCATTATGGTTTCGCCTGAATTTGATGGTTTCGGTAAATACCAAAACAAAATTCAAACAAAACAGCCAAAACTTCCCACCACTATCTGGAGGCCAAGCACACAGAAGTCCAAACATTTACGTGTTGAGTTACTATTGAGTAGAGAATTTTGAGTTTTATAATTTTAAGGTTTTATTTAATTTGTAGATAACTTGTAGATTTGACTTTTTGGCAATCCGCAGGCTTTTGTTTTTAACAGTATTATCTGTGGCATGCCTCCAAGAATGAATTTAAATAATAAATTAACTTAATCAAGTGAGATTTTGTATGTAACTTTTTTTAAATGCATTTTTAGAAACTTATTGTTAAAATTCTTCTGTATCACTAAGATCATCAATCGCATATTGTCGCAATGTAGACTCTGTGGTTCTAACGTTTATCTATTTTAAATCTATTTGATTTGCCTAGTTACCAGTGTAGCCTCATCACCTGTCAACTATACAAAGATAAATATACAAAGTCAGAAAATACAATACCTATTATAAAATAAGGTTACAAACAATTTACCAAAAATACACCAATCAAAATTAAACAAAAACTACACATCCAATTACAAATAAAAGTAGGTTCAGAGGGTGAGAAGAAAAGCAAGATAAAAACAAACATCCAATTTTGATAATAAATAGTTCTAAAAAAATAATGAAGAAAAAGGGACCTTTATATAGTTTACAAAAACAAAAACTTACCACTCAACAAATAGCACAAACTCATTCCAAAACACAGCCATCAATCAACTACCAGTTTTTGGAAGTTCCCAAAGTGTTTGCTTTACACACATCGGTGTATGGGTATTAAAAAACACAATATTCTTTATCCCAGATGCAAAAGTTAACATCTATTAAAGTTGTTGCTCCTAGTTACACAATATGTGACTTACATCAAAACTCAGACTTGTTCAAGTCCTAAATCCTCATGTTTGAGTATATTGCTTTTTTGTAACGCGTGAAGGAAGAAAATCGCGCAATTTAACAAGTTCAAAAGTTTGAAAATTTGCAAGACTTGTACAGTGTATAGGCCGTAGGCCAGTGTTTTTAGCATCAGGCCAGTAAACTTACAACCGGACAAGTCTTGTGTTTTTGAATAATAATACTTCACCTCGTCTCCAATTTTAAAAATGATGTTCAAATGTTGACTTTGAGTCCAATAATTATCTTTCACTCTGCTGACTATGAAAGTATTACCCATAAGACAAATGAGATCATTCTTCATTGTAAGTCCTTGTTCTAATAGAAATAGTTTAAAATAGTGACACTGTAGGCTATAGATTTTGATTCAGGTCTCATTGTAACAGATCTTCTGATGTAGTAAAAATGTTGATCTTTAAGCCATGTGGTCTTGTCGTCCCCCCCCCCCAAATTCGACCCCTGTAGGTAATGACAATAATATTGATAACCAGTGCTTAGTACTTGAGGATCCCTTTATAGTGTAGTAACAATTTAATGAATTAAGAGAAGATAGTTTAATGCAGAGTGTTTTAAAATCCAAACTTCAATTGAAGCTTTGAAGTAACCCGTACATTGAGCTTTCAATGCTTGGTTGAAAAACTTCACAGTTTGCAGCCTATTTTTATGAATATCTTCCACAGGAATAAATCTTTCCGAATTGAGTTTGATGATAATATGCTTTACCAGTGATACTCATTGATTTCATTTATTGTTGACAACTTTCTCGAGGGAAGAATCCTACATCACAGAGATATTTGTATCCATGCATATTACGATACAGTGTTTCTGTGTGCAAGTAATTGTAGCATAGCAAAGGTACACAGGAAACGAGTCCACAAGTCACATGTACGGTCATGTGCACTGAAGATTGTGTGTCTCACGTCAGTCCTCATTCTCAGAAGATGTCATCGCAAGATGTACACGTACGTGTGCATGGCTGTTGATGCCGTAATAGCTGTAATTTATTTACAAGTACGTGTTCAATGCAGCCTTGATTAACTTTTGATCACCTCATAGTAATGTACACCTGATTTGCTTGAACCCACACGTTTTGTGACACGTGCAATGTACTTTATTGTAGCTTTTTACAACCAAGATCAACCAAGGTGGTTTGATCTTTAAGAACAGATAATTTTTGCGGCGTTTGTTTATCAAGATAAAATGAAAACTATTAGTTAAAAAGGGATAAGAATTTCAGGACAGATAGGTAATTGATAAATTCTTTTTTGTAGAGAAGCTAGAAATAATTTTTTTTTCCCATCAATGCAAAAAATGGTTCAGTGTTAAATGTTGTATTCTAGAAATGTGCTTAAATAAAAAAAAAAAAAGGTTAGTGGCAAATACATATTGTCATCTCTTTCAATTTAGGAGATGGTACCTATGGATTGTACAGTTTGGTAAAACTTGTAGATTAAAAAAAATAGTGATGTTTTGCAACACAGTTCTTTGCTAACATTATTGGATGCCACGGTTTTATGGCTGCCTTTTAAACAGAATACTGCCCTCTGTTGAGCTGTGTTTGTTTCAAGTACCTTTAGCCAAGTGATACACCAATGATTTTTTAAAATAATGTTTCATGTTAGAAAGCTTCGACATCGTCAAAAAATAAAGTATGAAAGAGTTAGAAGAAAGGCACTCAGTTACTGAGGGTTTGCCCTCAACTTTTTTCAGATAGCCAGCCGGACGTATGAGCTTTTTCATTTTACCAGTCTTAGGATTTTCACACTGAGCATTTTCTGAAGTTTTTTTCCTTAAGACTTTCTTTTTGTGTGGAATTTGAATTTGAGTCTTAAGCTACATGTATGATCAGTGCTTGTATTGAATAGTGCCTTGCATTAAGCTACAATGAATCAGGGGTTGACTTTAAATTTGTCAGTGATGAGCCAGCGGGATGAGCACATTCTACCTCCATGGGATGAGCTATGTAGCTGTGTCGTTTCACTAGTCCACCAACTTTTTCTGTTGTCATTATTCTATAATAAATAGGGATGCCTTTCAACAAGCTATTAGCCATCCGGACCTCTTGGAGAGAATTTTAACTGGTATTCATCTCTTTTAATTAGCATTTGGCCGGTGGACCTCTGGTAAGGAAGAACGCTGTTGATCAGTGCGTATAATATCTAGTCGTTTACTTGATCTCTCCTGTTTTCATGAAGCAGTAGGCAACGGAGAACTAATCAGCTGGACCACTAGGATAAATTTATTTGATTGACTTAAGGTTTTAATAATAATATTATTAATAATACTATAGACTTTTATATGGTGCACTTATCCGAAAACCTGATCAAGGTGCCTACACTAAACAAGAAGTTTGAATAAAAAATTCAAGCTCAAATCAAATGGGATTTCAGTTCCTTCTTGAAGATGTCTAAAGATGTGGTTTGACGGAGCGAGGCAGGGAGTATGTTCCAAATTGCAGGTGCAGCCTTAACAAAGGTGTGCTGACCATAGTGTAATAGTTTCATAATAACACTAATTACCATAACTGACGAATCATATATTTCGCATGTTTTGTTTTTACATAGTGACAAATGAAAATTTGCCCCGTTATCCATTGAAATACAAAGCGTTTTTACGAAGTGACAATTTTAAATATTCATTGGTTTGTACACAGCACTCTGCATGCAGGTCCTGTTTTTTGTTTTGTACAAAGTGACAAATGTGTTTAGGAATTAATAAGTCATTAAAATGTAACGAGATTGAAAAATACAGACAATTCTGTTTGTTTATAGAATTCAGTTTTGTTTTGACAGGAAACTTAAAAAGAAAAACTGTACAAGTAGTGTCCTGAACAACACGTTGACTGCCATGCATAACTTCACATGACATTCCCATTTGCCAAGTGTTATGCACATATGTGAATAGGAACTTTTTTGGTGTCTATATGTTGTTGTACGTTCATTTATAATTACTCTATGGAGAAAAAAATATCTACGAGATAACTTGTAGCTAGCAATGGCATGTCATGTACTATGTTTCTCAAAATCGGAAAGAAAAGGAAGAAGAAAAAAACTAGTAGACTCTCGTGATCTTGACATTATTTATAAAAGTAATTAATAACTGATTACTATTGATTGATCGAACTGCTTTGGGATGCGGGCGAATAAGTAATTTGTTCTCATTTTATTTTGTTTTTTGTTTTAGTTTTTTTGCTTCACGTGACACTTTCATTTTCTGAAAAAGGGCAAAATCTTGCCAGAGACAAAGGCAAGTTTCCCCCCTGCCCCCCTCCCCATTGGATACACCAATGTGATCTAACCTTTATGAAAAGCTTCAAGTTAAAATGCAAAGCAATGTTGTCATTATAATCATGTTTTCTTCACTCTTGATTGAAAATAACGTATCCCACCAGGTGACAAGACATTTCAAATTTTGCAAATTTGCAATTTTTGCTCTAACAGCAAATACACGGGAACAAATAATTTGAACATGAATGATTTATAGATGTACATGTCCTTACCACTGCCAGCAGCGTATTTGTTGTGTTATCAGTCCTGCCAGTGTATTTAATCTACCATACAAAAAACCCTTCAATTTCTATGAGTATATTCGTAGTGGCAGAATCCGGTACACCTGTTACTAGGAGTACACCCATAGTTGGCAGTCAACGTGTCAAAGAAAGATTTCAACTTCAAACGTGTTTTTCTGAAAACATGTGTTTTGGACTGCAGGGCTATTTCGTCGCTTTGTAAAATCAGCGACAACATGTTTCAAATGTAGTTTGATTTGTGGTGATGTAGTGCTGGATAGTCTTAAATCATTTGAAAACAATCACCTATATGTAGGAGGTTAAGGTGATTCATCCTAAAGGGTAGACCCCGGCCCTCAAGACAAGTTATCAGTACTGTGGACTTTTTTTGTCAAATAAACAACACGCACCTCTTTTCAGTTACACTCAGGATCAAAGTGCATGTAATAAGGAGAGTGTTCATCTTGTCGACTTAGAAACCTACGTTGTAGGATTCTGATTCCCTTTTCTCAAATCACACACCTGAACAGAGAACAGCAACAGTTTTCAAATTGCCCAAGTTTGACAGGATTTCCTTAAGTTGTCTCCGGAGTTGGGATTTTCAAATTCCTTTCTGTCTCCAAAAGACAAATTCCTCTTTCATTTTTGTTTTAAAGTAGAAAGAAGGCTGTTTTGTAGGTGTGTGTTTTTCTGAAGAGATCTTCTGATATGTTGTTGATTGGAGACATTGCGAGGTGGAGTAGGATAATGAATACTCTTTGGGGTACACTATGCGTTCGTTTAAAACAAACTCTTTAAGTTATGAAAAGAATCGTTTGGTTATTCTCAACATTTTAACTAGTGTGTTTCAGTCGTCATAGGAGACTAGAGAGAACTTTCCTACTTGCCTGCTGAATTTTTGATGAAAAATGCAAAAAAGGGAGCCCCAAGACATCCTGTTTTAAAGGGATTCAACTGAAAGCCTTTTTATTGGAACTACGTGAAGACCATGGTCTTATTCATTACACTTGATGAACAGGGAGCTAATCAATTAAAATATAACGTAACATCCTGTATAACTGATCATCTGACTGATTGAAATTCAGAAAAGAAAACAAACATCGACAAAATAAGTGGTATGCTTACAATGTACAGAGGAGTGTACTGTACATAAGTTGATAGTAAGCGTTATAAGAGGTACACATTATAAGCCTCCCTGACCTACATGTACGTACAGTACATGTATGTGCACGGCCTAGTTTCTTGATGTTTCACTTAAATCTCTTAATCACACCCTGTCCCAGTTCTTCCCCTTTTTGCATATTTGCTCTAAATGTTCTAATTTAATGATCTCAACCAGGTGGTAAACCATGCAGAAAAGAGCCAAAATGTGATTCATTAGAAAACATCTGGCAACTTTTGGGTTGAAATTTCAGCATAACGATTCTATTTGTTTACTTTTCGATAGAACCACTTTAGATCGTTGACCTACAAGTTTTAAAGCGAGGGTAAAAACATAAGGACTAACAAAATTCCAGAGAAATTAATAGGCCCTATTGTATAATTTTTTGTTAAGCTTATAGTAAATACTGTAAAAAACCAAAAAACTGCAAATACAAAAAAGCACTACATTAGAACTATACTTTTTTAATAAAAACAATTCTTAAATTCATTCAAATTTTGAAGAAAAAAAGTGTTTTATTCCATTGGAAACAAAGCCATTTTCACCTTTAAAAACAAGGACAAACAAAAGCTGTCCATTTTAAAAATGTTGATAAATTCTGAATTTAGAAAATGGTGTAACCTTTTAGAAGCCATGTCAGTCTCAGGACTTTGTTTCTGAATAGAAAACAGCATTTTCCCCTGGTAAATGGCACTCTGAGGACAATTTTTAATTGCTACTAGAAGTTTACAAAGGACAGTGTTAGGAGCACCTCAACAAAACAAAAGGCATCAAGGCCAGTCATCAATACCTGCTGCTTCAATGTCGTAGTGTGTCCCACAGATTTTTCTGACTTTTTGCATGAAATACTTCTTGTGAAAATACCTGGGGTACAGTGACGTAACTAAGGGGGACACAGGGGGCACAGGCCCCCTACTGATTTTTGGGCCCCCCCCCCCCCCCCGAGTTCCCCCCAATTTGAAATCTGGACTTTTTGAGATTAAAAATTACCAGAATAATTTTTTTTTACCTCCACATTAGATTTTTTTTTATAAAACACAGTAAACAGCATAACATAAGAGTGCAGAAAAGGGGCTTGTCTTGGAAAATATATAAATAGAAACTACAGTTTCAATTGGCCAAAAGTGCCCCCCTAGAAAAAATGGTGCACCCTGTTGTGCATCCCAAATTTTTTTTACCCTAGTTACGCCGCTGCTGGGGTAAATAAAAATCAGTAATTTCGATTCATTTTGGAATTCTACTCTTGGGGGAACATGGAAAATTGTCAGTGAAGGGTAGAACCTTTATAAACTTTATTTGGCCGACAGCTGTAGGCTTTTTGCAACCACTGTGGGCATTTAAACACAAACCAGCAAGCTGCAACTACACTCCCTTAAAGGTAAATGAAAGTGTAATATTTACAATGGTTAAATGGTTAAATGTTTGTACAGTGTAACAGTATTTACTAACGAGGAATTAAGAGATGTGCGTGAATGTACAGGAACTTTTTAAGCTCATTTAACTGTGCCATTCTCAAGGGATTGATGGAATGTATGTGTTTCAATTCAGTCAGTTTATAAATAGTTTAAAGCAGCAGCATGCAATTCATTTCAGATGGATCTGAAGAAAAAATGATGTGCCTTTTTCTGGTTGAAAATTTGAACTTACCAGATTGCAAAATATTTACACTGAGTATGTTTCATGCACATTGAAGGCCAATATTGAGTAGCAAATGATGATTTTTGAATAGCTACGTTTTGCTATGCTATACAAGCGAAAAAGTGTTGACTGCTATGCATTACAAGAAGATATGGGAACCCTTTTTAAAGAGTTTCACCACACTATAAGACACTCAGTATCCTGATCCTAGGCTAACACCTTCTTGACCCACTGTATGTTAATTAAAAAACATGTGAACAAAAGAAGACATAATGCTCTAGTCCCAATTATGAGAAAGAACAGCTAACGCATGCCCATTTTGAAGAAACTTGTCCAGTGCAGCTGGATTTCTCAATCGCATCCACCCCCCTCTCCATCAACTCTTGACTTTTATGTTCACGTATGGCACAGAAATGTCAGCAATAATGAGCCCAGCCCTAGATTTTTTCCTTCCCTACTCTCTCTCTCTCTCTCTCTCTCTGCCGTCAGCCCGCCACCGATTACAAGGCAGTACCAGCGAGCAGAAATTATATTGTTAACATCAATTCAGTGGGTGCATTCATCCATCATCAATGCAATGTCATTAGTCACGGTATACACAGAGCAGTGCTACAAGGGTGCTCTTCCGGCCCAGTTACGATTCCGATCCCTGATCCAGTGGCCTTGGTACTGCTGCTAGGAGGATGGCTATGTAGTCTGCATGTCTCACGTCCCTCGCAAACCCCCGTTTTTTTTGTTTTTTTTTGCCGTTGCTTGAATTAGGTCAAGCTGAAGGGAAAGTTACGGAGGCCTGGCCCGCTGCCTCGTCACTCAGTGCATTTCTAACACATGGCTGGATCATGCACAAATCATATAATCAGCCTGCCGGGATTGTTTCAAGATGACGATGGGCCAATTGGTCGCTTGGCCTAGTTTGCCAGACGTGCTGCGGCCTAGATATGCCATCCGGGTGCCAAATGATGGAAGGGAGGGGGGGGGGGCCTTACTTCAGTTAGAAATGAGCCACAAGCTTTTTTTGAAGGCTAGCATTCATGGTAACGCTGCCAGCAAACTGGTCTTATTGATGTACACATGTTTCAGAAGGATTTTGTTAGTGAAACCTGATTGCATGAAAATTAAAAAGGATTTTGTAATTTTGTAGTAAAGCAAATATTTCATCCATTCTAACAGACTGTGTACAAATATCAAGTGCTCAGTACATAACATGTACTTCAATGTTGCTGCACTCACTTAGACTCTAAATACAAAGTAGAAACGGGTAAACAACCAAAGTGCAATGTGTTTCAATCTGTTACGACTGGTTCCTTCCTTGTAACAAATAGGTTAACCGGTTGAAATTTACTAATGTTTTTTGCCCAATGTACATTGTACTATCCCATTGAAACAAAGTTTGCAAGTATTACGACTGAACAACGTGGAAATGAAATTTGGAGTGGTAGAAACATGGCTAAAGATAGATTACAAATTAAAGTACATTTTTAAAGTTTTGTAGGCCTGCACCTTTGAAAATAGTAGGCAAGAAAGGGCATCAAAGAATGCAAAGGTAAAAACAAAGTATTTTGCTTAGGATTTAAATCTTTTTGGAGTGGAAGGGTTATACTCTTTTTCTCAACTATTTCCGAAATGTTTATCCTTCAGAATGGCCTTTAAAGCAATCTTTATCCAGCCAGGCATTGCATTTTAAGGGGAAGCAGTTAAATACACACTTTGCTGAGGAGAAATGTTTTGGCAGCAGGCAGCTGTTTCCGCATTGGAATGAAAAATTCTCTAGAAGTGTATTTTTTACCTTCTTTTTTTTCAAAACATTGCTGAGATCTAGTTAGCGGTATCAGTTTGTTTGGTTTCAGTGTAACACAGATACATGTTGGAATTGTTGTACATCAAATAGTTATTGATTTATTTATTTATAACATTTCTTTACCCATAGAGTATACCTAAACAATTAATACTTTTCCCCCTCTGTAGCCCTGCACACATCACTATAAAATAATATTTACTACATGCATGATTTATTGTACATTATATTTACACCGAAATTCACTTCAAACTTACATGTGGATCCTAAAACTCTAGTGTACTGAGGAGTGTGTCGCCCAGTGACAGTGGTGTGTGTTTGCCGTACTCTTGGGCAATGTCACTGGTTGTCACACCCTTTTACCCTTTTAAACATTTATAATCTACAAACACAGTTATTTAGATATGTGCAAGATATTAAATCATATTTCCCGTGAAATCAAACACAAAGATTTGGTGTTATTTGTGCAAGTATATTATCTCTTAATTGTGTTGTGTGGACATTCTGTCTAACATAAAACATATGGGAGCCTTTAGAGACGCTGGTGGCAGCAGACACAAAGGTCCTTTTTGAAAGTTGTGAGCGTGTGCGCACATGCTCAGTATTGCGCGCGTAGTTCTGAGCGTGCCTACTACTGGTGAGAACAGTGAAAAAGGACTGTCCAGAAGTCTCCCATTGTCTTTACAAGCAGGGCTCAATAAACCCTGTGGACCATTGGTCATAGTCCAGTTTCTTCAGTATCGGTCCAGTAACATCACATAAAAAAAAAAGTCCTGCATGCTAATGTTTCAAAAAACAAAAATACTTTTTAAGATAATGAATTCTTAAGCATTTCAAAGTCCAAACTCCTCTTAAATGTTTTGAAAAAGGTGAAGGTCTGTAAAGATATTTCTGGTCCAATGAAAGGTCTGAGCTACAAAACCTTTTGTCTTGTGGAGATTTTCTTGAGATTCAAGCCCCGACAAGCTGTATCTTCATCAAATATTGTAACTTTGTTCAAACATTTTGAATAGCAAATCACATTCATCAGGAGCTTCTTCCAAATCAAGATATATAGCATGTCAGACTGGTCCCAAATTCATGGCGCTGCTTACCATGGCCTTCTGAGCTTACACCGTGCCACTGCCCATAGGAGTACACGCTTTACAGGGCGCCGTAAGTGCAGAATTCTCATGCAGCACCATGAAATCAGGCCCTAGGCCTAATCATGAAGGGAAGGTTTCAGTTACCAACTTTTTACTCTGTAAGCTTTTACAATGTAGCTTAAAATCATTTACAAAAGAAAATACTTTATCATCAAGTAATCATTACAAAGAAGAAAACATTTACAATGTAGCTTAAAATCATTTATAAAAGAAAAATACTTTATCATCAAGCAATCATTACAAAGAAGAAAACATTTACAATGTAGCTTAAAATCATTTATAAAAGAAAATACTTTATCATCAAGCAATCATTACAGAGAAGAAAACATCCGATGTTAAAGACGCCCGCTCGTCACCATTACCCAACAACTACGTTGCACAAAACGATCATGTACCCATACAGTAGTTTACGTACAACTCGTGCACAGGTCAAAGGTGATCTTTCGTGGCATGAATCTGTTTATCGCACATTGACGAGTGGGCGTCTTTAATTACTGGTATTTATTCATGTTTTGGTTTTGTAAAAAACATAACTTGGCTTGCATGTTCGAACTTTTAAAGCAACTAAATTCCAGTGGACACTGGTTATAAAAATTTTAAAAACTTTACAGTGGTAGAATTTTGATTATACTCTGGTACTGGAGCCTGATTGGTTAAACTCTTGGCATTACAGCTGAGTGTATTATATTGTCTTTATTAAAACATATATATACATAACAAAAATGGCAAAAAAAGGGTTACTGAAATGAAAAAAATGAAGACCTTTGATATGAAGCACTTGTATTGGAATCAAGAGATTTGCAGCCAGATTGTTAAACTTCAAATTTTTGTCATGTACCTAATTTTAAAATGATTAAAAATCCAACTTAATTTCTGGCTGGTTACCCAGTCAGTTTTGGTACCGCATTTTTATTTGTTATCAGTTTTTCAGAGGGTGATAATTCCCTAAGAATTCCGGAACTAAAAGTGTATTTGATGTATACTCTTTTCAGTCAAATGTAAAACCACAGCTCTCCTACACAGCATTCGTTATTGAGGATGCAAACTCTGGAATGAGCTGCCATCCTTCATTACCGAAGCTATGTCTGTAGATACTTTCAAATCATTGTACTGAAACTATATGCAAGGAAATTGATTTTGTTTATTTTGTTTATCACACACTACCTTACTACACTCGTGGTATTCACCTTGTACATTTTCTTACTTTATGTATTCTTGCTTTATTAAAAGTTGATTGAACATCTTGGATTGAGGGGTGGGGAGGTTTTATGGGAATTAGTGTTTTTCTCTTTTGGCGGTATGGGGTATTGGTAAAAAGGGTGTTTCACAACTCTATGTACTTTTTCCTCGTAACTTCTTTGATTTTCACGTTTCCTTGTTATACATTAATGCTGTGTTTGATATATTTTGTTACCACTTTTACTTGTGCTCATTATAGGAAAGAAAGTAAATAAATATTTGAGAGCTCTAGATTACCTACAAGACTGAAGAAAGCTTTTGCAGCTTGTGCGGGGCCCAGTTTCAAGGAAATTAGCTTAACAAAACTTTAGAAGGAAACCAGTCAGAGACTGTAAGTGTGGTACAGTAGTTTGGCTGGTAACTTTGTCCTTGTAAGCAAAATCTTGTTGTACTTAGCTTCGTTTTGCGCTTAAAGCAGCTGTATAAAATTTGTCCCTGGCATGATGACTGTACATGTAGTGTCAGCCAGTGTGGGTATATTTAGGACAGTCTGTTTTGAATTTGAATTCTATCCATTTATTTGTGAGGTGGAGAGTTTTGACTCCCCTTTTTCTGCTTTAAAGGCAATGGACACTTTGTTTCCAAAAACCTTGTTTCAATTGCATACAGCTGAGAATATTGCATTTTAAACAAATTTCTGCTGAGCTAAAATGAGCAGGAAAACAGTCAAAATGTACATGTTCTTTTGGCTGGTAACCTTGGCAAAATTGTTGTGCTTGGCTACTTTTTGTGCATAGCTGCAAAAATTTGGCCCTGGTGCATGATATGCTGGTTATTTACTACACTCACCTTTTGAGCAATCGTTTGCGAGATTGAGCATGTCTCCGAGGCCGTATACAGTATTTCATAGTGTCAGTCAGATACTCTAAAATAGCTAATAAAGCAATTTTTTCCCCTGATTGAAAACATAATCTGTGAAGCTATGATTGCAAACCAGTTGACCTACATAACAGAATGCACACATATCCACTTTCCTAATTGACCTGGGATGCATGGAGATTCCCCATCCATCTAAGCCTCATTTATTCTTAATATCGCTTGATGTTTGCCCCACTGCAGTTTGGACTCCTAAAATTGACCTGATTTTAGCTGACACCGTTTGCTCTTCTTTTTTTTTCCCCATTCTTTTTTTTCTTTTTCATTGGAGAGTACAAGGATAGGTCAATGAACCATATGCGGGTTGAGGGTTTGACACAGTCTCACCACATTGAACCAGACTGGTTCCTGGTTTACTAAGAGAGAAACTGGAATAATCCTCTAGACAAACAACCTAAAAATAGAAAAAGACAGAAGAATGCCAACTAAAGGACCGGAGAATGAGCCAGAGAAACACATATGAGGAAGAAGGAAAAAAATGTGGCGAGAGAGATGTGGAAACAAATGCAGGACATTCAACACGTGTTCTAATGCCAATGATGCGAATAACACACCCAAATCACAGAGAGAAGTCGGGGCCTGAATAGTGAAATCCATATAGGCCTGCGGGGGCCCAGGGCTGCCATTTCACGCCATGTCCCACCTCGGTTGACCTTGCCAGAGCTCCCTGCTGGCCAATCACAGACCGGCCCTCTGACGTCATGACCCAGTTTTTTTTTTCCTCTTCTATTGAATGCCCCAGATGTTGTGTGTGTGTATGTATAATTTTTCCTCCCCCTCTGGTATACAAGGGCATTGGTTTTATAGGCTGTTTGTTTTGAGGGAGTTGGATTTCTACTGGTTGTCCGTTGCTGCTGGGGGACTGGAGACACTTCTCCACAGAAACGTCCAAGGACAAGGGGGTAGAGGACCAGACTTAAAGGTGCTTGACACACGTAAGCCCTGCTGGCTGACAAAAGACAACTTGGCCCAATTTCCACTCTCTCTGGTACTGCTGGTTTCATGGCCTTGTTTCTCGTCTTGGAAATAAATAAAAAAAATGCTTGATTAAACTTTCTTCAGTGCAGTACAGTAATGTACATGTACATTGGAAACTGCTACTGATTTCAATTATTTATGGAAAAAATGAAAAAAAATATGCAAAAACACTTTGTAAGTTCGTATAATTGTTCACACAATTCCTTTTATTTAGTTTTGCACATGTGACAGCTTTACAGCAAGAAGTATCTTGTCAATGTAAAGTCTAATTTGGCATCCTTCCATTAAGATCAATTAAAATTTGTCCATAATTGTTACCCTTCTTTTGTATTTGTCTTGATCTTGACTAAACGCTGAAAGATAATTTTCCATGCCGTTGAAAAAGCGTGTGATTTACAGTGAGTGTATCGCATGTTGTCTGATGCCCTTTGGCCAAATGTCAAGAAGTTTGATACAACCGGTTTCTAGGCCAAGCGCATCCCATAAAATTGTCATGAATGAGACCTGACGCCCTTGCTCCAGCTAAATCATGAGGAAGAAGGTTAAATTTACAGTATGATGTCACGGCAGCTCCTGCACCCCCATAGTAGTGGACCTCTAGTACAGGAAAAAACAGGAAAGTGAGAAAAGTTCCACATAAACCAGCAGCTTGAAGAAATTTTAGGCAAAACAAGATCGCGGCCAGGATCTCCTAAATAGTGGCGTAACCAGACATTTTTATTTAGGGGGGCAAGCAGGGTCAAAGAATTGGGGGTAGGGGGTATTTAACGTATCGAACCATTAGTTTGTGCATTTTTCCAATCTCATTTGGGGGGGCGGGGGCAAGAGGGGGAGGGCAAGGGTTCTGAGAATGGAAGGGGGGCCTTTTGGACTCTTTGGAGACAGTTTCTGAAGGTGATACTGCTGTGCTCTGTAGCCCTGACGGCTAGAGCTGCGCTCGCCTTTGATAAAATTAGCTGGCACTCAACTTGCCCTAGCTACAACCCTAATTGAGTTAAATCTTTTCTGAGCAATTTCACGCAGGTTTTTTTATGTCATATGTCAGCTACATGTAGACCCAGGCTTCTTTTGGATGTCTCTTTTGAACTTCGACACCCTACGTGTACTTATTCATGAATCATTTTCATTGAAGAATTGTAAAATCAGGAATTTGGATGACCCATAAAATTGTCATTGTCGCGCAATCGGTCTGTTACAGTACCTTTCTGATACAAAAAAAACCAAAACATTTTTCAATGTCTTTCTGTTTCTTTGTCTATGTTCCCATCATTCACTTTGAGAATGATTGCAGTGTTGTTGCAAATGTTATAATCCTAAGAAGTAAACACTAAAAGCAAGAAGTTTTAACTCTTTGATCCAAGACCAACAATGCTTTTAGAGACCTCGTGGATGAGATGGGGACCAAGACCACACCAAGAGTCAGACCTGAACCTACAGATTCAGGACTTGAGATCTGTATCAATACCTCATCACAGTACAACGTTTATCGCTCTATACTGATGTGGGGATATTTGGAAGAGCAGGAGGCGGTGTGTAGGTTCAGAATAAATCATCACAACCCCATCATTCACCCTAGTTGACATCTAAAGGACAGGTCTAGGAGGAGGCTGAGAGCAATCATAAATACTCAAGACATGTAGACTGGGAAATGGGAAGAAGGACTTGTGGGGAATCCGGACTATAGTTATAAGATTGAAAGCACTGCTCCACATATGGCTCCTCCCCTTCCACCCTCTCCAACAGGTCTGAGTGGATCATACTACCATCATCGCTTTATGCATGTATCTTGAACTCTAGTATTCCCAAGTCTTTAGAGGTTTATTCACATGATTTTTGTCTTAATTTGTCAGTTGATCGGTCCATTCTCTCCTTCCAGCGCGCTCTTCAATAGCTCAATCCCCCTGAGGTGTCTGGGGGGAAAATTTACGTCCCGGTAAAGGCGCACACCCGAACCGCGATGAAAGACTGTTGTTTTATTTTGTCACACGATCCAGTGCGAACTCATTACAAGGGGTCAACGAACCCTATCACTTGACAAAACTAAGTCTTGGGGAATCTGGCTCATGATCTGAGGTCGTGACCCTTCCCATAATGTTCCCCTGTTCAAGTGGGTGTGTGTACGTGTGTTTGACGGTGATGTTATAATGGGCGTGATTGAGAGAATGTTCTGAGAAATCTATGCCGGGGTTACTTCCAAGACGTCGTGGGGCTAATTTTGTGAGGAAGACTTTGTCACTCTACTTGCTACAGTTCAATCTGTCAAACCTCGTTGAGATGGGAGATTTGTAACTCTGGGTTGAACTGATAAAGTATTCAGCTCTTAGGACTAGAGAGACCTGGAATGTTTTAAAACAAGATTGTTCTGTCCCACATTAAAGGGCACGGACTTTCATAACTGGTTTTCAACATCCGCGGTTGATCACAAGTTCAAAAACTGTTGTTTGTTTAGAATTATGCTAATTGATTTGGGTTAAAACTTAGAGAACTTTGGTCGTCAAGATAAATGGCTTTGAAAAAAAGGTTTCATAGGGGTGAAAAAACAGCATTCGTTTGACAAACAGTAACTCTGTCAGTTTTTGGAACTTTGGAATGCAGCAAACAATTCCAACAAGAGGAACTAAGAGCTCTGATCTGTCTGATACACAATGAAACAAGGTCAAAGAGCAAGGGCAACTTTCTATATCCACTTTGGAAGTGTATGCCATCTAAATGCATGCTTTCAATAATTAAAACAAAGGTTGTTTTTGTTCTATCCTGAGGTCATGCTGAGGTCAACATGATCTAGTGACTTGGACATATCAAACAACAGAAGATAGACAATTTCTATGTCCAAGTGTGGAAAGAGAGTGCAGTGCAGCATGGCATAATGCAATGCAATGAGATACATCAGCTAAAAACAAAACAGTTTTGATTTATTGCTGAGGTCAACAAAATTCAGCAACTTCAGCACACAATGGCAGAAAAGTGTGCTGCCTGCTTGTTGATGCAATGCAAAAAGATTCCAACAAAATTCAATAATCACAATATCTTGTAATGTAATTTTGGATTCAACATTTGTCCACAACAATGTACAAAAAAGTGGTGCAGCCTGAGAAATAAAACAAAAAACCCATTGTTGACCCAAGAGTTTATGTCCTCTCTGGTAGTTTGAAAAGATCAAGCTTTAAACTTGTGGCTAGGATATTGGTAACCTCTACCTGATGAGCTTCGTTCCAGCTATGAATACTAAGAAGACAAGCTGCCAATGTGTGAAGTTATAGAATGAAGTTAATATTTGGCTGGATAATTTCAGAACGCTTGTACAAAGTATATTTTTCTCCTGGCAATTCCTTCACCAGTTTTTGTTCAAAGTTATTACAAGCATCTTGGAGAAAAAGGCCATTCAAATGGACTAATCTTGGGGACTGGGATTGGGATCTAGGCCAATGGATTGGTGAATCGACAAGTGTCGTTTTTGACAGTCTTTCCAGTAATTGTGAAGACAACTGTAAAATGTTTTGAGCTATCTATTAGGAATCCTCAAATCCGGGTTGGGAAGGGGAGGGGAGGGTGTTCTGAAAAGCGTAAAAGGGTCGCTTCGATTTGAAAGTCTAAAATCTGTTTGCAAGATGTACTAATGGGTCTGCATACATCAAGATGTCAAAACAAGGAGCTCTTAAAATCATTTAGGTTCCTGCAGATTGTTAAGAATGAGGAAACTGTCAGAATCCATGTCTGTGGTAAACTAAAACAGGAAGAGTTTCTTGCTTTAGGTCCAACACAAACACCGTAGTTGTTCTTTCCTTATAACTTCTTTCCTTGTTAAAGTTCATAGGCCTGTCCTTTATTCAAGTATGTGTATGTGGTCCGTATTTGTTTTTGAATTATAGTCTGTGATTTAATTGATATAAGTTGATACAACTTATAAAAGTGGTAATGTGAGGACGACGATGTACATTGTGGACATTTCAGACTAGCCCAAATACTCAGGCCTGATACTTCACGGAGGCAATGGAGGCAGTTGCCTATGTTGCCTCTGGTCATTGCCTTGGTGCCCTTGAAATGTTCCAATAGAAATCAAGAGGAAAACGCCTTGGTGCCCTTGCCCTTTCAAGAATGAAGCAATCGGGCCTGATGCTGAATGAAAAGTCAAAATAATCAGACATGAATTCACTCCATCTTATTTATCTATTTATTAATTTATTTATATATTTATTCATTTCGGCTTAAAAACATAATACATACAGAATATGAAAAACAAACTGCAGCCTAGGGAAAATTATTCCTGTGAAAATTATTCCTGTGAAATTAGCTATAATTGCACACGGAATGTGTTCATAGTCTTTTACTTGGTTAGAAATGGTTATGTTTGTCGCCCTTTTTATAGGAAAATACATATACATTGGCCTATGTTCAAACCCTTTGGATTCACAATTTTAATAAATACCTTCATTTTGTTATAAAATGATTTCACATAGAGGAGAAACATAAACCTGAAAATGGATGGCCCAAATCTGGCCTATTTAAACTAGCACACGGCATTGATCGAGAACAGGAAAAGCTCAACACACAGTTTATATAGGTCAATCAGGCAGGCCGATGACCTTGTAAGAAAAGAACAACTTGCACTTGTTCATTGTAGAACCGAGGTCCATGACACTGGTTTAACAACAGACCCCCAAAATTACACCTCTTATCAGAGTAGGGAACCTGGTCAACCCTCTCAGTTTGGGTGGTGGAAGCGATTGAACCCACTTGGCATTTGGGGGGAAAACCTTGCTGGTGCTGCTCTGGAGGTTCGACAGACTAGTCGGCTTTAATTAGGTCAGATTGATTAGTGTGTGACATCAGAGTGTGAGACAATCCAGTTTGATCTTTACCAATTTTTTTTTCCTGCGGAGGCTCATTCTCTATTGGAAGGTAAGCTTGTATTTACAGATCTTCTTCTTGTGATTTGTTTTATGATAGTTTCCTTTAAATTTAATGTGCAGTTCACTGGCAGTAGAGGTCCTGTCAATAAAAATACAGGTGCTGATATTATAATATCTATTGTTCAACACTGACCTGTGACATTTTCAACTCACTGTATTAGAAAATTGGTGAAAAAAACATGTGATGCTGAGAAGTCAAACTTGATGTATAAATTTATTAGTAGGCTTTTCTTATTGACACTTTAACAAAAATACACTTTGGTAACAAACAGATTAAATGGTTGCAATAACTTCAATCTCAAGAAAAAAGTAATGTAAGACATTTGCATGAATATAAAGAAAAACTATGAAAATAGTTGGATTTAAAAAAAATAATAATAGTTGGGGGGAAAAAAGAAGGTAGAAAACCCTAATAGTTTCCTAAAACTGCTGACGCAAAAATAGCAATTCAGTAAGTAACTAAGTTCAAATATTTATTTGCTACATGCTTTTGATTTTCAATTTTTTTTCTGTGGGTACACTTCCAGCAACCTTTTCGTGCAAAATTAACGATTTTATGGCACGCTGCATCTACGTGTATATGGCCAAGTTGCTCCAGATGGTTGTTAAATGCAGGTGGGCTCTTTTGAAGTAGAAGGGCTGAGTTCAAAGTGTTTTGAGTATTGGCATCTTGCTCAAAAACTTTGATGACAGTTTGTTACTTACCGTACAGTACATTGCCTTGGAACAGACCAACATGTTTTTGAGTCATTTTTTGTTTTTAATGCTTTTCATTTGTAAATTTCTTAATAGAAAAGGTCCAACTTCAACTACTATCTGAAAATTGATTGATTAGTTTAAATTAAACATTGAGGATACTGGGAGCTTTGCAGGTGAAAGCTGAATATTTTAGATTGTGACTTACATTTAGTAAGAACACGGCTCTTTAGGTGAATCAAGGTCCACAGAGTTGCTGACAGGTTTGAGTTGCTCAACAAAATGCAGAAGCTCTGTCTTTGCGATAAATGTATGTCGGTAAAAGGAAAACAATAGAAATCATTTGTCTCGTTCTCTCAGCCACCTCCCATGTGCAGTTGATTTCATCATGACTGTGTCATGATTAAACTGCACATCAATGAGCATCAAAACCTAAAGCCATCCCCTCGGCGATTCTCCATTGATTACCCTCATTTAGTGACGTTCTTGAAGTTGCTCCCTCGTTTTCAAAATGCAAGCTGTGACAAGCCTTACCATGTGATCCTTTGGGTATCTTGAACCTTGTATTCATGTATTCCGATAGATTTATATTTTGTGCTGTAGGTGTGGAAAGAAATATTTGTTTGAGTTGAATTGCGCCTTTAGTACTACCTCTCTGGCTTCAGTGAAAGTTAAGTCAGCCATGTTGAGGCTTCCAGCTGGAAGCAAATTGGTCTGAAATTGATCATTGAGCAAAAACTGGTTTAGAACAGTCACCTATACGTACTTTTCTTTCTTTCTCAGTATGCAAAGTGCATTCCCTCATACTAGATGCTGTCTTTGTGGACAAGTACTTTCCCAAAACATTGAGAAAAAAAAAACACAATTTCGGAGAACTTTTAACACGACCAGCCTTTTTTTGTCACCATAAGAACAACTTTTTGTTGAAATATCAACGATTGTCAAATTCACAGATGACTAGGTTGGTTTCCCGTCAGTAAGGTTCGAACAGTGAATTTGAACAAAAACACATTTCAAAAGAAAATTTGAACAAAAAAACCCACATTTCAAAAGAAAGGAGTTGTGTCAAACATGTGCGTGCTCATTTCTCAACACAAATCTTGTTTCATTGTATTTTGTTGGTTAATGGCAGAAGTTGGGGTTGACTTTTGTTACTGGCCTACTGTTAAACATTTTGTTGACAATTTTGACTTCAGTCTGGACTGTTTCTCTTTTACAAGAAAAGCTGACTGATCAATGGAGTATTTTACAACCTCTGAACTTCCAACATGGAAAAAAATGGTGCATTTTTCTATGATAACTTTTTTTGTAAATTATGTGAAAAATAGTCAGTCACCCAGGGCTTCAACTAACCACTGGACCTCTGACCAGAGTTGAGTAATTTTTGGGCCAGTAACCTTACACTTGAACTAGTCCTGCAGTCTAGTGTTTTTTTCCAGACACACGTGTAATTTCAAAGGTTTTTGCATAATTTTGACAGAAAGGCATTTATGAATGGGAATAAAGGTGTGCTGAATCGGTTTTTAACTATTGTTTAAAACCTCTGAGGGGCCTGGTGGCCGATAATTGCCCTCGCCTTCGGCTCGGGCAATTATCGGACACCAGGCCCCTCATCGGTTTTAAACAATAGTTAAAAACCTCTTCATCACACCTTTATTCCCTTATTATAAAAAAAAAAGAAAAAAATATTTCTGGTTCAGTGACGGTTTTGAGCTTCATTGCCTTCGGTCTAGTTTAGATTTTCTCCAAATTTGATAAGTGACTGGCAACTTTTTCAAAATGTATAAGAAATATCTTTCCAAATGTGCGACTATAAGAGCCTCCAGGACTCTTGTACTGACTGTGTTTACTGACTCATTTCTCTATCCATCCACTTGAGGTCAAATTCAGGTTTGTGACCCAGTCAGTCTGGAATAGATGGAGCAGTTCTTATAAAAGTGGAGTAAATAATTACAGGTCTCTAACCTCACATTAAAACAGTGTAAAATGCTATTGTATCTGATACCCTTCCAGTACAAAAACATCCAATGAGGTCACATTTCAATATAGGTTTGTACCTTTTTGTATGGGCATTTTTATGGTTCATTCCTGAATTTCGAATCAGTTTCAAACAAGGAGGCGTTGAATTTGAACTGTGTTTCAACTTTAACTCTGGAAGAGTATCAAATAAAATGTAGGAGACTACCTTCATAAGCAGGCTCTCGTCTAAAATGAGTGCATCACTCAACCAAATTTGCCCTCAGAGCCCCTCTTTAAAGATAAAGCTCCTCACGCCTCTGTCTTTCCCACTCTCCTGGACAACCTTCCTTTGGCTCCCACCTACGTAGCCTCACTTTGACCTACCAAATTACTCTACCAGAGACGGGTTCATGTACATGTTCATGTAGCAGAATAGTTTAGTTTGCAAACTAGAAAAGAGCCCTATCCCATCACCCTGAGCAGTAAGGGACTTTGTCTGGTGCTGAATGCTCAAAATGCTCCACAAGGTGGCGCTCTCGTATTTGACAGTGTCCTTTGTCTCTCAAAGAAATGTAACTTTTAAAATGGTCCTGGATTCACAATAAGATCCCAATGCTCCCCAAAATATTATCAATTGATCATTGTCCTGAGATTAATCTTTCTACAAAGTTTAGTTGAAATCCATCCTTGACTTTTTCAGATATCCTGCCTACGGACAGAAAGACAAGGGCAAAACCATTACTATTAAATATTTGCTTTGCATTTGCTTTTGTATGAGGTATGAGGTATGAACCAGACTTAAGACTGTTTAGATATAATAGATTTTAAGCCCTACCAGTCTGATGCCAACCCAGTCTGCCCCACCATATCAAAAACATATGTTTGTTCGCAAATTTATTTTACACCGAAAGTATTTTTATAAGAAACTTGAAGGAAGATGGTATTAAATGTGATGTCCTAATTTTCTTTACGTCAATTATCCTCATTCCAACCTATTGTAATCAGTATCTCCTGCAGGGAATTTTTTTTTTCTTTTCTAAATTGACGAGTGATGATTTTTTCGTAAGCTTATCATGTTGCTGCTGGTCAGAGAACTACCAGTTCATCAAAAAAAAAAAACAAAAAAAAAAATTCTTCAGTTTGGTGGTCATGTTTCTGGATTGATTTCACATGCTTATTTGACCTGGAAAAAAATTGGGAGAAGACCCTGACTGCCCTGGTCACCTGCAGGAGAATCTAGATCAATGTAATCAGGGAGCCCTCTCTTGTATTCTAATAGGGTAACATATCACTATACAACACTTTAAAACACATTAGGATTGGGCCATAAATAAACAGGACAGTTTGTTTAGAAAAACGTTGTCATAAATTGTCCTTGGAGCTTGGGAATTAAATAGTTTGTTTATAACCTACATATCAGCCAGAAACTAGGTTCTTTTCACACCTCGAACGGGATCGGGAGAAAGAAAAAAAAATTATTGGGTAGGCAGGACCAAAACGTGATACGGCACAGTTGCCGATAAAAGCTAAATTTATCCCTGCTGTTTCCAGCCCTCCCATTGATAGCCTAGCAGTCAGAGTTTGTGGTTTGGCAGTGGATGTCTTTCAGTCATTGTGCATGCACGAGGGAGGGATTGAGTTGTTTGGGAGGCCAGGCTTCTTTCCGTCTGTGACACATATACAGCGTCTCATGTTTCCAGCCGGATTGACGCGCAGACAGACTGGAAATGTTTTCTCTCCCGAAACTGGGTCAGTGATGGAAGAGCCGTGGGGGGAAATGTAGGCCAATCCCCAGCGCGCTTGACACCATTAACGCAAGACCTGTCTCACTCATTCCCTTGCCGCTCGGTTTTTATTGCTTAGGCTTTTTTTTCCTTCCCCCTTTTTTTGTGTTGCCTTGCTGGATTCCTGATGACGACCTGCGTGCGCTGAAGTTCTCTCTCTGGCGACTTCTTGGTCTAGATTTGCCTAGTTTTCATGAGTTGTCAAGCTCTGTCGGCTCAGGGGGATGGATGTTCAGTGACGGACGGGGAAGCTTCAGTGATAGTTGATAGTTCAAATCTCTCGTCCCATTGATCCGCCTTACAAGACGCTTTGATTCCGTTTGAAACAGTACTTTTGTTTACATACGTACTGGTGAGTAGCACAACTGTTCTGGTTTTCTTTTGAGTTTAAAAAGTTCATTTTTTGAAAGTTTTCTGAGAATTGAGTCTATTAATTGAAGAACTGTAAAGAAAAGCAAATAAAGGCAATATTATTAAAAAGTTAACCAAAAATACCAAAGTTAAAGATTTTGAAATTTCTCAAAAGTGAATTCTTAAGTTTGTCATCTTCCAAACTGTTTCTTGGACTGAATCTTTAAAAAAAGTTCATACGATTTTTATGATTCTTGTTTTAAATTGGTTAAGTTTTTTACTTGTATATAATTTTTCAAAGTAAAGTTTTAAAAAAATGTTAAGGTTATGTTTGGCTTTTAAAAGCCTTTTGCATTTTAGCTGCTGTCGCATTTTTTCATTATTTTGGAATGAAATTGTTTTTTGAAGTGTTTAATTCAAATATTTGTTCTTGTACGCTGAATTTTGGTGGAGGAATTCAGGAATTGAGGTGTGTGCAGTGTGGTCTGAAATGGTCAGCGTGTATTCTAATGTTTGTTCTAACTTAATTTGGCTTTGGTACCCTGCCTTTGGACATATCTTTTATGTTTTATCTCAAGAATGGAAACATTTGTAATGTAGTTTTGGTTTTAAAACAATTTTCCTTTTTTTAAGTTAAAAGATACAGTAGAATTTTTGAAATGTTCTCCGTCACTGCATAGAAGCTGCCTTCTATCTCTTATACCGCTTTTGATGAATGCTGCAACAGGAACTGTTGGAAATGTAATTTGAGTTTTTAATTTACACATTAACAAGGAGGCATTTTTTATTTAAATTTCCTTCAAAAGACAAAATTTTACACATGGTGATTTATTCTTTCATCATCGATCACCAACGTACAAACAAGCAAGAATATTTTCACAGTCTGTTTTCAAAACTTTAAAATATATAAGAGCCGACGTGACTGATTAATTATTGTTAATTTTGGAACTGAAAATGTTTTGAAGTGCAGAAAGATTGTTTTAAACGCCAACATTTGTTTAAATTGTTGTTGGTTTTATTTCAAGTAGAAATAAAAGTGGCTGAGGGTAGTTAGTCAAATGATTATTACCGGTATTCATTTTTTGTATTTCTTGGTCCACCAATTATTTAGTTTCAACCTCCAATCAATTTGCTCCTCTTGTTTAAAGGCAAAGTACAGGATTGGTTAATAGCAGGGGAAAAATTAGATTTTCAAACTGAAAGCTGACTGACTATGACATTCAAACAAGTACCAATCCTTCAGAGGAATAAATGTTGTTTCTATACCGACAAAGTCAAGACTACTCCCCCAAATCACTGATGGTTGTTTTGGTTGCGGTGATCAAAATAAGCCTGATAAACATGCACAAAATACCTGACAAAACTATTTTGCTGAAATTGATGAAATCTTCACAAGTTGGTTGTACGGTGTGTTTAGTGACAACTAAAAAGTGGGGATGAATCTAGTCCTCTCCTCCCCAAAACACCAATGATTGATTTACTTTGCCTTTAACTTTCTCTTTGTAGTATTAATGATTTGCATTTCCTCAGGAAACCCATCATGCCACGATCAGTTTTTTTTTTATCAGATTGAACAAAGACTTTTAGTTAACCTAACCTCTGTTTCTCAGTATATGATGAACCAGGAACCAGACATAAATTAACCTGGATTGGCTGGTATCAAATTGCAAAGTTGTTCTAGTTTCATGAAGCTATGATGTTGGTGGTGTAGGTATACATGTAAATATAAGGCCTCCTGCAGTAGATTGCGTTCGGGTGTCAGTGATTGTCAGGCAATATTGGCTGTCAACATACTATTTTTATGAAGAAGAAAAAAGTTGATTTTTTTTTGTCGGGTTCAATTCAGAATAGTTACGTGACCTAAACTGCAGAATACAATGATAAGCTCTTGATCTTTTGAGTCAAAAATGCAAAAATAAGATAAATAATAAACGAGAATGTTTACCTTATTGTGCAAATGTTGTGTCACAATTGAAGAAAACTTTTTGAGTATATTTTCTTGGTGAATAATCTCTAAGGTAAAACCAAAAGTGTTTTTTCTTTTGTTTATGTCTTCTTCTTTGGTACCAGTGATAATGTGGTATGGAATTTTTATTTAATTTTTTTTAAGAACTGCTGTTGTACAATTTTAACCCATTGTCCCAGCAACATGATCGTCAAGCTTAAGTGGATTTATCGACCTACATAATAAATACACACAGTGTTGAAAATACCCCTCAGTCACGTGATAGAATTCTAAGAAGAAAGAGTTAAACCACAGGATTTTTTTCTTCCTGTTTTGGCAAACACTAAAATAATAGAAATAGCCACCGAAAAGACAGTCCACACTTTATTCCTACACCTTTTTTTTTGTTTGTTTAAGGAAGTGCTGCCGCAATCCAAGATCAAATGTTTCTTGAACCTACACTCCCTCCCTTCCACCCACCTTACAAGAGCAAACTTTATTCTTTGATTTTTTTTTTCATCTTTAGAATATGTGTCAGTGATCCAGAAAGTAAAAGCAGCCAGAGAAATTAATGCCTCCTTTCAGAAAAATCTGCCTCGCCAAACCAAGTCACTTTAAGTACATTTAAGTTTCGTCCCTGCTCTGAATGCAATATTAAATTACGGTGAATTTCTGGAAAGCCTGCCCCAGTTCCCTTTATGAAGACTAGCCAGGGATGCAGACATGGTAACAAAAGTTCAAAATTCATTGCCTTCCTTTTTAACCATTTCTGAAAGCCCTAGATTTGATCACGGCATCAGTATTGCCCCAATTTCAGAGAGGTGGGGAGTTTCTTGTATTGTGTGTGAAACAAGTAAAACACAAAGTGTTGGTTCCGTATGTGGCTGAATTAATAAAATAAAACTATTCAGAAGGATAATGGGAATATAATTCTGCTGATGAAGCCCTAGTTTAGGTTGGGATGAAATTTAAATCATAAAATCAGCTCAGGAATTGACACAATAGCGGTAATTTTAGGAGCAGATATTATTGTGAGTCAAATTGGCACTGCGCTATTTTTTGCCACAGATATTTTTTATTATTAAGGCTCAGTCAGACTGCAAATACCTCTCACCTATTTAAAAAATAACCTTGAGGAATTCCATATGTATAATCGTTCTGTGCTTAATGCTTTGACCGTAAACACCGGAATTTCTGCATTCAGATCTGTTTAGCTTTTGTGTGCAGTTTTTAATGCAGTTAAACATAATAGCCACATGTGTTTTAATTTTTTTTAATGCAGTTCAAGGTAAAATATAGGATTGGTAAAGCTGATAGTGTAATGTTCTTACTTTGTGTGATTCAGTATACATGAAAAAAACAAACCTGTGAAAATTTGGGCTCCATTCGTTTACCAAGTCAGCAGAAAAAAGTGAAAAACCACGCACACTTTTCAGCATGTAATCACATTGTCCTTTTCTCAACTTTTACAGTATTTCAGACAGAAATATTTCTTTGGAAGATTGGTACTGGTATGAATCAGTAAGCTGTCAGACTGATACTAGTAAAACATTTTTTTGATTAATACCAATCCTGTAAAACATCATCATGGATGTAAGCATACAAGGATATAGTGTCTTAAATATTCTTGCCTTGATTTCACAAAACGTTAAGATCCATCTTAAGATGAATTGGTTAATTCTGCCATAGTGCCAGCAATGCAGATTGGAACTTAACTTAAGATCAATCTTAGCTCTTAGTAAAATCACATCCTGATCTCAGACATGTAGTTTTATTCTCTTATAGTAGATCATCTTACATGTACACTTAAAATCACTTCAAGAAACGTAACTGGTTTTCAGAAGGTGAAATGATTAATTGTCATGAAAATGATGATATACATTTAAGTAATTACAGTTTACACCAAGGTTTTTTTTTCCCTTCCTTTTTGTTCCCTTCATTAAAAAACGATTTTCCACTTAAAGGAAGCAGCATAGCATTTAAACTCGGTCAAAATATTTGACCGAGTTAACCGTGACAGGGCTTCGATTCCTGCTGCCTTCATCACGACAGTCTTGCTGGCGCCAGACCGGCTTAGTTTCGACCTTGGCTTTCAGCGAATATAGGTTAACTTCTATTTAATGAGACAGATATGGAGGGGGTGTGGGGGAGGACTGGGGGGGGGGGGGGGGGTGCACAGACCATCTAACATCCCAACATATGGCTCTGTGTTTCTTATAATAGTAAAAGACTTAGTGCAGTTTGGTTATTAACACTACAGACTCACAAAATGGATGATTTTAAGTCTACTTTAAAGCAGACGATGCAACCTGTCAGTACAGTCATTCCTAGGAATATATTTGTTGGATGGTCAATCTCAGTTCTTTTGACTTATGAAGGCATGTAGGTTGTACAATGTAGTCCTTACATGGCCAGGGCTCAAAATTGACACTGGACTGCAGGCCCAAGGCCAGTGATTTTCAGCATCTGACTTGCACTATAGTCTGACCAGTAAACGTTTAATTTAAAACAAGTTACATAAAAATATTGTTGGCTTTTTTTAGTCTAAGAAAATTTCTTTGAATTCTGTTGAGTATCAAATAGCCTCACCCATAGGCCAAATGAGATCAATCTTCTCTCAGTACTTAATTGTTAAAATAAAAACAGTTTATGTTAAACTGTTTTTCTTATTTTGATTCTGGTCTTGCACAAAAAATTCTGGTCAAATAAAAAATCCCTGAGGTCTTGTGGATTTTCCCTCAATATTCAAGCCCTGAATATATAACAGATTCTCTTTAAGAGAACCCAAACCCAATTCAATTGACACTTGTTTATAATTTGAGTCATTGATTTATATTAAATACAATTCTGTTTAACAAACATTGGAAAAAGCTTCAACAGTTTCTGGATACTTTATGTTGCCAACTATTCGTTACCCATTCATATTGATGAAAATATTAAGCCTTTTTCAGGAATGTTTCTGATAAAACGTTGCATCATTTTGTGTATTTCAGTTGGAATAGTGTTGGAACACAGACATTCAACAAACAACCAAAATATTGAATGGATTTAAAAAAAATGTTCAAACAAGATTAGTCTTTCAGTTGTGTTAAAATAAATTGTGTAGATTTGTGATCTACAAAATGCACAAAATAGATGGAACTCTTAGAAATGTTTGTATATGGCTGATGGACATAATGCCGGGATCCCAACAATAATGGATCATTTTTAGTTTTTAATTAACTGCCAATTATCATTGGTAGATTGTTTCATGCAACATCTTGAAATAAAGCTTATAACTTTTGCAAATCTATAAAAGCAGCTATTTAAAATTTACATCTAAATTTGGGGGTCGAATCGGCCAAAAATGGGATCATACATCTATGAAAAACACAAAAGAGTCAGTTGTAAATAGTTGCATTTCATGTGACACCATTACCTATGTATGTGACATGCCGTTGATTAAACCTTTAATAATGATATATTTGATTGTTTACTCCAATGGCTCTGTAAACTGAGATGGTCTACCCCAGTTCTTCCAATGGCCGCACCTCTCTCATTTTGCCAAAGTCACTGTTTTACCATAACGATTTTCCATTAAGTAAACAATTTTTGTTAAAAGGCAAATATTATACAGTTATGAGAATGAGGTTATTCCTTGACCTCTATGTGGCCTCGACCTCTACATAATTATGCAGATCTGAAATCAACACGCATTGATACGGCTGGGTTTACGCACTACACAAATTGTGGTCTCATCAATCACTGATTTTTCGTGCAATGTTTCTCTCTGTCCAATCTACGGGGGGAAACAATGTACTTTATGGCTTCATATAAATCTTTATTTCAACTGGCGGATTGCTCTAATACTATTTTCAAAGCTAAAAAAAAAACTAAATGTGCATGAACTTCTTGGAAAATTGAAGCTTTGCTTTGGACTGTTTCAGAAAACATTTTAGTGGATAGTCGTTTATGCCTTTCTTGACAACTCATTTACGGTACATGTAGGGCTAGAAATAAGACCTTTCTGTTGTTTACAAACATGATTGAGTATCTGCAATGACAATTGTCAAAACAAAATATCCATGGAGTAAATGCTGCTTTGCTGGGATGCTTTTTTCTTCTTATAGCTCTGTATAGAGCTGATTGAGTTTCTCTACCCACTCATCAGTGTTTAGGATTAAAAAAATGTTATAGGCTACACCATGTAAACATTTTTAGATGGGATGTACTTTGCTACCCAGCCATGATTTTTCAAAATCATCATAAAACCCATTAAAAGATTACCCCCTGTAGATTGTCAATACACGTTGGGAAAAATGATTTGTTCCATTCTTCTAATTTAAAAACAAAAGATCATAGGGAAGTGTTTTAATACTTACATAATGTATGATTATTGGAGAGAAATTTTTGGACCGAAATGTGTTTTTGCCAACATTTGTGTATCATATTTTGTTTATCGGAAATTACATTAGTTGACTGAATTGCGCTTGGCCATCTGTTAATGCCATCTTAGTTATTTTGGTGCACACAAAACAAGGAGACCCCCCCTCCCACACACACTGTCCCTTAGGACAATTGCAAATCTCTAGTAAAGTGTCATGTAAAGAAGCAAACACTTGAGCTTTTCCCAAGTATTTCAAATAATTACCACACATGTTCTTTTGATTTGCAAGTTTACAGCCAAAAAATTTAACCAAAGCCCCTGGTTTAACCTGAGACCTTTTTGCCAGGGGAATGGGAACAGTTTAATTGGACAATAACCCAATGTGCCAAATTGAATATATTGTAGATTGTCAAACATTCAACCCACCACACACCCAAGGTGTCATGTGTTAAACACAAACAAGAAAAGCCCACCCTAGTCTTTCCCTCTGTAATACTGCTGCAATACAGCGTGGCATGTCCCGGCAACACACGTGTCAACCACCGAAGGCTGTTACAGTCCCCGTTGACCTCATTCTCTGAACTGTCTAAACAAACGTGCAGTCAGCTCGTCTCCTGAACACCACGCTAAGTTAGCAACAATTTGTGTGTTGTTTTTAGGAAAGAACAGAAAGAGAGAAGAAAAAAAAAAACAGGGTTAATCATAAACATGGGTTTAATCAGGATCATATCGGGCAAGGGGTTGGGGCGTGTGTTCTTCACTAGCCTTTAATCAAATGGTAGAAGGAAATTGCCATTTCATGTTGGGATATTGACAGTTTCCTTGAATATGAAGTAGCATGAGGAAAACTAGACTTGTGCAAGTCCCTTAATTTTGTAATTAGGTTTATATGTGGAGTGCAAAAAGTAAAAGTTGATTTACACATGTAGCCTACATGTGGATGTTTGTTGGAATCAAACAACCAGAATCAAGGAAGTAAAGGAATAAGGTTTTTTTTTATTTTTTTTATTTTTACAAAAAATTACTCCTTATTTACTCAAAACAGACAGAAGCCTTATAAAAGCAGTGTAAAAAAAACATAAAAACAAAAATACTTTGTTGAGAGTTGGGGAGGGGTATTTACTGTTCATGCAGAAGAAAGCGGCTCCAGTTAAGCTTTAAATAAATAAGTTTCTCCCAAAAGTACAAGTGCATTCATATAAGAAGTCTCCAGGGGATAAAGTGTGTTAAACGCGCCTGGAAATCCCCCAAACCATTTTTTCAGTTTCCAGCATCAACTTAAATACAGTTTTCTTGTTTTGTAGCCAGCACTGTTTCGATTTATCCCTGTCAGCGGTAAAAACAATATAAATCGGAAATAGCCCTGGGCTTCTGCTGGATCATTATGAATGCCAACCGTGAAGATGGTGGCCTAGAATCGGGTCGTTAAATCAGGTCACGTTAATAATCACTCCCGCCTGCATGTCTACTCCCTTCAGAGAAAAAAAGGGGTGAAAAAAGGTAAATGAAAAAAGAAGGAAAAAAAATTCAGCCCTGACCGAATAACGAACACTAGCATATAAACACACACACACACACACACACATGAGCAACGTGCACTTTATTAAATAATACGACAGCCACAATCTCTCATCCACATGAGTAAATCCAGCGAATGATGTATATTTGTTGGGGGCCGGTCTACATGATCAGAATTTTTATCCTAGCTGCTGGAGATCACCCATTGAAGAGGGTCTCTCTCTTCTAAGGTTACCCTGGGCGTCATGGGGGTACGGTAAACTAGCATCCGTCACTGAGTAAAAAAGCTGTCAGCCACTCTCGTGGCAACTTATGTAGGTCACCGCAAGGTGGATGGATATAAAAACTGGGTCAGAGGGAATCTAGGCCAAGATAAACTCAAGGAGTTGTTATGCCCTCATTTTTTTCTCTGCAGTCTTCTTAAACCATGGCAAGGCCCTGGCTGTTTTGGCTATTTATAGACTTCTGTTAAAGCAAGTGCCCTTTCTGGGATGCATTTTGTCGTTCTTCTTAAACCGAAACGGGTATATTGTCAACACTTTGATGCGATTACTTACGAATATTATTGGTTTTTTCCCCCACTGTGGAACAGCTCCAGGTTTGTTGGTGAGGCCAGAAGGCCTGGGGAAATTAGAGCTGACAATTGCAATGTTTGGGGGAAATCACGTTCTTTTGGTTTTTGAATACAAGTTGGTGAGGATTTGATAAATATTGCATTTTATTTTATTTGGGGGGTGAATTTTGGATTGATAAATTCTGACAAGAACTGATCAGTTGTTCTGCCAATTCAGTTGTACAGAGTGCTTGTGATTAGTGATGAAGAATACAAGATTCTGTGCTTGTGCAAAATTGCATATCTTTCCAAAGACTAGGTTCAATATTTGAATACATTGCTTAACGTCTTAAACAATGTTTCTGTAAATATAAGTAATACATCCTTATTGTTCAGGATGACTGTTTGGAGTGGGAATTATCATTTTGTTTTACATGTGTAGATGTGAGTCTAAATCGCACAATTTTTCAATATTCACAATGCTCATAAAACTTATGTTGCTTTAGTGCATCCCTAATTATTAATGTTTATCGGTCCTGAGTGCATTGTATTGTCTCTTTTCTGCATTGGTTGTTGATGAACTAGGGTATTAAAGCCATACTTCATCCAGACCTAAATTTGAAATGTTGTTCAGCTACTCCTACCATACTTTTCATAAAGTTCTACATCATCATACAAACCTTCATCAGGCCTTGCGCTTAAACTTTTTGGAAAGTAGACCAAGGGGCTAGTAAAACTGTGCATTTTACTTGCCCCCAGGAAGTTTTTGTTGCCCAAATTTTAAATATGTATTGTCATAGATGTATCTTCCTGATACTAATGGTAGCGATCACAACCAGTTTATAGCAGTCAAATGAAGTTTCACACACTCAAAAATAAATTAACGCATTTCTAAAATGTATTATTCACATCTGAAAAAGAAGAAGAAGTATGAGCATTATAAACAAGTAAGTTGCACAGTTTTTAGTAGCCCACAGGGCAAGTTGAGAAGTGGTATTTACTAGCCCATAACAGTTTTTACTAGACACTTTACGCCAGGCTAGTGCTAAGCATGAGCCCTGCTTCATGCAATTTCCATTATCTTTAGTAACTTATATCAACTTGCAGTGGCAGCATTGAAATAAGTGTGTTTTAAATTAAACAAAACACACTTCTTTTGATCATTTCATACCTTAACAACTTTAGCAGATACACATATAAAAACAAGCTGTTGTTACTAAATTTTACCAATTAATAGTTTGGATACTTGCTATCAGGTAATGATAATAAAACTGTTCTTTACAGGAGGATTTCGGTGGTGGTGTTTTTGGGAGAGACATTTTTACCAAAACTTTAACAATTGAAAGAAAAAGAAGAAGAAAGTACTGTAAATTCCTAGTTGAGCAATATTTGATAAATTGCCTTGCATAATCCAGCTGTGAATGTCACATGACTCATCATCAATAAGTCAATCATGGTGACCCCAACCCACCCTTCTCATGAATTTGAAGAGAAACAATGTGGGTGACTTTTATTTTCATCATATACTGGCTGTGACTCACTGAAAAGAATAAACACCAACACAAAAGATGTTATGGTCCTTTTTGCGCTAGATATGACTCAGTGAATTAAAGTAAATAAAAAAGATTCTGTGAAAAAAAAACCCAAAAAACAAAAAACAAATAGGGCTTGTAATGTAATTCTAAATGGAAACAATTACTGCAATAGTACAGTAAACCACCACTTTTTGATTGATTGAGAATGATGGATGGCCTAATAATCTTACACAATCCTCTCACGAAAACCCAACCAGCTCTAATTTGGTTGGAGAGTCTTTCAACTATTTAACGGTAATTCAAATAAGTAAGTGTTCTGGCATGACTCATTTGGGTTCTTTGATGTAGTCCATTGGGGCGGAACATTTCTCCGCTGAAGACTAAACAAGATGAACATGCACTCTACACGGTCTCTTTGTTGCTTGTCTTGATTCCACCCCCCCCCCCAGTTGTTTATGTTTGGGGTGACATATAATTCATCACTGGTTAATTGTTGATTAGATGTTTATGCATTTCTAAACTGAGGAGTTCAGTGTTAGAACCAGGATGACAAAAGAATAACATTATTATAAATATTTTTGTTATTTTTGTGGGGAAGGGGTGTTCAGTGAGGATCTCATATTCAAATAAAAAACAAGCAACAGCAACAACTGGTCTTGTTAGAGAATAGAGGCACATGTAAATGTAGACAAAGGTTGCCTGAGTTTGTACCAGTGCATTTTATAATGCTTGTTAAAAAGATTCCCACATACACTAATGCTTCCACACCCCTTGCAACCAGTGATACCAGGTACCGAGACGTATAATTGTTTGAAATGGGTGATTACTGAAATGTCTACAATAATTGAACCCCCAAAAGCAGACCTTTTTGCGATAAGGTTTTCAGACATGGTCCTCAAGGACAAAATTCAAGTCAACAGTCAATATCTATGGGGGGTTGAAATTAAGGTTAGTGTGCCAAAGGGAGGTCGACTGGAGTTGAAATACATTGGTGTAATGCCAAAACTCGTTCCAGTTCAGTTTTAGACGCAGTCCACTTTTGCTGGCTCAAAGGTCAACTACATTTTAGGACTGCCTGAAAGCGATAGAGGTCACCTCGTATTCAGGTTAGCCAACAGTCACCTAGTTCTAAGTGCAACACCGTGGTGCCCTGATTTTCAAAGTCACAGGCGGTATGTATACGTGCAGCAGTTCATGACGCTCGTCAATTGCTTCATCCTGTGCAGTACTGTAATAAGTACGCACCAGCGGGGAAGGATCTTTGATTTCTCTGTAGACACATCTGTTGGTACACGGTGGAACATCAGTGGTTGGTCCCACATAAGTTTACCCCCACCCCCCTCCATGGTGTGCGGTTTTATTGTCGTTGGCTTCTCAGTCAGGGAAGTTGAGCGTAGCTTCTATTGTGTTTTTCTTCTTTGCTGTGGTCTGTGGAGAGTTAAGGGAAGTTGATCGCTTTGAGTACAAGGATTGCATTGCTGTATAGGTAAGAGGTTGTCAAGTTATCCATATTTTCAAGGTTTGGAGGTAGTAGTAAGAAAGTAACACCACCATTTATTTTTACAGCGTGTTTCAACGCATTTCTGAACTACTTTTCATTATAGTTATAGTTTTAAAAATGTAAACTTAAAACCTGAAGCTGTTTTGGTTTCTGATCTTGCTCTATGTGGTTTCTTTCAGCATAATTCCTTTTCCACATATTTTTTCCTGTCTGTAAAAAGCAGTTGTTCACATCCCGAGTACTACATGTACAATAAAAATGGTATCGCAATAATGTGTCTGCGTACAGAACCTGGTACCATCAGTCAGTCCCACTCTACATCCCTGGGGAGCACTGGCTCGGATTAGCACTGATCCAAGACCATTAACCAAATCAGGTCAAACAGTTTATCAATAAGGCGACCAGGGTCTACGGACTAGTCGCTGGCCCGTCTCATCTCCATGTACAACCATAGGAATGATATTACACCCGTACCAGCAGCCAACACCAATAACTTCTCTCTGTAACCCAAGCCTACAAGAATCATAATCCCACACGCCTGCCTGTCAACGACCTACCAATAAATCTTTCATTGGTAATTCATGTCACGTCTTTGTCCTCACCCCCCCCCCCCTCACCTTCCATTACTCCAAACTAAAGCCATGGAAAATGGATTATACTCCATGGTAGACACAACCAAAATGTTCCCTTTTTCGTTTCATCCCTCCGTCACGTCATGTTGAATTTCATGACTGGGTAGCCGGATCATTGGAACTGGGCCACCTGAAATGTAAACTCAAACCCTTCGGGTAGCTGACCACAAAATCCTCATGTTCATACGTAAAAGGTAAGGGGGAATGGGGGAAGAGTTCCAAACAAAGACTAAAATAACTGTCTAACTATTCAACTAAAAAAAAAAACATGCACAAATATGTTTTACCTTATACATGTACATGAACAACGTATGTTTTTATACGATATGAATCAAAATCTTGACTTTTGAAGTATCGCTTAAAAACATTCTCTCAAGAAATCTTGAATTGTTTCTGACTGGATCAAAATCAATGAGTAGTTTTAACTTGATTTTGAAAGGCTCAGTACTTTCAGTCAGTCCTGGATTTGGAGGCAGTTGTAAAACCGCAAGAAACTGAAAAGATCAAAAAGACAATACTGTGAACTCCTTGTAAACTCGTCAAAGCAATTTTTTTTGTCAAACATTTTCAGAAAAACATGTAGCTCGTGACCTTTGTGTTTTTGAAGGTTGAAAAACTCCCAGATCTCTGCATTTTTGTTGATAAAAATCCTTGCGTTGGTTTGTGATTGTGGTTTTAACGCCACAGGAACACCATGTTGAAGTGACTGACGCTTCATTCTTGCATTTTCATTAGAAAACCAATACTGTCATAACCTTCCAACCCTTTGCCACACTTATACCACCCACCTTTCATATTCTCCATCACCCTTGAAATACAAAAATGTAATTCAAAATCAATAATGAGCCTCCTCCACAATCCTTTGTCTGTGACCCAGATAAAGCTATTCCCAGAAATGCGTTTAGCCTTGTATGGCAAACTGCTCTGCCTTCCCTCCTACGTATGCACATGCTGTGCTAATTTCAGCCGAGAACTCTGCTGGCATCAGGAGAAGAGAAAAGAAAAGGAGGGAAAAAAATAACTAGGCCAGACGTCTTCAGTGATCACAGGATCTCCATTTCCATGAAGTGGGCCATGTTTCAGGGCTGGCACTGGGGCTTGATTTTAATTTATTTATAGGCACTGTGTGTCAGTGAGTTTTTTTTATTATTATTTATTGCGCTGTTTACCCTGCCTTGATGTGTGCACTGGTTTAAGCTTGAACTTTGTGAGCTGGCGGATGTAGCGTTTACTGCCTTGCATTGCTTTCGCGTGTTAGGGCATGACAAGGGATTTTAAATAAATTGTAAAATAAACGTAAGCCTCAGATGCGGACTTAATGTATTTTTTTTAGCTTAATAATTTAGGTCATGTTTGGATTGCTTATGGCAGGGATGGAATAACATTGGTGCTTGGAAAAAGGAAATTGGTGTTTTTTTATGTCATATTTAATTTAGCTTATGGTAGTTTTTATCTGCAAGATAATTACATGTAGGTTAAGATGTGGCCCATTTCTTTCATAAGACACAAGAAAAACAATGTTTTAAAACCATTTTCTCAGACACAAACAACATTACAAAAAAGTTTTAGAAAATTGATTGGATATTGTTATACCATCTCTTAAGAAATTATCTTACATCAAATTAGAAAGATCTTAAGCATCAACATATTAGATGTAAGTTTCATAAAGGCACTGAGAACAATGCTTATTTTCCAAAGCACAGAAAAAAGTTTTAATTATCGACGAAAACAAGCTGGGCCCAATTTAAAGAGCTGCTTAAGCACAAGAAGTACAACAAAATTATACTTACCAACCAAAAAAACCATTTATTGTTCAGGACTACTTCCCACCATTTTGTTTTTAGTAGATAAATTTTGTGAGAAAAGTTCTCTGCCAACAGCTCAATGAGTTGAATTTGTGGTGCACGGGCACCCTGTGTCTTTTTTCAAGTCTCATTTGCATTCGTTTTATTTGGATTAGGAGATAAAACTGTTCATGAGGACGGCATCTTTAAGAGTCGCCAATTTCATTTGTGAACTTAAAAACCTATAATTGAAAGAAAGTGTGCAAGGAAATGATCATTCAGTGGATTTCATGCAACGGACTTGAATAATACCTAGCATTTCCTGCGCCAGCTGAGATACCAGTTTACATAGACTAACCTCTATCATCCAAAAGCCCCACAAGCCAACAACTGACTCCCCGTTAAAACCCTGTTCAGCGCGTAGGTTGATCATAATTTCTTTCCGGGCAACTAGAGAAATGTGTGTACCTTGTAAAAACCTGACCTACATTTCTATATAGGGCATAGACCCTTGAGGTGCAGGCTCAGTTGTGTGTGTATGGGAACCAGGTGGATCAATTGTGGGTCAGGTCACTGGCTCTAGATGGCCGTGGCAAACCAGGTTGGGAAAAATGACAGTAGGGTGATATGGGTGGCATTTAGCTGGGTCCATTGATGACCACTTCTGGCCTGGGAAGTTTCTTGACCCTTGTGTGATTATCAACCTCTATACACCAACTGTATGTCACAAATTGCCATTATGCTTCTGACGACATGACCGTTTTGGTGAACAAGTCATCTTAACCACAAAGGTATGATGTGAATATTTACTAGTCGTTAGCAGTATCTTTTCCATCTGTTTCAAAATCTGCTAGTAGTTTATATCTCATATTTTTTTTTGCTCATTGCAGAATGAAGATTGTTTTCATATTTTTTGTAAAAGTGAAATATGAAATTTACTTTCAACTAACATAAGTCACACATATTGCATAGCTTTTTCATAATAACACACAAGTCAAATATAAGAAGTTTGCCCAAAAGTATTCCTATATGCAGTTTCTACAGTCCCTTCAATGTTGCCACGAAGTACATGTTGTAAATCAAAAGAGACCAAATCCATTTGTTGTGAGAGAGAAAGCGATTTAACCTCCCTCCCCATTCCTTTCACATGGAGGTCAAAAAGGCAGCGTCCTAACATGACACCACTTGTATGGTGAAGGCACGTGGAGCTTTCGCAAATTATTTTGGTATATCCGGACTGCATAAACGCTCTTAACTCAATTGTTTTGCGGAAATCGGAATGTGATGCTGTTTTTTTGTCCTGTTAACCTAGAGTTACCCTGGAATTTGTGGGAGCTTTTTTTTCTTTTTCTCTGTCCCAAAAATGTCCTGGATCAGCTTCCTGCAGTCAGAGTCAATCAGTTTCAATTCTTAAACGTGTAGAAAACCAATAACTTGGTATTCTTTGGTGTTGATGTTGAGAGTGGCGAGCATCATATGTGGTAATTTTGAATACCAGGCAATGTTGAGAAAACCAGTCTGTGTATAGAATGCATGAGTCTTGAAGACTTATTTCAGTCTGTCTAGTGGAGGTACAAAAATGTCGGAGAGTGGGATAGTCTTTGGGGTTGGAGGAGGGGTTGCTCAGATTGTCAAATCCTCTATACCTCTCCCAGTGTGTGAACTTAACCAGGTAATTTGGATTTCTTACTGAGAAAAATGATGTGCCAATTTTAACTGCTAGGCTTGTTTGTTTGATTAACATATATTTTCAATCTTTCTGTTTTAATTTTCAGGGCAAAATGAGTGTAATGACCGGGGGTTACGGCTACGCCGTCTTGTGTCGAGTGTGTGGAGACAAAGCATCAGGGTTTCATTATGGCGTTCATGCCTGTGAGGGATGCAAGGTAAGGATTGTCTGTCAGATATTCTAATCTTAGACCATCAAAATCCAACAGTGGGTCTTGCTTGATTTTGATGGATTCAGTTCTGCATAGCTACAGGCCTGGATTTTCAACTTGAGAGAGAGCAAGGCCATTTTCATTTGGCAAATGTTTAAGTCTTTGGTAAAATTTTAAAAGGGCACCAAGGCCAAGACTAGGGCAAATCAGGCCGTGGCTGTCGTGGCCTTTGTGTAATTCCAGGTCTGTAGCTGGATGTTGCAGTGTGTAAGCCCACTGTTGATATAGTGTTCTTTATATTTCCTTTACTATTCCTGTCTCTCGCTCGGCATTACAATATCTTTATAATCAGACAGTGTCTATTCACTGCTGGCTGTAACCATGGTAACCCTCCTCGTGTTTCTTTCATTGTTTTTGTTTCCAACTGCCCATTTAGTCTGTGCAAGTCTGGCACGTTTTTGAGCTTCTGATTCTGTTGGAACCACGAGTATGAGTTAGAGTGTGAAGGAAACAAAATCATGTCCAAAGTTTTGAACACGTGTGAGACTTGCACAGTCTATTGTCAATGGCAACATCCATCTTGGTGGAAGAGAAAAGCATGTCCTCTAGTTGAATTCCGCTCCTTCTGATGGTTATCTTAATGCAATTATACCGACCCGTATTGTATTGGTTTTTGTTTGTGTTTGAGAGAGAGAGAGAGAGAGAGAGAGTGGGAGCTCAGAGACGTCAATGAATCTGTGTCAGTTTATTAGCTTTACTATTCACGGACATGTTGTCTTAGTGTTAATCATTACAACCTACTGTGTGTCAAAGACTTGAGCTAGATGACAATGGTACACGCTCCTCAAAAGTGCAATTGAAGAGGTCAGTGACAGAAATTATACAAGAGTGTTGTCAGGACTCGGTGGAAGAGAGGGTTGGGGGACACATAATACAACTATTGCCAGCAAAGAAAGGTTAACTGTTGCGTTTCGATCAATCAAACTATTGTATACAACTGTGGTATGTTTTTCAATCGAATGATTTGCATCAAGTAGTATAGCCAATTTAAAACATTATATTCATGTAAAGAATATACAGAATGGCAAGCTGCTTGTGTTGTACCCCATCGTTACACTAACTACAATCCCGAATTTAAAACACGTATGTTGAACAAAGGTCATTCAAGTAGTTTTTAATATTCTGGTGAACACCATTCGACATTTATAAACAGCCACTCCCTAAAACTTATCCCTAATTTGGCCCTTCCTTTGGAGACACATAATATTCAAACCAATCTCAAGATAAGTGGCTCATCTGAAATAGTTAGCAGAAATTTCAGGAGGTGGGCCCCAACCCACGTAGTTGATGGTCTATTGCAGGAGATGTTCCGAAGCATTTGATAAATTAGCATGATTAAGGAGGGCGCCACGGCCACTTAACACAATGTCGAAAGGGCGACCGTAAAAGGGCACCCGTTCTCGGAAAGGACGCCAGTAATGTGGGACATTATTAGTTTTTTTGTAATTTCACATCATTGATGTCTAGTCAGTAATAAGCCTGTTGCTCGGTAACCCTGTCTCCAAACAAAACAACGATTAGCCGTGGATTTCCTGTATCAATTCGTCAGAAAATGGATGACTTAAATTCATTGATAACATCTCCTAGCAATTAGGAACCGAATGCTTCATGACTTCACAACCTTCCAGGACAAATTGAGAAGAAGAAAAAAAAAGCTTGACAAAGTACTCTTCTTTTCCATCATGTTTAAGTATTTTGATGGGAGCCATGTACATGAAAATCCTGTCCTTTGCAAAATGAGAAGTTGATGCAGTCCACTTGTTCAATAGTGCGTCATTGGGATGTGATGCAGAAGTGGCTTTAGACAAAAATGTCAAGGGAGATGGGATTAAGTGAGCATTTTGTACTCTTATGGATCTCCTAGAATCCCAAAGGTGCTAGTCCTTTCTGGATTCACACCCAAACCAATTATGCAAATATAGCCAGGTAAGCAGGCATGCTAAATTTGTCAAGCAAATGGTTTATGGGTTGTGTGATATTAATTGTCTTGCCAAATGTCAAGATGAAATAAAACACAACCTTTGTTTTTAATAAAAATCTCATCTGAAAAAGATCCGACATTTTCCCAATTTGGCTTTTGTAGGACATGAGTTTAGGGTCAATTTCATACATTAGGTTGCATACACTAGTTCACATGCCACCTTTAATATTGTCGTGCGTGCACGTCCACTGGTTTTTATATGCAACTAGAGCGTGAACTCTATTTAACCCAACCTTTTATTTATATATAGAGGACACTGTAATCCAAATAAGACATGATTGATAATGTTCACGTTGTGTAGCCAGGATGACTGGTATCGCTGTAATGATAAACTTATTAATTATTATTTTATTTATTGTACAACCTGAGGTACATGTAAACAAGCAGGAATTTACATCATTTGTTTCTAATATTTTTGTTTGTTTTAATAAATTATTGACATAATATTTGCAGAAAAGATGCAGAAATAGGTAAAGGAAAAAATTGATTGGGGATCCTTAGCCAAAAGGATATTGCATGTGGCTCTTAGATGTGCTCCTTTTTTAAATAGTGATGTCCTCTTACATACTCTTAACTCAGAATGTAAACAATGAATCAATAAAAATGTCTCTTTATTATTTATACATTTGTCAGCAAATAATGAAAACTACCGTGAATATGCAAACATGAATAGCAAACATGCAAACTCTCAATTGTGCAGTTCTCTGTTATTAATGTTTTTTTCCACTTATGGTTGTTTCTTAGGGTTGATTTTACATGAACAAGAACATTTTTTACTGCTCTCTATTTGTTTCTTTATCCAATGTTCAGATTAAACTTCTAGTTAGTTCAACATTTCTGACGTCTACATATAATAAAACTTAACTCATTGCCAGTTTTCTCCAGTGATTTCTACCCTGCGTCAGTCTTTTAGAACAAGGATTTAACTGTCTCGTAGTAATCTCACATCAAATCAAACCTTAGTCATGATAGTGTCTTCATTTGGTTTCCAGCTTATAATTTCCTTGACAGCTTCTTAATGGTAAAGATCACTTGTTAGATTCCAGGATTTAGTCCCACAAGATTTGATTAGCTGTCCTTTTCCCTCCCTTAAATCTTTAAAAAACTGCTGTTCCTCAACACACCCCCCTCTCCTCCCGATGAAAACTCCGCCTGTCTGACGTTATCACTATCTCTTTGTCTCTTGAACCCTAGGGCTTCTTCCGTCGCAGCATCCAGCAGAACGTCAAGTATCGCGTCTGCACCAAGGGAGACGAATGCCTCATCATGAGGATTAACAGGAATCGCTGCCAGTACTGTCGACTCAAGAAGTGCCTGTACGTCGGCATGTCCAAGGATGGTAAGAGCATTCTTCTGGAATTCACTCCGATGGCCCCTGATCGAAGCAGTCCCATAGATGGTGACCGATTAGCTGAGGCTGGGGTCAAAGTAGATCAAATCCATGACCTATCCAGGCAATTATGTGACAAAAGAACATATTTGAACCAGTTAACAATCTTTTCACCTGGGATTGAAATCGCCTGTAGATGGTAAAACAGATAACAGAGACTGGGTTATACAAGTATTTAATAAGCTTTGTGAGCTTTTTGAAGATAACTCGGAGAAAAAATGTCTTTAAGTTAAAAAGCTTATTCACTGTCACCCAAAAAATTGATGGATTTAAAAAACAAAAAAAATTTATGCTGTATTCAAACAAAATCATATTGCATCAAGTACAAATACAAAAGAGAATTTATACTTCGATTAATTTGTCCCTTTTTCTTCCTCCAATTTTTTTCTTCAGCTGTACGTCTTGGACGATGCCCAAAGAAATGCAAACCCCAAGGTATGCCCATCCCGTCCCCACCCAAGTCCCCATCAGGTGAATACATGGTGAACCCAGAGGAGACCCAGATGAAGATGGAGCAGCTCATCCTGAGTATACATGAGGCACAGAAGAAGACGCTATGGGATTGCTTCACATTCAATGGATGGAGCGAGTACTTTCCATCCATGGTAAGGGATTTAAGGAGTGGTTGACTCCTATCAAGATGCTCTTCTTGGTTGTTTATTGCACCAATTTCAGAATATAAAAAAAAGAGAAAAGTGTACCAAAATACAGTTGTCTTTTGAATTCTCAACATCATTTTGTGTCCTGGAAAGTTGGTTGCTGCCCTCTGTTGTTCATTTTGAAGGCGTGCAACTTTTCAGCTAATCAGTAAAATGTCCTCGTTTTTGGTTACTTAGCTGTGCTGTTGAAACTTGAAAAACACAGTACATAGTCTTGCTGCGCTTGGCACTTTCAAACTGTAGAACTTTGCATGCCTGATTTTGAGATATTGGACTGATTATTTTAGTCAGTGGGTGGTACTTTGTTTTCCTTTCAACTGTCTTTTGCAATAAATAATATAAATCATTAATAAAATAATTTTAACTGTAGAGTTGTTTCGAATTAAAACAAATTAAAGCGCATTCAAAATATAGGTCAGACTCACCGCTTACTCTTTCAAGAACAACACGCGCAGATTTAAGAAATGATTCGTTCTTTACTATTTATTTTCTCTTCCTATTTTTCATATTGTTACCTCCAGATTAACAGAAATGGCAATTCAGCAAGCACCCAGAGCCAGACCAAACTCATCACTGACCTGGTGACCAACAACTTCACTCCATCAATCACACGCATCATTGGCTTTGCCAAGATGATCCCAGGATTCCTCAATCTAGACAAAGATGACCAGATCACGCTACTCAAAGGCGGCTCGCTGGAGGTTTTATTGGTCCGTTTGGCCCATGTGATCTCGGTGAAGGACGGGATGTGTGCGCTAATAGAGTACCACAAGGTATGTCATCACTTTTTTGGTGTTTTTTTTTTGTATTTATATTTAAATACTTTTAGATTTTTTCCCTCTAATTTCTGTTTTTATAGAGTCAGTAAATCTCTCTTGAAAAGTTAAAAACTGACCGTAACTTTTTGAGTGTTTCATCCTCTAGACCAATTGAAGCCTTAGATCTGCTCTTATTAAGCTGGATATATATTTCTTGCTTTTTTCCTGAATCAAACTCCTGTTGAATGAAATAAACAGCTATGGTTGGCAGTTTGTGTTTTAGTACTGTACACTATTTGTTATCCTTCACAATTGTAATACTTTGGTCCTAAAAGGTGAAAAATGGCCACTCTTTAACTGTTTCTCTTACATTTCTTTTTCTTTTAGTGGAGAATAAAATCACTTTGTTGACGAAATACTGAATGAGATACATGTCTAGCTTTCACTTCAAAATACCTCTTGCTTCTTCATTTGGACTTACCCAAGTCACTTTCACTTTCATTTGACAAAAGATTTGTGCCTATTTTCAGACATAATCAGTACATATAATATGTTTTTCCTACAAGCAAAACATTTCACAAAAGGTCAATAAGTGATGTTTTTTCCCCTGGAGAACTGTTTGCCCAATCCCACCATAAACTGAATCGCTGTTATTTATAAATGTAATAAGTGATCCTTTCACGAAAGAAGTAGAATTGTTTGAACTTTAAGTTTTAAAAAGCAAGGGGGATTGCACCAGTTGAGGCGTCTTTAAGCAACCCTGCCTCCCCACTTCCTTCCTTGCTAAAGTCTTTCCCCTGCATTGCGTCTCCGAGTAGACGATTATTGATGTCTTGATTTTTTACTTTCCTTCCTGAGCAGGAACTTAGCCAGGACGGGACCAAGATAACGCCGCTGATCGAAATCATCCAGGATGTGATCGAGTTCGGCCTGAAATTCAAGCAACTGGAGCTAACCAACTGCGAGGTGGCGCTGTTCACCGCTGTCATCCTATTATCAGCAGGTATGTGTGTGTGGGTTCTTTCAATCTTATTTACCACTTTGTGTGTGTGTGATTTCTGGTTTTTGTCATTTGCCTGTCAGCATTGTGTCATTAATATTTTTCAATGGTTTCCCTTTTTGTTTTCTTTTTTATCGAGTGTGTTTTTGTTTAAAAAGAAATTTAAGGGAGAAAGAGGCTTAAGGGATGTAGAAATGCCATTTGATTCCATATGGTTTTTCTCCACGGCAGGTCTTTGTATTTCATTGCCCTTTCAAAGCAGCACACTTTTAACCAGTAGACATTGGATGATGTTAGAACATGCAAATGTTTCCCCTGCCTGTAAACGGAAGTCGTCTTGTGACACCTTTATGTTATTTCGGACCAATGGACCGAAGGTCACCCGGTCATTTAACTAAGGAGCATGCACAGACCACACACATGCCATCTAATGCTTCGTTTCACCCACACAAGGACAAAAAAAGGTTGTGAATTTACTCAAATTTTTTGGCCATTCAGAGGCGATTTTTGTGTAATCTCCGATTATAGACCCTTTTCCTTTTGTTCCAAGAAGGGGATTATGTGGCATCGAGATGCTTCTATCAGTGTTCAGTTATTGTATTTCTGCTGAATGGAGGTAAGTCAGAGTGAGTCAGAAATCGAGATGGTTCCGTGTTTAGTGCCACTCCTATGCCGCAGGTAACGGCCAAAGTTTTGCAATTCACACTGCGTGAATTTGACCTTTTCTCTGTCGAGAAACAAAACAGACCATCCAACAAAGAGAATCTTTCTTCTCTTGGCATTGTCAAGTCAGGGTTTCTTTGGTTGCCATCAATGCCCTCAAAGAAAAAATATTCCGGCAATTCCGCCAAAAGAATCCCGGCAGCAACTGGTTTAACAGTGATGTCTTAAAAATGTTCACTCATCCTTTTTGTTGTTTCTTTTTGAACACCTCTAGATCGGCCAGGCCTTCTAGTACCTGACCAAATCGAGACGTTACAGCTTCAGATTGTCCAAGCTCTTCAGTCTCAGATTCTCCTCAACCATCCAAATGACCGGTTGGTCTTCCCTCGCCTCATGATGAAACTCTCAGACATACGTCAGTTCAGCGTCACCAACTCAGACAGAATGATCAATGTCATGGATGCCAGAAGCTGAGGAACTACCCCTGCTCCATAAGGGGGATTAATCGAGGCGCGGTCTGTTAAAATTCTGTCAAACGAGACAAAAATTAAAATAAAACAAGAGATATTTTGTGTGAATGTATGTTGTTTTTGTTTATGGACCTCCTCCAGTTTTATTGGGATCTGAAGCATTGATGGGCTAGGCCAATTTCATAGAGATGCAAAAAGCAACAAAAATTGCTCGACAACGACTTGGTTAGCACAAGTTATTAGGGAGCCAGTAAAAAATTTTGTGCATCACATAGTAGTTTAGCTGGTACTCATTTCTATTGAGTGTATCTTTTATTTTTGCCAAGCAATTGTTTTTTGCTTAATAAGCATCTCTATGAAAGAGGCCCTCAGCTCGCTACCCATTTTCCGGCAGCATTGCTTCTGTGTGATGCGATACTATAAAATGGTTTAGTGGTTTGATCCAACTGGCATATTTAATTCTGAGTCTGCATTAAACTGATGTCTGTCTGATGTCTAGAGTTTACTTGATTGGGATGGTTCACAAACAATGGTTGACACAGTGGACTGATCCAGTCTATTTATCCCCTTCAGTCTCAAATAAATAGAAGGTTTTTAAAAATAAAATCCGTTTTCAAAAACCCCGTTTTTATTCCAGTGCCCAACAACTTTTCTCATTAAAAGTAATCAAAAAATTTAAAAACACAAACATGAAAAATATTTGCAAACTTATATGTAAAATATAGTAGTGTAAGACACATTAATTGAGCAATTAGCTCAAGAGGTTAACCTATCAATCATCTTAAGATGGTTGGTCATGTGTCATCAGTTTCAGAAAATGTTAAACTCCTCTGGTTTCTTTCAAATGGAATACCAGCTGGGAATCCATTCAACTCTCCATTTACACAAAAACAAAGGTTTGACATCAATATCTCTATGTTTCCCCCCTAAAATGGCGTAACAATTATATTAAATAGGCCTGAACTTCATTTCAGTTTTTGGTCGTGAAGTCCTTCAAGTAAAATAGTTGTGGACACAAACTCACATGGGATTCGAGCTTGTTGCAAAACTTTTGTGCAATGTGAATTGCTCTTTGTTGGTTTCAAGTTTCTTGCAAAGAAGAATTTCTTTCTTGTCTGCATGCTAGAGTGTTTTTATAAGGCCCTTAAAAAACAACAACCTCCCCAGACATTTTGTGCTGCACAGCCATCTTTGTAGTATGTTTCCTGATTATGGAAATGTGATTATCAGTGTTGATAATCAATTGAGAAAAGGGACCTGGCTAATTTCGTATGTCTTCCAGCCTCAGTTCAACTGCATCATTATGGAAGAAATACAAGATGGCTGCTCTGCACAAAACGTAATGTAAAGCCTACCAGGGTTACGTAGGCATTGGCAATAAAACTCAATTAAAACCCGGGAGCTTAATTCAAAATCTTCCATATTTATTATCTTTTCAAATACCTCCACATTACCTCTTTTTAAGAGAATTGTGTTGTCACGTGTATCTTCCACTCAAAGCCCTAAGTATGGGATATGCACTTTGTTATTCCGTGTGATACACTCAAATTGTGATGAATACTTAAACACAGATATCTTAAATGTTGATTGTAGTCATCACCACAGCACCACTAAAAAAAGGACTTGTGAAGATGTTAACAATGCGCACCCTCTGCACTCAGTGTGAAGTTATTGATGTTTGGAAAACATTTTTCCGGTAAAGACTAGAAATGATTTCTTGCCCGTTTTGTGACACATCTTGTCTAAATTGTGTCTGTGTTTTAATTCAGTGCGGTTTGTATAAAATTTAAAAAAATGACTTAGTAGAATAACATTTTTAAAAAGCCCTTGTTTTCTTGGTATAGATTGGAGCAAAATAGTTTACTTGGCAAATATTTAACTAAAAAGTTTGAAAATGTTTTTCAAAGATGCTCAAAAATATTAAATAGAGGCTTAAATACATGTAGGTTTATGATGAAAACAAAGTTTTGCTTTTTGTTTTAGGAAAATGTAAAGCACATCTTCATTCTTTAAGCACCCATCAAATTTCCACTTGTGAATAAAACCAAGGGCAGTACCATTATAACATTAGTGCACTTAATGTTTCTCAACCCCCCAAAACTATGATGATATTTTTGTATTTAGAAGTGTACATCTGCCGTTTGGTGATTAATTATCTGCGTAGCCAAACTTTATCAAAAACTCAAATCAAAAGTGCAATAGAATGTTGTAAATTTTTGATGTAAGCTTTTACTCTGAAAAAAAACAAAAAAAAACAAAAAACAAAAAAAACAAATTGTGAGGAAAACTAAACCTGAGGTGTTTTATTGTTTCGTGTGTGATCGAGCAGTTGATTCACTTTTAGTGTTCGTAACAAAACACTTAGTTGTTTTCTTTTTTTTTTGTCATTCGCACAAAGAGTTAAACAATTACTGATTTTGTGTGAAGTAAAGAATTAACTGTTGTAATGTGTTGACAAAACCAAATGCCTTGCAGTATAAATCGTGATATTGTAAATGCCCGATGATTTAGAACAATAGGTCTTCAAAACCTCAGGCCATTATTAAACTGCATTTATCAAAGGCTCATATCTGTTTTCAAATTAGAGATCCAACCATTCCCCTCAAATTTAACACTTCTCAACTTAGGCGATTACTTTGGTGATGTCAATTTTGCTTTGCATTTGCATCCAGTATGAGCTGACTTTAATGTGTACTGCAAAATCAAGGGCATTGGAGACAATGACAAATTTCTCTTAGCTTCAAAAGAACAAAATTATATGTGTTTGGAGAACTTAATTAGAAAAATCCTGCTCAATTGTTCAAAAAGTAAAGAACAAAATACCTCGTAGAAAATTCCTCGACTTTCATTGCTGCTTTTTCGGTGACTTTAATTGTGTTGCCTTGCTATCATACCAAAGCTGAATCATAACTTGTTGTTTTATAAATTAAGGATAGAATTAAAGATACATAATTGGTGTAAATTGTTTCTTTTACAAATTAATCTTTACTATTGCTCTTTTGTAGAAAAAAATTTGACTTACTTTCCAATAAATGTTTTTAGCAAAGAATCAATCACGAATAACTTGATTTTTTATGCCTGAGCTCGATTTCACAGAGCACTTAGATTCGTCTAAAGACGAGTTGTCGGTATTACCATGGTGATTTGTATTGTGACATCACACTTTGCTTTGAAATTAAGATTGATACATAGTGGAGATCACTCTTAGCCCTTTGTGAAATCGAGCTGGTCAGATATGGACTTGGAATTGTTCATAAAGCTGTTGAGAGGAAAGTATTCTATTGCCAAGCTAACTTATTCAGCAAATTTTAGAGGGGAACCATGGTCATAGGCTGGTACCCTGGACATAGATTGTGTACTTTGCAGCTCTCTCTGAATTTTTTACCTGAAGTCAAATTTCATAAAACGGCAGAAAAAAGGCTTTTGAAATTTGTACATTTGAACTGTTTTTGCAGGAAACTTGATTCCTTTCTAAGGAAAAAATGTCAGTAATGCAGATGTCAGTTTGATTGACTGTAAATAAGAAAAACTACACCAAATATGTATTTTTAAAGATGAAAGGTAAAGTTTTGCAGAAAGCTAGATAAAAAAGTGTATGTTAAATAAAATTATTGTATTTTTGGCAAGAGAAAATTTAATTGATATGTTTTGTTGATTCCATAAATTAATTTTCATACAAGGCCATGCTTTATTAAGTTTCATTTGAATGAGAGCCAGAAGGAGTCAATGTTGATAAAAAGGTTGGTGCCTTAACTGCATCTAAGTCACCTCATAGTTATATAGCAGTTCAGATACCATACAAATATGATGAGTAGTTAAAATGTGTGTAGGGCCCAACTTAGCAAAGCTGGTTCACAGGATACTTCTCAGTGTCAATTGTTTTTGCTAGATTAGCACAAAATTAACGTGGGGCCAGTCTAAGTTTACAGCTCATGTCGTTTTGGCTGGTAAAAACTATATTTTTAAGTAAGATTTTCAGTGCTAAGCAAATTTGTGTACTTGCGAAAAGCTTTTTAGTGAAGCCAATTGGCCTCGTAAGTGAATGAACAAGTGAGATAGACTTGTTGAAGTCAGTGGCAACTGTAGAAGTGTATTTTCCAGGCCCTTCACTGTCACACAGGTAAACTAGTTGAGGATCACCACTCTATGGTTCACTGATGCGCAGCATGTTTTAAATGGCAAAGAGGTTTACACTCTATAAAATGAAAGAACTCTTGGAGCTATGGAAGTGACAGTATCAATGACCCCCAGGGAACGCTTGTTTGTTAAAAAGAACAAGTACAGCTCCGATGTCAATGACCAATAGTTCTAGAAACCTTAGAGCAGTCAAGTTGCCCATCGGTGACGGTTAACACATCAAACCAAAACCATCATCCCAATACAAATCATTTCAAACTTAACTGATTATCGGGTTGGCATGCCGTGGAATAATATCTGGCAAGCTCCAATTTCTGTAGCCCCAAGAAATAGAACTGGGTGGATTTATTTTACCGCTCAGGTGTCGGGGGTTTGTGTTCTCAGCTCTGGGACCAACATTGTGCTCATTTAGAGAGTTGTCGTGGTCAATTTGCCTGTCAGGAATGACTATTTTATCCAGGAACATATTGCTTATTGGTCAGAGACTTGTAGTGTTCAGACATCAGTACGTAAATCCACGGTATGTCTGTCATAAAAATGAATGCATCTAGTTGCATTAATATCAAGGAAAGTGGGATAATGTGGGCTGAAACAGTGTTTTTTTTTCCCTAGCCAGTGTACTTTATCTGAGAAATCTACCGACTTGTCAGAGTGCCCTGGGGTCATAAATATAGAGGTACTTTTTTTCATCATGCGAACCAGGAGAGTCCACTTTCTTTGAAGAAAAGAGAAAGAAGTTATGTTGAGGTTGAGGGAGTGTCTGATTTCTCTCCCTTAAGCTCAAACAAGAGTTCAATAACGTATAGTCACTCTATCTTTGCATTTTTCGTCGCTGGAGTAGGCTGGAAGGCATTTAAGTCAGAGTTAGACATGCTGGCATGTACCTCGTGGGTTCTGGACATATTGTGGTTTTTTTTTCGGGGGGGGGGGGGGGGGGGGGGGGGGGGGAGGTGGAGATGGGAATGAGATCTTTATGATTTTTTTCTTATTAAAGGGAAGGTACAGCATTTGTTTTTAAAAGTATAGCTCTTTGCAGTGTTGGAGATGGGAATGAGATCTTTATGATTTTTTTCTTATTAAAGGGAAGGTACAGCATTTGTTTTTAAAAGTATAGCTCTTTGCAGTGTTCTACTAGTATAAAAGGATTACTTGGGGTGGGGGGGGGAAGGAGGAAATAGTTGGTGCCTCTGATGTGAGTAAAATCTGTAAGAGTAAAAACAAATTGCCAAGCATAAAATTAGGGATGGCAATTTTTTGTTGTTGGAGATTTTCCTCATTTTACCCGTTATGAAAACAACTTCACTAGCAGAACCAATCTTGGCATCTTTGGATCTTGAATCAACCTCACAGCAAGTGAGTTTTCAAACTCACTACTTCTCAATCAAGGTTTTTAATCGATGTTGTACTTTCCCTTGAAAGAAATTTACATTGTGGAAATGAATTTATTTCCGATAGGATATTGAGTGAAATCCTTATTAACTGATTATTCGGGGGGAAAAACAGAGAATATGCACTTTTAGAATTCTGCTTATTATAAACTGTATTTTTGTGATTTAAATAGTACTGAAAGGTCAAACAGAAGAAAAGAAAATTTATGGCAACATTTTATAATATTCATCATGCAGTAATTAATGTTCAATACATGGTGTTCTTTGTTGAAGGTTGTTGGCGAGTGGCAAGGAAAATTGAAACCCTCCTTTGGAAATGGAGGGTTCTGAAAAGGCTTTTGTCCAACAATTTCAATGGATTGGACATTCACCATTTTGTTCACACAGCAGATCTGATATATTATCAAACATTACCCATTTTTTTGCCGGAATTGGAAGGCTGAAAAACATTTGAGTTCACATTGCCACTTTTTGCTTTTTATTTAAGAACTTTTTTGAATTTGTAATAATTGTTATGATTATGTAATACTTTGTGATCCTTGTATGTAATATGAAGTGAATGGAAAATGATGCTATTTTGGTGGACTTGTCTTCACATTGTTGATCTTTGATTTCAACTATCTTTACACTGAGCAAAAAGAACAAACAACAACAAAAATTTTGGCCAGCATGAAAATGTCATCTACAGTTCTAAATTGTAAGTTGTGTGGTATAACATGGATGTTTGTGTGTTTGATATTACTGAGGATTTGTGTTTATTCGAGAATCTATGTCAGATAAAATAATTAACCCTCAAAAACGAAAACCAGTTTTAAGATCTAACCCAAAATTTATGATGTATCTTCAGTGAATGTGATTGATTAAAACACAGTAATAAAATCCTTATAACATGTATACAAACCCATTCAAAACTGAGTAAAAGAAAATTTAACTAATTGATACATTTTTACACCCATTTTTGAGTGATTGGACAGGAGCACCTTTCTTTTCTTCTTTGTGAACAACGCATGATCTTTTTCCTTGGTATTGTCTGCTAGTATGTCAAACTCTAATGAAATATTATAAAATGTTGCACTGTCGTTCACACTTTCAGATTAAAAGCGTAATTAATTGTATATATGTATATTTTGTGGAACAAGCATTGTACCATAAACACAAATAAAGTATTTAAAAAATATTTGTAAAATTTTTCGATGTGTATATTTATTGATCTTGTGTGTCAGTTCATTTAAGGAGGGGGCTGTCTGTTGTCTAGTTTACCAGACTCATGTTCTAGTGGCAAGTCATCAGGGTGTGGGTTGGAATCCTGGTCATGACACTTGTGTAAGTTGAGCAAGACACTTTACTTTAAGTGCTTCTCTTCACCAAGGAGTAATTGGGTACCTATGAGGGCAGAGATGGTTCATGTGATTGATTTAGTTTGATGCACTATGTGGCAGCACAGGCTGCATACTCCCCAGGGAGCTGAGCTATCTGGGTTAAAGTTCCATGGCCCAATTTTTGCTGAATAAGTTTTTTTTAATAATATTTTCTCTGAAGGAACAAATTTTGACAGATGATGCCAAACAAAAACCATACAAAAACTGTTGCATATGCCATGGATTTTGAACAAAATACATGTAACTTGCAAATTGTTTGTACATGGCTGATGTACGTGAGATAATTGTTGGGACCTCGACAATAATTAATTTTTAGTTTTTAATTAACTACCACTTATCATTGGCTGGTTTTTCGTGTGTGTGTATAACCTTGAAAAATGATACACTTTAAATAGAACTTAACGTTGGGGGATTTTACTTAAGGAAAATAACACATTATTTACCCATGATCGAGTGAGGATAAGTCATGAGGCAAACAAAATAGAAACTGAGAGATACTAGAACTTCAGTTAAAAAAGAGGTTATTTATTTACTTTAAACCACAAACTGGATAATGTTGCAAGTCACAAAAAAAAAATAATAATTGAAAAAATATGACTTTACAAAAAAAAAAAAAAGAAGAAAAACCAACAAAGTGCCAAAGAGAGTCGCAAATAAATCACAAGCTTATAACTTTCTCGTGACATAAAAAAATAGCCATTTAAAGTTCAAATTTAAATTTTCAGGTCAAATCAATCAAAAATCGGACCTAGCATCTTTAAGGAATTTATAAATAAATGGCTCATTGACCGAGATATGCCTTCACGATGAGCGGCAAAAATGGTAGCCATCGATGTTATGTAAATGTGCATTATTGTAATATTGTTATATGAACAATGAGGAATTGGATGGGGTCATGGAAGACTTTCTAATGTTTGTTACTCCCCCACCCCCACCCAAACCCCCTACCCCCGGTTGTTAAGACTGAATTGTGAAAAGAAAGTTGATCTGTATGGTGCGGTCTCACTCTACCTCTATGTCGTACTTTTTCAAGTTTTGTTTTTATACATGAGGTAATAGTCTCTTTTTTTTTAAGAAAAAGACTGTCTTTTAGGATTAATGAATGCATAATCAGAATTCAGATAAAAATACAATCAATGAATAAGTTATAAACCAAACAATCAGTATATTTTCACACTTGACCATCTTGATTGGGGTTAACCAAAACGCTAATAATTGGTGTACAACTTTAAAACTTTGATTTTAATTCCCCTGGCCAAGCTGGCAGTGAGCAGATAGGCGGGGACAATTTTGGGGTTTTATACAATTGTATCCAACAGAAACGAAAACAAAACTGGCGCATTCTACAATTTTCTAGCAAATCTTAGTTTGATAAATTTATGCATATCAGAGATGAATCATGATTATTCATACTAACTGTCACTCCATACGTTCTAGATCAAAGGGCGTTGATGAACGTCCATCGTCGACACACTTTACACGCGTGTTTTACTGCGTGTAACTAGCAATACTTCAACCGCATCCTTTCTACAGTTGGCGCAATATATTCTGGAGTAAAGTGAGGAAAAATCTGTTCCCAAAATGGAATTATTGGGGCAGTTGAGCGAGTTGGAAAGAACTTACGAAGATATAGACGATTTAGAAGTGAGTATGGATAACATTAATGATTTGAAGGGAAGAATTTGTGGGCGGAATTTGTCATAATCGAGGAGCATATTGAAGACGGATGTTCTTCTCAAAACACACGGGTTGCATGCATTCCTTATGTGTTTGTCTATGTTTTGGTTACGCGCGTAAAAGCAATGGGGCATGATTTACGCAGAGACTCTATTGCGACATCGTTGAGTAACTTCAATTTCAGTATCAATATCATCATGAATTAACCATCACGTACAAATATGTTCAATTGGTCATTGTTAATATGGGAAAAGACAGCCACCGTTTCACTAATTTGTATAATCTAAGTTCTAACGTTATCATTAACGTTTTTATTAGAGTTAGAGTTAGACCCAGTATTCAGTAACTGGGGCGCTGAACAGCATTTGACCAGTTCGGGATCATTGACCAGTTCTGGATCACTTCAACTTTGCTTTGCCCCTCGATCATCAGTAAATTACTCTTCATGTGACCAATTTAATAAATGTAAAGAATTAGACCCAGTAACTGGGGCGCTGTACTCCTTTTTTGAGATTTTACTGGGTCTAGTAAAGAATAACATCCAATATAAGATAAAAGTAAAACACCAAAATTCAAGTGTATAACATCATTGTTGAATAAATTATGGCAAATTTTCTGAAGTTTGTCAGTGACAATCAAATTGTTATTTTTGAAACAAAATGATGGTTCAAATTTTAAAAACGCTTTTGAAACTTCTCACCTTTCATATTTGAAGGTATGATCAGATAAAGTTCATTTAAAATGGTTCAGATGCATGAACAGTGTTTATGTAAATTTACTGAGCAGTCATCTTTTCTCTTTTGGTGAAAAATTGCACAAAAAAATGAATTTTTTGAGTCATTGCACCTTTGACCAGTTCTGGATCACTCAACATTAAAGCAATGTAAATCTGGTAAAACCATACTTTTTAGTGCACTCAACACATACATTTTTACATGTTGAGAAGTATAAAACTATTTGAATAAATAGCTGTTAATAATATTAATTGTATTTTCAAGATGGAGGACAACAAGTGCATTGATGTCCGACAACTTTATGAATAGAAATGAAGGTTTGCAATAAAGGTTCCTCTACTGATCCAGAATAGAAGCAACTTAGGCCAAATAAAAAAAAATACCAGTTGATCGTCCGGGTTTTTTCAAAATGAGGAGGATGCGGGCCTTTTTATTTTTTATTTATTATTTTTTTTCCAAGATGGCCGCCAAGCATTTTACTTAAAAAAACCCACAAATTTTTCAGTTTAGAATCACCGCTTTACCTGTGGTATATCCGTTTGCTGATCCCATGTGTGGCGATTTAAATGCGTGGGTCAGCAGCAGCGACGCGGCAGTGACACGTGACGACCAACTCGACACACAAATGCTATTGATGAACAATCGGTCAAATCAACTCGACCAAATTTAAAACCGCAAGATAATCGGTCGAGTTGTCTCAACGGTCGAGTTGAACTGTCATCGTAACCACGGAGCTCAACCCCATTCCCAGAGGTGATCGATCTCGCCATGCCATTCTATACGGTGTGCTCAGCTCCCATGGTAGCAAGGCTGCTTTGTATGATCGTGCACGTTGCACCACCGTGCGAGCCATGCCGCCACGCCTGCATGCGTCGATCTGATCCTGCATGCAGCGGCTGGTGTAGCGTGCAGTCCAACGATCGTAAGTCGGAAGTCCCCCGCACAAAATGCGGTTTCTGTGTTTCCCAGACCCACGTTTTGTTGTTTCAAATTTTCAAAGATCGGTAAGTAAAAACTAAGTATAAAGTGAAAAAAAAAAATTTTTTTAAATTTATACCAAGGATGGATTAAAAATTCATACAAGTTTTGTCTTTTTGAGGAAAAAAATCGAAAATAAAAAATAGTAAAAAAAAGGATGCGGCCTCAAAAAAGGATGCGGGCGGGGACGATCAACTGGTATTTTTTTTTATTTGGCCTTATCCAGAACTGGTCAAAAAGATGTAAATTCTTTTCTCAAAGCCCCTTCCAAGATATACATATTTTTGGTCATTTGACACTTTTACGGCCTGTTTAAGTAAACTAATTGACATACTTCATTTAAAATTGTCGAAAAAGCTGCGATGGCACAGCGTGAATTCATAAAATGATCCAGAACTGGTCAAATGACTGTACTCCTTTTTTGGGATTTTGACATCGGTCGTACTAGCACCCCAGTCCGTAACGTATGTTGGAACTGTGACGAAGCGGATTTTTTATGAATCTGACATCAACTACTGTTTCCTAACAAAATGATTGCGTGTTCGCTGATGTTCTGGCTTTCATGTTCCAGTCAAGACAGGATACCAGTCTCCATAAGCCAACACGCAATCCACACTGTATAGAATTTTCCATTGGTCTTGATTGGCTGAGTGCCTACCATAGCTGGTATCCTGTGTTGACTGCGCAAAACAACATGCAAGTCAGGGCATCAGCGAACACACAATCCATTTTGTTAACAGTAGTTGATGTCACGTAGTAGTAAAACGCAGATCATAATGACTGCATTTTTGCTGGAAAGTCGCCTACTGGCTTCTCAAAATATCAAAGATGAAATAAAATGTATTTAATTGTACTCAGGATCACTTTCTGTCCTCCAAATCGATGCTTTTTTAGCCCACTAAAACCACTCAAGCTGGCAGAAATTTGAGGCCTGATACTGTACATGGCTTAAGCGGGCGCACCAGCGACGATGCTTGTTCAAAATTTGGGGAAAAAACATATTCATCGAGCATGTGCAGATATATTTGGTTTTTTTTGCCCAATTGATTGTTCGTTATGCTTTAGCTTTATTCTAGTAAAGCCTGGTAAATTCAGCTTATCACAGGCGCATTTTACCAATGTTTTAAACAGATCAGTGAGGGAGAAGCCACAACTGGAATGCACTGCTTGTTTAGCAAATGGGATTAGTGACTTATACAAATAAATTAACTCCATGAGGCTTGGGCCACTTCTGAAACTTCCAAAGGCAGCCAAAATAACTGACATTATCTCTCTATTTCAGTAATCTAATTGTGCAGTCGGTAACATTGTGTGTTGTTTTCCTCTTTTTTTCTGCTACAAGACACGCAGTGAAAGGTTTTTAGTGGGTAATGGAACTGAAAAATTGGAGCCGGGTACCCAGAGAGTCATTCACCCGGGTACCTGTCACAGGCTTATAGAAGTTTTTTTCTCTGTTATTGTTACAGTGTTCCCCTGTCCATGCTGAACTCTCAAAGCGAATGAAAAAGACGCTGTATGCTGGAAGAGCAGATTCTGATGAGATATCACTACCTTTGACTGGTAAGTAAGCCAGAGACTTCTACTATTTTCAGTTAGCCACTTTATGGTTAAAGAGCTGTTACTCTCAGGCATGTGAGATTTCTATGTTTTTTATTTCCAAACTCATTTTTTATGTGATTCCACATTTTTTCTCTGTCCGCTGCAATTAAAAGTTAAAATTACAGTTCCGCGCCTGCGCGGGACCAGACTTGCCTGTAGTGACATGTTCGGGCTGGACATGCAGCCACACAGACCCATGCAGTAACCAATGAATGTAATTTGGGGTAGCGAGGTACATGAGTGACATTGAATGACTTATCTTAAAAGTGACTTGTCTCAACAAAGCACTATTTATCTTTGCAATCAGCATATAGATGGTCGGCTTTGTCAACGGCTAAATTGTTGCAAGTCAAGTTGGTCAATTGTACGTCGAGTTATCTGGCCATGCTGCAAGTTTCACAAGTAGAAAATGTCTGTTTTTCAATCCAAATCATGGGTTATTTATCGGACATTTAGATTGAATAATAGTGAAGCAGAAGTCCTACAGGATAAACTATGGCAACCAGAGATTGCAATTTTGTGGACTGGGGCTTGACATTAGACGTCAAACCCGCAGGTAAAAGATACCGTGCTGTTATGGCGTCACGCTCCACACCTTCCACACAAGCTATACAACCAAAAGAGTCCAAGGTTTCACGTGATCAGCTGATTTCTTCTCTGCCTGTTTAGTGCCATAGCAAACTGAAAAATATGCTGTACAAAGTTTTGTGTGCATGGCAGTTTCCTTTCTTTTTTAAATGCAGTAAACAGAGTTTTACTAGAAAATTTGTGCCAAAAACTCAGCAATATTAGCCATGTCTGGGTGTATGGTGATGACTATACGGAAAGGAATTTAAAGGGGTCTGTAAAGGGGTTAAACAGCTCCATGAAAGCCGTCCCTGGAATTTTACAGAGGCAATTGCCTTCTTGGTCTTCCACTTGGTGCCCCTGGAAATGTTTCCTTGAGATCTTGATTTCTAAATAACATGCCCTCTACTCAGGAAAAGTTGACTTGTCATGTGAGGAATGAGGGTTGCAGGTCTGATTCTTCATGGAGGCAACAGAGGCAAGTGCCTCCATGCCCCTGCTCAGTGGTCAATGCCTTGGTGCCCCTTGAAATATTCCAGTAAAAATTTTGATTTCCCTCATAGAAGTGCCCTTTTGTCAGGAAAAACTGCCCCTGCTTTACAAGAACAGGCCTGCATATGCTCAGACCCCCATTTTATTTTCATTTACAAGGAACCTTTTCCTTCCCTTCAGAATCTCATATCACGTTAACCTCCATACTTACAAACCATTGGTGTTCTCTTGATACAAAAACCAGGGTTTTAGATGGTGATTCTGTGTAGAATTGGTCTCAAAAAATCAAACATGTATAAGTCAAATTTCATTATTGTAATTTTCAGAGATTTTGACATGCATCAATGAAGTCAATATTGAAAATGGTCATTGAAAGCTGACCTTAATAGACCGCAAACTGCTGTGACACATGTTGATAGTTAACTTGATTTTCAGGAACATATTTTGCAAAGTGCTACATTATTGATTACTATTATTGTTAAGGTGGTATGATTAATATTTCAATAGTAACTTAATTGATTTCTTTTTTGTTTGTTTGTTATTAACAGATATTGTTGTGGAGCTATTTGAGAATGCAGACCAGGGTCGTCTGGGTCAGTTGAGCAAGAGACATGTAGCTAACGTCACCAGGTATACCAGCCTTGCTCTATTGTTATTTTTTAGACTAGCCCTAGGGCCTGCAGAAACGTTGACCAGTCCTTGTTTACTTTGACAAGTCGGTACTTTTTCTGACGAGCCCCCCAGGCTGTCTAAGAAGCCATTTTTGCTAACCCGCAGCACTCTTGACTAGCGTTTGTTTGCCTGGCTAGTAACTTTAATCAAGGTCTGGTGTAGTTACCTTATCCCTTTGGGAAGTTGGTAAGATGGATTCTAACCAGCATCGTGTCAGGCATGTTGATTTTGGCTGTGCAAATCTCATTCTGTTGAATTTTTGCCATAATTTTCTGCTCTGCTGACTGACTTTTACTTCCAGAAGGTAACGGTATGATGTCCAGACTCAAATGAGGGTGTCTGAAAGATGGCCAAACACCCCTGTGGCTTACACTGAGCTTGGTTGTGTAACCAAGTCCCTCAAAATCACTCTAATTCTGTTACGTGGAATTAGATTGGAATTGTTTACTGTAGGGCGAGGTGTTTGCCAGAATTTGAAAAATGGGTGTGAACATTTGCTGGATATGGTCACTTTAATTAGTTCTTAATTCATGTAAGCTGAAGACATGGCATGATCTCCAAATCCAAAGCAAGGTGTGGAAAGAGACGTCCAGACACCCTTTCCAGCCAACACCATGTTTTAGGGTGGATGGCAAGAAACCTCAGATGTTTAGAGTAGAAAGAAACTACAAACTGGGACAAAATTTTCATAATGTAACCCCCTTTTTATGAGATTTGCAAAAATGTAAATTGAACGTGGGCCCAATTTCATAGTGCTGCTTAACCACAAAAAGTAGCTAAGCACAACAAAGTTATGCTTACTACAGGCATGTGAGACTTTTGTGTTTACGCGGAAATCCACGTTTTTTATTTTCCAATTCCACGTTTTTCTTACGGGCTCCACTTTTTCCCCATCTCTGCAGTGAACAGCCGGTCTGCATTTTTTTTTTAAGTCCAACATCGATCATCCAGCAGCCAGTAATATTACCGCACAACACTCACACATACAGGAAGAAACCTGGCATCGGGCAGCATTTTAATTGCGATGATGAATTTAGACATGTGAGTCGGGGGCTAGACTCTGTAAAATGCTCCACGTTAGTCTTTGATTGAAGCCGTTGTTGTTCATTTTTCGTTAAGTGCGATGTCCCCATCATTATACTTACCCATGTCGTCGTCCCATACCAACAAGAGAGGGCGCCTAACTAAAAACTGTATTAAAAATGCCAATGCCTTGAGCCAAGACTAGGTACACACGGTCTTTCATGTGTGTGTTGTACCTGACAACCAGGATGGCGTGCACTGCAGAGACAGTACTTTTGTTGAGCGGTGGGGAACGGCATTAGATATTGAAGCAAGGGAGGCAGTCTCCCCATGCACAAGCTAGTGCATCGGGCCGATACACAGGAATTACCGGCCGATAAGCAGAAATTACGGCCGATGCGCAAATTTGTTATTTATTTTTTTTTTCTTAGATTTTAATATCAAATTCGGCTTATGATTTATAGAAGATTCAAGTTGGATTGGCTTGATAAAACAGATTGTCTTAGAAAGTGTTATAAAGGGCTCTAAATGCACCATAGAGCTTGTATTTTGTACATGTAAGGTTAGATAGCAAAATGTTCAAATGACCCTAAGTTTTGGGTTTGCGCTACGCGCTTGCCAACTAAAAACAAATTTTCCTCTTTTTTTTCCATGACCCGCTCATATGCCTGTTACTAGAATAAGGTTACCAGCCAAAATACCAGTTCACATCTGTCATCTGGGACTGGTATCCTGCTCATATTTGCTCAGCAGACAATTGTTAAGCGATATTTTGTGTTATAAAACTGGGCCGTGAATCATTGAGCATGTCATTTGTTTCTTTACAGGAGGGCTCATGTTACTCAGTGTAGTCTCTTCCTTAGTATGATGTACACTAAACGACTACGGGAAAGTAACCCTGACTACGTGAATAGAATCAAACCTGCTGAACTGTTTCTGGTATCGATGGTACGTTCAAACTCAACAGGGCTTGTATTCAAATGATCTTTGTATAATTTCAAAGCTAACTTTAAACCTTAAGACACTACCCCAGAAGTGTCTTTGGCTAGAGATACTCCCATATCCTCCAATATACTCCACCGAAACTCACCACCCAAATGTTTGGACTTTGATAGAATAGGTATTTATATATGACTGTTCCAGTGATACTTGGCCTGCAGTTCCATATCCTACAAAGTCAGACAACTTACTGAGTAGGACTTGGGACTCGTAAAGAGATGAATGATTAAGAAGTGATATAAATTGAGTGAAATATGATGAGTATTCTTGTTATTTTCAGATGATTGCAACCAAGTTTCTTTATGATGAGGGTGAAGAGGAAGAACTGTATAACGATGAATGGGCAGCAGCAGGTAAGGATGCTGTTCGGTTACGGGAATATACTAACCCTAAGAACACAAGCCAATCTCATAGTACTGCTTAAGTACAAACATTTGCTGAACACACTCCTTGTTAAAATACGTTACTAGCCAAAGTACAATGTTATTGTTTGTGACTTATTTCCTGCAAGTGTTTGCTTTGCAGACAAATATACAAAGAACCTGAAGACGGGTAGAGTACACTGTACGGAATGTCAAGAACAAACCAGTGGCTCTTGTCAGAGTCAACACTCCTTTAAAAGAGATGCTCACAAACTTTCAAATGTTAAGCACATTTTTTTGCAACAAATTTTTAATGCATCAACACTTCTGGAATTTGAAGGTGTCTAGACTTCAGAATGTTTCATGTAATTGCATTGATAATTCATCAATTCCTGGAAATTTTTCATCGGTTGTTTAAACAGACCCATCACATGTCTGTAATTTTATTAGGATTTATTAGAACACTGTTTTGTCTTTTTGTACTCAGCTAATATTGACGTTAACCGAGTTCATGATCTTGAGATGGAGTTTCTGGCTGCCATTGTAAGTGTTTATTTTTCACTTTTGTACTATTATCAGTCAGTCTTTGACCCTCCAATTTATGGTCTAATTTTCCGCGAGTTGACCAACTATTTAAAACCATTCAACTGCCTCGGTTGTGTATGGTCAAACAACTGCACTGAACTACCTGTGTATTGTAGTATTGGTACTGTGATATCATATTGTAGGCTGGTTTATTAAACAACAGTAAATGATATTGAATGGTCAGAAAGTAGGAGGGTTGATTGTGTACTGTGTATATGCAGTCACCACATGAAATCATATTACTTTCATTCGCCGCCTTTGCTCACGTCCGGAAATTTCGCTATTCAGAAAGTTGATATTTAAAAACAAATACATTTTTATATGAAGTATTTTCTGGATCCTAGTGCACCAAGAAGTCATAATCTAGATACTTTGGGAGAGTTATTTTTGTAGTGCATGAGTTAAAGTCGGTTGTAAATTTAGTTTTAATCACTTCATGTTGGTATTAAAAAATCTTTACCGTGCCTCTGTTCAGATAAGTCCTCTGTTCAGATAAGATCCGGAGCGTTCTAAGTAATTTTTTGTTTTAGAGAATATCGTTGTCAAAATGAAACCCTGACTAAATAAAGACAACAGACATTCTTATAAAATGCACCGGGTTTCGTTCTCTTTTGAGACGCAGAATGTCTTACCCTGAATAGGCCAAACCTTGGTCATAAGCCATGGTCGATTATATGCCATGTTATTCTGGAATCTCGGACTTGCCTCCCATATGCCAAACACAATGAAAAACAATGTTGGCAGCCTATAAATCTCTCTTTATCTCGTTTGTACAACAAAAGGGCGAAGGTCTGGAATCTTAGATTACACAATAGCCCTCTTTGTATGGGGGGAAACAAATCGTAGCACGGTTGGTGCATGCCTGTGCACACTTTCGGGGACTTTCATCAGCTGTATTTCTACGAAGAAAATGTTTGCTGTGAAGTGTTTAATCACCAATTTAGATTGAAATATTTTCACTCATTTCATAAGGAAATTTGCTGGTTCATCATAGTAAATATTCATAATTTATTTCCATATTTTAGGACTGGAAGCTGTTGGTGGATCCATTAGACTTTTATGAGTTCCTCCTTGGAGTAGAAACAAGGTATTTCATACAAAACCAACTTGACATTAACATGAATATAGCCAGAGTTATTTCCAAGCACAAACTTCAACAATAAATGGATACACAAAAAGCAGACACGTTCAATTTCAGTCTTTTTCTTTTTAAATAAAGGCAAACCAGTAAACGAATCAATAAAAGTTACTTCTCTTTATGTATATTTACATGCACATGATTTGTCGGGACTGTAATTGGGTTCGCCGTCCATTCAGAACGCCCTCTAGAGTGTATATATATTGGTTAGAGCGTAAAAAGTTAACAGTTTACATTTTATGTATCACAGATGTCAAGGTGCCAAAAAACTGTATAAAAACAAAAATGTACGCACAGAACTCGGCACCTTGCCTGTTATCAGAACTCTTGTCAAGTCATGCTTACTGAATTGTAAAGAAGTACATAAAGCCATAAAGTAAAGTCCTTTATCCTGTGAAATCAAATTAATATTGTTCCATGTTACACCTGGTCTGAATTATTGGCTTTGGTAGTGACTACGGCCGAATGGCTGAAAAGACGAATTCTTCAATGTTGTCGCAGCAGCCAATGGCTGTAGCTGTAGACAAAGTGTCTGGTTTCAGACACAGCTTGTGTGACATTTCCTCATTCTATGGTATGGGTTCTGACTCTTCTCTTTTGTAACAGGATTGCATTGAGTGAAGGCAGAAAGAGAGGCTGGTTTACATATACTGATCTGAGTATACTCATGCAGCACCCTGGATGGTATGAAGCATGCTCCACTCTCCTTGAACACATGGTTAAGGTAAGATTCTTAGCTATAGTTTTAGTTTGGATAATTGGTCCCAAAATGAGTTGGCAGATTTTATCTAATAGCTTACTTGCTATAAAGTTGATACTGTTGCCAATCCCAGCAGTAACTAGTGAAATGCGGGTAATTCGCTATACAGTACGCCCTCTACAGTTTGCCCAGGAAAGGCCATTTTTGCAGTGCACCATGGGAAAAGGTCAACAAGTTTTCACAGCGCTCGCAGTGTAACCCTAATTGTTAAAGTCCAGTCACGGTTTGCAAAGCAGCCAAGTTGCATTTTTCTATTTTACGGCATAAGGTGGTATCTTTGAGAGACTAGTGAATGTTTTTCATATTCATGTCTGCCATTTTAAAGGTTCTAAACTGACCGTGCAGTGCTGACCAGCGAGTTTGTTTCTAGTCGATTGCTTTTAGGACAAATCGTCTCTCTGGGGTAGACCGTTAAGGGTGTACTGTGTTGTAAATCTTCTGAATTGCTATGGGTGTTCTGTGTTAATTTGAGACCTACATGTACATGGGTACAAGACATACATCTGCAGAATATGCCAACAATTCTGACAGTAATTACACTGCCAAACTCTTTAATGACCTTACGAGTCTTTCTCAAACGCTAGAGGTAATTCCACTGTTCTATTGTCTTTGGAGTGAGATCTTTTATGGTTTTTATTTAGAACATTCCTCATTCTTGCACAGGCCAGCACAATATACAGTCGACTCTCGTTAATACGAGGTCCGCCGGACTGTCCTGTTTTTCTCGTATTAACCGAACCTCGTATTATCCGAGCGCGGTATTAACAATGCACAATGCATGACATAATGGACGCACGTGTATAAATGCACCCGTACTGCAATGGACACTGCATAACTGTGATGATTTACAGGTACATGTACCATACAAACATACAACATTTTGGGCAAATAAAACTGTTTTGATTTAATTAATTTATTTCGAAAGTCAATTTATGAAACAATTTACATTTTTCATGACTGAAAAAGGAACGCATATGACTTTAACTTGCCGTTCTTGGCAGCCAGTTTCGGTCGCAACGGCCAACATGACAAGTTGAATGTTGATTTTCATTGGTTGTCACACCGTACCTTAGTAAGTAATGCGAGATAGCTCATAGCCAAGGCGGGATACCAGCGAACAATAAACGGTCTGGTGTCCACCTCTCATCTGCGTTGTACAATTACTACCATTTAATAGACTGGTACCATTGCCAACGCTCAAATAGCACCTCTATTGATCATGATCAACGGAGCGGTAGCGCATGTTTTGAAAGGCTGGGACGTCAATTTTTCACCTCCATGAAGGTAAACTATCGATGCCCAACAATTGATTCCCCAAACTTGCCATAAAAGTAAGACAAACAATACATTTGCTCGTTACGGGGCCGCAAGAATACCTCGTATTATCCGTGTTCTCGTTATGACCGTGCTCGTATCATCCGTATTTAAATGCATTAAAACACGCACGGGGCAGTTCGGGACCGGCAAAATACCTCGTATTAACCGGAACCTCGTAACATCCGAGCTCGTATTAACGAGAGTCGACTGTATTTGCGATTTGACACTTTAGCCCTGTGGAAAGCATGGTTGATTTGTCTGTGGTGTATTTAAGCAGAACCTTCAGTTGCACTCAGATGGATTTTTGTTTTTTGTTTTGGTAAGCACTTATTTTGACAAATTAATTGAGTGTGATTTGGGTTTTCTGTCTCTTTTCAGGTGATCAGTATATGCACGCTTGTCTACAGTGTGTGTGCTGCCACCACAATATGGTCTGCCTTACTCCTTCACCACGCCAACATCCCTCTCCAGCCCACCAATGGTTGTCTCCCCCTACCTCTAGGCTCCCACTTTGCAAAGTCGACCGAGACCAGCCATGGCTTCAATCACCCTTTGATTGACCTTGTGCTGCATTTCTATCTGACGCACGACCCAAGAGTTTCCCCTGATGCATCTGTTCATTGCACAGTGCCTTGGTATGAGCTGGAACAGCAAGACATCTCAAGGAAGGGTCAGTTACTCCACCCATCTCACGAGAGACTGCAAAGAGTAGAGAAGGAGGAGACATCTTCATCTTCATCTTCATGCCGGTGTGGTTTAGATCAGATCAGCTACCCACAGAATTCAGACAGGTTTGAAGGCACTGGGAGATACTGCTCATGTAGTGAGTCTTGGTCCCGATACACAACAACCAAGATAAGAACCATCCGATCAACCCTCGTCATGTTCTACCATGCCTTAGTGACTGCTTGGTCAGATGTCAGCACCCTGGACTACTCAATGCCTCTGCTGGAATCTGCATTTCATCCATCGGCTTGCAGCAGTTGTAACACACCAGAGTCCCTCCCTGTCTTGAACTTGACCGAGAAAGCCTTACACTCATCACATCATGCCTGCTGCGAGTCCGTCAAAAGGGCCGCGGTGGAGTCTCACAGTTCAACAGACTATGAGAAATGTAACAGTTCCTCAAAGTCCTCCAACCATGGATCGGACCTTGGATCCAAAGGAAGGAGACTCATACCATCACTCATTTCACCGGTTTCTGATCTGACCGTTGGTTTCAGAACAAGTTCTGAAATCCTAGTGTCGATGTGACAGTCTAAAATAATCAAAGGAATGACCATTTAGAGTCCAGGGGTAACGTCACAGAGCTGCTAAAAGATTCCGTACCAAAAATAGGGTTCCAGCCAAAATGTAGATGAGATGCAAATTGGGGTCTGTTGGACACTAGGTGGCAGCAGACATTCCAGGTAACCGTCCACTGTTAACATAATTCTGAGCATGTGCACACTTCCAAAAATAATGGATGTACCTGGTAAGTCTGCTGCCACCTAGTGTTCCCAAAAGTCTCCCATTGCAGGTCACTAATTTACTTCTCATTCTTACTAGGCTAATAAATTTGTTCAGCAATTATTTCCCACTGAGCAGCTCTATGAAGGATGGTCCTGGTCTCATTGAGACACTAGGTGGCAGCAGACTTGAACAGTTTTCCTATAGTTCATAAAAGGTGGTGTCTGAATTAATGGATTCAGCAGTGCCTGTGGCCAGAATGCCATAAAGTCCTGTTCTTTAAGGTCGTGGTTGCAGCTAATGGCCACAGCTGCTGATGAAGTTACTTGATTCAGGCGTAGTGTAATACTTAGCATAAAGCAATAACAATTGAAAAACCTGGTAAATTTGCTGCCAACAAGTCTCTCACAAGTCTTCTGGTTGGCCTTAACTTCTTACAAGAAAGCTTACAGGTATTTCCCTGAGTTGTAAGAAAGTCACATTTAACTGAACGAAATAACTATGTCTTCCAGACTGGATGTATCTGCTTCCATTCTTATACGCCTATGTTCTTAGTGTTTGATCAGAGATAAAAAGCAAACAAAAACCAAACAGTTTTCTACATGTGTAAAATGTATCTTTTCATGCCCGTTAGCAATAACATCATACCTGTTTGCCATTCTTTTTATTGAAACTGTCAAAAAACTCTGTCATTTGAAAGAATTACTGTTCAAATAATGTTTGAATTTACTTTGTTTAGTCCACCAGTGAGTGTGCAAACATCTGCTTCAATAAGCTATTTTAGCAAGAGGCTATATTTATGTGATTGACATCACATTTACTATTTTTCCCCCAAATCACCAACTAACTTTTTACATTTACAAGCAGAATGCATTAAATTAATAAATTCTACCCAATTTTAGTAATATTCAATTTCAGTTTAGAAATTTTATCCAACATTATTGCCTACACATGGAATTTGAAGTTCATGTTATCTGTTGTAATATTGCCCATTTTCTACAAAGTACAAAACAATTAGTCCTTACATTTTAAGTGAATAGCAATTGACCTATTCCCATCATACCTGTAAGTAGAAGGTTGTTGCTTAACGAAGCTACCTTCAGAGCTGCTTACTTCTCCCCAGGAGGCTTGAGAGTAGTAGTGCTAGGATGGGATGCTTGCCTCAAAGTCTTCTCCTTTCCTCATGAATTATGCTTAGCTTTACAACACATTATTTTTCTATACATTATACCAGGGATGAGATTTCTCCAAACTTTTTCCGGATTTTTAGTTTTAAAAACTCTCAGGAGGGAGTCCAGCGTATTGGCACTATTAGTGGGGGTAGTAGGTTTAAAGCCTTTTTGACTATGACTTAAAGTTGTTGTAAGCACAAAATGCTGCCATTGATGATGGTTGCTGTTGCAGCGTAGGTTTTGGAAGCCCCAAACCAGTGATATGGATTTTTCATTTTCATCCACTCTCATCCGTTATGCACAAACAAAATTACCTAGATTGGTAATTAGGAAGATTGCCCCAAATTTTGTACATTTTCCAAAAAAGTAATAAAAAAAAAACAATTGTCAAAATGGAAATATTACAGGAGAAGACCTTGCATGATATTTCACTTGTCATTATGTGATCGGCAATACTGTAGTGTAATACAATTAATTAAATTTGGTTTACTAGATTTGCTCATTAATTAGTAACTGTGTATACCCGAGTTATAACAGAGATTTAGTCTTGTATGTTAAAATGTAATGGTACTTGTATATTTTTTTAATTTCTTAGTCTTAATATTTTATTTATTTATTGACATAATTTGTAAGCATAATCTTCCTTGCTCTTTCAATGTTGCCAGTTTGTCCACTAAAAGCCTTTTCATTCAAAATCAAGATTGAACTTTCAATTCACATTGTCCTCATTGTGTTTGCGCCAAAGAATCACAAGCCTTTTTGAGTTATTGGCAGGAGTGCGAGAATTCAGCGTTTAAGCTGATTTCAGCTATTTTTTGTTGAGATTTTTACTCTGAATTTCAGCTTTTTGGTACACCTGCTCTGCACAATTTTTTTTTATTTGAGCTTTTTGCTAGCTGTTTCAGCTGTTTTGGTATGTGGCCACTCACATCCCCATATCGAGTACGAACATGGATAAATCTTAGTGTTTCCCTTCACTGATATGAACCAGGAATTATATTCTTCCTATTATAATCTGATTTGCCATTTATTTTTGTTCCCCCAGGGCTCTGGGGGAACAAAAATGCCCCTGCAGGGGCAAGTTGTTAAGTGTTGATGTGAGTTACAGCTACAGTCTGCCCTTGGTCTGCCATTTTGGGAGTCAAATTGCATGTAAAGATATTGCTGCGTATGTTAGCTGCGCCCTTGTTGCCTAAAATGTGCACTGATAATCAGTTACACATGGGGGATCTGACTTCCAAACCAGCACAGCCAACATTTGTTGTGGGTGATACCGTCAGGTGAACTGGGTCAGTACTACATGTATGTGCCTTATGCTCATTTACATTTGGGGAAGGTACACCATGACCATTGCATTATAGCTGCAGTGCTTGCATAGGCTTGTTATTTGTATCAAATAACTCAACACACAGATCCTAAAACTGATATTTCCCATCTTAAGAGAATCAACCTTGCTTTGGATTCAGCACGGCTAGTAATTAAATGTGGATGAGTTAGAATTTTGCTGTTTGGTTTGCTTTCGTTTACAAGGGATGATGCGCATGGCTTGCGATACTTTAATCAGATTTCCAATTTGGTTGCCCTCAAAATTAATCAGCACAATTGTTTGAAAAGGCCATCACAACCTTCACAATATGTACATGTAGGAGCCATTGTACTCAATGAAATGTTCCTACTATTTTCCTATTAGTCTTAAAGAGCCAAATATCATGCCTACATAGAGCAAGTTTCATAAATTACAAATCTGTTGTGAGCGAGTGTTTTTAATTTCTATGAAGTGCTTATGTAGCTGCAGGTAGCCTTTTACAATGCAGTGTAAACTAGTTTGTTGTTGTAAGTATAATGCAGTCAATGCAGCAATGGGTAAACATTCTTAACATGTGTATTAACCCTTACGTTTAGGATCTGTGTGTGACTTGTTAACTACTACTGGGTCAAGATTGCTGGGAATAAATAAAAAGTGTTTGCTTGCTTGCTAAAGATGGAGGTCTCTTCTTGACTTTGTTCTGTCTGTGTGGATGAGAGTTTTAATCAAGCTCCTCTCAACAATCGGTCACTGGACATGCTGCCCAACAAGATCAACCCTAACAAGAAGTTCTGACATATCAAAACACTAAAACAATAAGGTCTGAACTCAATAAATCTTAGTCGTTTAATAATAAATTAAATCTTCAGTTAACTGAATCTGTTTTCTTGCAGATGTACATCTTAAAAAGTCTGGTCTTTTTTGTTTTATGAAATCAATAACAATCTTGGTTAATTTTAAGCCTTTTGGAATGGTATAAATATTGTATAAATCTCAAGTATCAATCTTCAAAACTCAAGGAACCACAATTGGTTTCATCACACCATGACCCTGGTCTTGTACACTGAAGGCACAACTGGGGAAAGCAAGGAAATAGATCATTAACAAATAGGTACCAGCCTATTTATAAATACTGCATTTTAAGAATGAAAACCAAGATGGCTGATTAGTATCAGTGTAATACAATCAAGAGGAGAGAAGAAAAAAAACACATTAAAGAGCACACCAAAATAGCCTCCTGTAATCATACACAACAAGAAATGAAAGCTCTTACAAATCTTAATGAATGATGCTACTGAAGAGCAGGACACTGGAAGCAACCCAGTAATTATAAGAGTGTACGAATGTTAGGAGTTATGTGAGCCACATCAACACAACTGTATTAATTTATCACACACTCATGACAATGGCTGTTGATCATGATGAACTTTTTCTTTTACACAATTATTTCTAAATGGAGGCTGCCAGGAAAATAGACTGGTTCCTTTGATTTTCAGTGTTGTGAGTGTACTGTAGAGTTCAGGGTGACCAACAAAGATGGCCGCAGGGATAATGTGTATACCACACCGAATGAAAGCCTTTGTGTAGTCTTCTCCATATAACATCTCAATGTGGGTGAGTTTGGTTGTTTGTATCCCAGGCTATTGGTCAGACCTTTGCAAATTAAACATTTAGAGAATATTGTTTGTATTTGCACATTCCTAATTCGTAACACATTGTGGAAAGTGTGACAGACCATTTATTTTGGCTAAAGCATTTGCCAATGACATCATACATGTACAAGGTTACCATTATAAAGAGCCGTTTCCATTAACAGTAATATTAATAATTCATTATTTAAATTACAATGTTCACATATAAATAAATTAACCCTCAATCTAAACTACCTTTCCTAATGAAGGCACCAGTAATAAGATCAACTTTATCTTATGAAGTGAAAAATTCTCAATACTTGCTATTTTGCGATGCAAAAATACAATTTTAGATATATGTATATTACACTTAATCCATAAAACTTGTCATTGCATATCTGAAATTATTTCCATATTGCTGAGTGTATTTCAAATTTAGTGTTGCAGTGAAAAAACTGCAGCCATGAAAAACTTATTTAAAAAAACATATAAATATCCGATATATGACTTACAAAACTGAACACTATCTTTTGATTTCAAATTTTTGTGTACAAACTTGGAACATTCATATGAGATAATTGGTACTTCAATCTGAATTTTGAGAAATAATTCTAACTGGACTGTAGACTGCTGAAAACAAAGTTTGACATCACACATTTGCTGAGTCTCACTTGGCTCTTGATTTTTGCTATCGTCAAATGGTTCACCTTTGCATTTGGCTGAAGTATGAACTTGTTTTCTTTCACCCAACCCTGTCTGCATGATACAGTGAGTTCAGTTTAGTCAACTGAGACTTACCTAGAGGCCTTGGTTACACCAATGAATAGTAGCCCCTCTAAACCATGGTTAAGAACACTGAGAAGGAATCCTTCACTTAGATGTAATGCTTTGACCTCAGCCGAGGTGAGTTTAGTCTAGTCAACTAGCCCCTGGGTTCTTGGTTACTTCTACGATGCTCAGTAGCACTGTCAAGTATTAAACCAAGTTTAAGAACAAATCCTAGATTTAGAAGCAATACTTTGACCAGACCCATTACGGCAAACTATTTATTAACAGACAGAGATCAACAAACTGTCATCTCAATATCCTGATGATGGCTAGATCACTAATCCAAACGTTGAGATTAACCAATCGGCTAGCCTATTCTATCATACCATGGGCATCTTAGATGTTTCAGCAGATGTCAACGTAGTATTCAAGCTACAGCTGCTAATTTGGACAAGGCTTTATATACAAAGGTGGCTAGTTGAATCGGGTATTAATTAAGAAACCGTTACCATTATAAACACACTAATCAGTCATTCATGATTGCAGGTTGGACATTAAAAAAACAAAATTTCTATTACTACACCATAAATCTAACACCTACACCAAATTAGGTTCTCAAACATATTTGTCAATAAACTCATGGTGTTTATATGACTTTTTTACAGGATGACAATAAGCTACATAAATTAATTTAGCACAAAATCTCAGTCATTCCTGCCAACAAAAGAAACTGTAGTGTTCACAAGAACAAATATACTGTATGATTTAACTTATAAAAAATAAACCTTACAAAACATACTTCATATAGCATGGTTTCCAATAATTTTTGCTGTAATTTTGCAGACAGTAATCTTAAGAATTCAACAAGGATTTGTTATTGCCATAGTCCTCATACTCTGTAAAGATTTCAATGATTTGTCAGACCAGAGGCCGATTTCACAAAACTCTTCCTAACTTAGGACACGTCCTAGGCAATGCTAAGAGATAGGACTAGTCCTAAGTTAGGATGAGTAACTTACGACTAGTCCTATCTCTTAGCATTGCCTAGGACGTGTCCTAAATTAGGAAGAGTTTTGTGAAATCGGCCCCAGGGCATTTGTGGCATTTAATTCTTACCGCCCCACCCTCACTTTCCCGATGTCCTCTTTCACAAACACGTCCAACACATGGCAAGTCACATGATATGACACCTGACTGACTCTAAGTATGTACAAAGAAGGCAAATTCTAGTCTCAGACGGATTCAGGAAAAGCAGACTCTAGACTGGTCCCCTGGTATAAGACTTCCTGGTTTCATTGGATGCTCTATATTGCTTGCGTGCATGTATGTGGTACTTAGTCTGATGATGATCTTATTTGAAGAATGGAATATACACCGCACACACACGCACACGCTCTTGAAGATGTATCATTCTGGATATTCGTTATAAAACATCAAAAGCCCAATGAAGACACCAAGCAAATGTGGGTCAAAGGTACATGTCTGACGATTGCGGTAGTTGTGTGATGTTTTGAAGGCCAATATCTGGCAGTATTCACAAGACTCAAAGTGATGACATCTGATGTTCAGGCTAAGAAGATGCCTGCTCCATCTATCTTACCATGGGATCAGAAGAATCCAAGCAGTCATTACTGATGGAAGTGTGCCAAGATGCTGGATGTTTAAGATAAAAAGGTCTTAGACAATCTGAATACAGCGATGGAAGATGGATGAGTCTGAACTGTTGCTTAGGTAAGTGTATTGCTCCGTTGAGAGACTTGGTTATGACTGATAAGCAAGTGTCTCTGCATGCTGAATGTTTAAGATACGAAGGTCTAAGACGATTTGAAGACAACGATGGAAGATGGAAGTGTCTGGACCGTGACTGAGGTACAAGTATTGCTCCAACAACCCTGAGAGTTGTGTCTGAACCCCCCGAGTAGTTTCTGGGTTAGTGAGGCCTTTACGATCTAGTGAGAAAATCAAACATTAATATAAATATGCTTAAATTGAGATCTGGGCCAAAGAAATTCTGCGCTTACGGTGAATCTATGAAGCGTATAAATCTTTGATAAGCAGCACAATGAACTTGTGCCCAGCATATTCATCTAAAAATTTCACTTCTACATAAACAAAGTCATTAAAAAATGACAAAAATAAAAAAAAAAACTACACAAAAATAACAAACCTGAGGCTATTAAGACAATAGCATGTAAGAGAACTGTTTCTGCACGAGTCAGTTTAAGAATGAGAAGTTGCTTGGCAAGAGAGAACATGGCTTCCATTAACTCTCCGAGTTCTGTGGCAAGAAGGAAAAACAGAGAGAAAAAAATGTTACACTATACATACAGGCGTATCTTAAACAAATATTGTTCACCTGATACAAAATAAAAAATGCATATACTTATTCAAACTTACAGACCTTAAAAAATGAAAATAAAGTTTTTAGAAATGGAAATCTATTAAAAGCGTGTATATTTTGTTTTGCATAATGGAAATAATAAATGTTGATGATGATTATTGGGTAAGACAAAATAAAATACTGATTTATCTATTCTGTGTTTTTAAACACACCTGTCTGTTTGACCCTCTCCCTGGTGAAGTTCTCTCCCACCAACAGGACGGAGTCATGGTTCACGTCTAGTATCTCACACAGCTGAAGAAGAAGTACCTCAAAACACCCTGTCTTCAGGAGCACCACCTACAAAAGAAAAACAAAATCATTTTGTCATTCGCTCCAGCAGAAAGTAGTGCTTCACGAACTTATCTAAGAAATTAAAACCATTCAGGTTGGCTCAGTGGTTTCGTTCCCTGCCTTTCACCTCTGTGGACCCCGGTTCGAATCCCAGACTGGAGCCTTGCATGTGGATTAGGTTTTCAGTCCCTATACCTGATTGCGTGGGTTTTCTTTATTTGGGGTTTTCCTCCCACATCTAAAACTGACATTTCTTCATCATCTTCTCTACACAGGTATCTTCAGGCCTACGGGTCACAGTGCGAGTTTCTTTTGACGGTCCCTTAGTTTCATTACCAGAAATTTATATAAATTTCAATTTGCCCTACACCGATGTGTGATAAGCACTGTATACTTAGTGCTTATCACACATCGGTGTAAGGCAAATTGAAATTTATATTCATTCCCCTGATGCAAATATTAACAGAAATTTATAATAATATATAAAAATAAAAAATAAAAGTGAGCCAGAGACAACACAGCAAACAACACATCAGGGATATTCCTTGGCTCTAACACAAACCTCAATCAATTTAGTTTCACTCTGCCATATTTCATACCTGCACATACAAGATATATCCTTAGATTGTATTCCCACCATGTCAAGTTTCAGATCCTACTTTTTATGAGATATTTTTTTCTTACGATGTTACCCCAAACTTCTCTGGATATGGAGTGTCAGGACTGACTAAAGTTGTGGTGTTGTTAGAGTTTGGGTTCAGGTCCCGGTCACGACACTTGTCTCTATAAAGCCAGAGGTCCTGTGAGTTGTGTATTGGATGTACATGTAAAAGAACCCAGTACCCCATTATAAAGAGGGGGGCTTGCCCCAGTGTTTCTGACATGGTCTGAGAGCAAACCTCACCTTGTATCCTTTTAAGGTGTTGTATTATGGTTGCTTCGTCTCATAAAATCAGTCTCAACAATCACCACTTGATCTAATTCGCACCAGTAGTGTGATTTATGACAGACATTAGGATTAACTAGGATTATCAGTAGTTAAAAAAAAAACATCATGAATGTTTGTTAACAAGCATTTTCTATTCATTTCGAGACAACTTAAAAGTTCTTGTTACCTGATCAGGACGAAGAATTGTATCAAATCCTGGGATGGATTTAGTGAAGGCAACAATACGACCGATGGCGGGAGAGAATAAATGAGAAAATAACTCCTCTGAGCTGGACTCCGTGCTGCTGCTGCTGCTGCTGCTCAGTGACAGGGAAGACTTGTCTGTCTTCTGTAGAGAAAGGTTTACAGATTAAAGGGAATAAAATAACACATAAAGATCAAGCTGTTGGGACATTACACTGGTTATAATGAGGATTTTTAAGGGGTGACCTATTTTCTCTCTTTTCATTTAGCAAAAATAAGTAAATTTAAACTCAAGAATTAAACTACTACTATGTTAGTAAGAATAAACTTACATCAGAGAGGACAACCATGTTGTAGTAATCTCTTCCTTCCCTCCTTCCCTTCTTTTCCTCCCCTTAAAAAGAGATGATTCTGAAAAGAACCATCGCTGCTCTGTTCACAACCACCACTTCTTTCCAGAAGAGACTACTTTTTATCACATGTTTGTTATCATTAAACAATTATTTATTATCTCATTTCCAACACCCTGCAAAGCCTCAAATGTTACTTAATACATTGGTAACTTCTGCAGATCAAATCAGACTAACCAAACCAGACAACGTTTAGAAGTTTCCAATGGTAAATATGGTTACTTGATACCTACAAACCTGGGGAGGAGTTGGTGATTTGGAATTCTCATCTGGTAGATGTTTCCTGATTGCAACGAGTAAAATATGCTCTAGATTGCTCCATTGATCCGCCATCACCTCAGCATAAGCCTCACATATGGTGTCCACCATATCTATCCCATCAGGCCCTATTTTAAAATGGCGCCCAGTCTCCATGGTAACAGCATCCACTGGTACATTGCTTCCTTTCCGGCCGTTGTTCCCAACCAGGATATTTGCATTGATTGGCACCTGGTAATTGCACTTGTGTTTAATCTTTGGACTTTGAGTTCATGTTGGACAGGCGAAAGAACATGGCGTTGGTGAGGTCCCTCTCTGGAAGTTTTCTGTGAGACACTTAATAAGACTTTGGTTCCGTTTTCATACTGCAAGACGGCGTTATGGCCGGTTTTCCCGCAGGAATCCTGAGATAGTTTCCCCTGAGGTTTGACGGGAGTGATTTGCATTTCAGAAAGTTTTCTCTTTTCACCTGTGGGAATGAGACGATTTGTTCTGTCTGTAGTCAGATTCTTCTCTCTGATCTACTACGTCTAAGTTTGTTGTAGTCTGCATGGGAGTAGATTCGCATTCTCTCAACTGGCTTTGTGCAGGATTGGAATTGCCCATGAAGACAACGCCTGGTGGAATTTCAGATGTTTCAAAACGTGGTATAGAAGCCAGATAACGAAGGCGGTTGGTTGCAGTTAAATACTGTGGACTAGTCATTATGTAAGGATGGTTCCTGTGGGCTGCAGCCGATGTAGAAAGACCAAGGACTGCTTTGGCTTCAGAATCCTTTTGTTTAGTGGTATCAATAGCGCCCTCTGGTGTTACATTCTTCTGTTTCTTTCCACCACGTGACGAGCCCCTTGCGGTTATTGCACTTGAGTTTGACAGTTTCCCATTTGCTGTTTTTAGTTTGTGAAGTTGAGAGACCGTGTCTGTCTTGGAGTTTGATTTGTCCAGTGTCTCTTGACTGGTGGATTGTCTGAGGTCTAGTGGTTCGACAGACAGAGTTACCAGATTAGATCTGCTCACAACCTCCTGCTTGGCAGCTAAGAGCTTGTCTTTCTCCTTCTTGGACATTCTACCAAAGCGAACAGCTGTAAGAATCAAGGTCAAGGATAAATTAAAGACACGACATAGACTTTGATTAAACTCAAGTTCTTGACAACCACCTACATGTAGTGTATCTGGTCTATCCAAACAAAATCACATGTAGATTTTTTCAGGTATTGATCATTTGTTAATTGCAGATCAAGGGAGAACTGATCAATTAACTGATATTTTTTCAAACCTTGCTTTCTATTACTAAATATATGTTCATGTTTTTATTGCTTGATTTACCGTTTCTGGACATTCCGATGTCAATGCACTTTTTCAAGCGGCAGGACTGGCACTGGTTACGACTGCTGCGTTTGATCTCACATTGGTCGTTGTTGAGACATGGACGATATGTCAAATTCTGCTGGACAGTCCTACGGAAAAAAACCCTTCGATACACAAAAAAGGAATAAAAAAGAGGACTTTAGGACTGAGTTGAAGCTTTAAAATAATTACTTACTTAATCATTTGATATAGCAATACTCTCTGTACCATATGAATTTATGTCTTATTTCTACATCACTTAAATATGTAAGTACGTAAGTAATGACACACAAGTAAATGGAACAAAAAACATTTTAAAAACATGGAAAAGGTATTTCTTCACGTATGAAATGTAGCTAACCTGGAGTTGAAAGCGATGGTTTTAATGGGAGACCATGGAGTGCTAGGTGGCAGCAGACTTACCAGGTACTTTTCCATTGTTCATGTAGTTCTGAGCATGCGCACATTTCCGAGAACAATGCATTTACCTGGTAATCTGCTGCCACCTAGCGTCCCGGAAAGTCTTCCATTCTATGTAAAGTTTTTGAATTCCATTTTTGTTCTCTTTTCTTTTTTTATTCTGGTGTACATTTCTCTCGTCATTGTAACTATACCGAGGCTGGGAGGGATAATATAGTCTGGTACCTTTGACATGTTATGAGAATTGGTATTCATGATTGCTATTGCATACAGGGTACATGACAAAGATGGAGGTCTATATACCACTATAAGGTCTCTATAGGGGAATGTTCGATGGCTAATACGGGTTTGTTTGTCAATCATACCTTGCAGCCTTCGCATGAATGCACACCATAGTGGAACCCTGATGCCCTGTCACAGCAAATCTGACACAAAATGTTCATGTCAATATCAAAATCTGAAACACAAAAACACAAGTCATTAATAGTTCTGTGAAACTATTTTAAAGTAGATAGATGTTAATCTTTGCATCGGGGGAATTGAAATTTATACTCTAAAGTATCCCCCCAAAAATGAAGGAGTGGAAATCTTTAAAATATTGATCTTTTTTAATCAATTTTTTATATATGTATACAATTGTTTATTTATTTATTTACTTCTTTCTTTCTTTCTTTTTTTTTTTTTGGGGGGGGCTGTTGGTATAAAAAAATTGTGCAAACATGTGAAGACTCCTTTAAAATGTTATTACAATTGTTTTGTTTATTGAATGTCTCAAATGTATAATACATCATTGATATTTTGAAGAATATGTAAATTAACTTGAATCTTCTGACTTTCAATAAGGCCATACTTCAACCAGCCTGTACAAAAACATTTCAAATTTGTTCAAATTTGTAAGCATCCTTATTCAAATTTGGGGACAATGCTGAGGGACAATTTTCTCAAACCTAACTGTGTCAGGTGGAATTATTAAATACTTTGCAGGATAGTATTTACCTGTGATGAGTGTATAACATGCAAAATCTTTCAGAAGAAAACATTGATCTGTGTAAGAGTGTTTTTGACCAAGTGTTACTACAGTGATAACTGCCACCATGTTTATTTCTCCACACTACCACCCAGTGACCAGGCCCCCCCCCCCAAACACCATCCTTGACCGATTTTACCACATATCATTGTTCTATTGTGCAGGTATACCCATCCATGCATCCAGGCCTAACTACCAGAAGTGACCCACTTAAATACTGACCCAGACTCCTCAACTTTGATCTACTCTATAAGTACCTAACCACAGACCCTATTAACAAGACATCAGGTTGTTCACATTCAACTTCAAAGCTACATCTAAAAGTCAAAGTGCAGGATAAGTAATTATCAAGAAAAATAAAATGAAGTTTCAATCTGAAACTAAGCTTGCTGATTCTAAATTTCATACCAGTACTAATCCTCCAGAGAAATATTTCCATCTAAAAACTCACTGATTCTAAAGTTCATGCCAGTACCAATCCTCCAGAGAAATATTTCCATCTGAAAGCTCTCTGATTCTAAAGTTCATACCAGTACCAATCTCCAGAGAAA
>OU452223.1:28945333-29127833 GCA_911728455.2 Marthasterias glacialis
TATAGGCTTGCCGAATGGATTTGTACTCAGGTTCGAGTCCAGCATCAGCCAAAATGTTGTTTGCTTACCCTTAATTTATATAGTATTTTCCAGTCAGTTTCCCTTGTATATTTACATTCTGTGTAAATCCACTTTGAAAGCCTTTATCCATTCGTTGTGCATATCCCCGCATCCTTTACCAAGGGGTCGATCCCTGATTGATGAACTTCCACACCCTTGTTTTAGAGTGAATCTATCTATAGCAGGGACGTGAATGCCAACCTCTTTTTATTGGGGATGAAGGTCCGGGACCCAAAGGGAGTAACCTTGCTGGTTGTTGACCTGACCATGTCCCTACCCCACCTGTCGATGACTAGATATTGTGTTCATCGCGCCTCATCAATCTTGGTCGCGTACCTTTTTGTACACAATTAAAGACGGTTCTAATGACCCAGACTCCCCCGTCCCAGCCTCTTAAGTGCAATGTAGAAAAACAAATGAATCGCTCTTATAAATAAGATTGTTTAAAAACAAATGAATCGCTCTTATAAATAAGATCGTTAAAAAAAAAATCCCCTTTTAAGATTCAGCAATCCGCCAACGAAAAGAACAACCTTTCCAATCGACATAATTCAAATTTATTACCAGCATTTGTCATCGCAATGCGCAGACGCCTTAAAATCTTGCTGGTGAGACTTGCTTTTATTAATAGCATTCGATCATAAAAGTGGAAAACAAGCGTTTAGAATAAGGCAGACGTTTTCATAATCATTGGTGAGTAAATACCGACGCCTTTGAGTGTTTATCTTTGCAGATGTTCAGTTTATTTATAGTAACGGCTACTTGGAAAATAGAGTCTGTGTCTGAAAAAGTTTGGCCAGCGCTTCAGTAAGACTCGAATCAGTAAGCGTTGAATTAGAATCGACGTACTGCGCCTATAAGTCGCGCCTATCATCATTGTCCAGTGTTGAGTAGTGTGCGCCGCGTAGCCGCCCTGCTCGCCAGGTGAGTTGGTAAACTACAAAATGAAATTAATCAGTCAAATCCGATAGGGACGGGCGCAAAGCATGGGCCTTACTGGCGATCAACAGTGCGTGGCTACTGTAGGCTCATTGGTGGAACTTTATAGAGGGCTTTGGGATGGGGGCTTGCACCGTCATGGGAGAGTAACGAAGATTTCCCTGTGCCGGACGTTCGGTGGAATAGGGGGCACTGGCAGACAATTGAACTCTGTTAAAATGGTGAGACTTCCTATCTACATATATGTAAAACTGCCAAATCGACCGGGCCTATATGGGAAATCCTACATAGCCAGAGTATAATGAGGGCGGAAGGAACGGGGAAGTGAGTCTAATTTAATTTCACTTACAAAGAAGTTGTGTTTGTCTACACGCTGTTCATGGAATTAAAAAGAAGAAAGAAAAAAAACCGAGAAAAAACGAAGTCGATAGTTGATCGCACATGTAACTATTTCACATTGTCACATAGACTGTGCTGTACCGGTATGTGGCATAGACGCCCCGTCCCCTCTCGTTCTATCTGGACCCAATTTCATGGCACTGGTTACCAAAAATTCTGTGCATTTCTATGGATCATACCAAGGTGAACAATTCTGCGCAAACGGCGCCCTGTTTAAAGCGTGTATTTCTACGGATCGTACCGAGGCGAACAATTCTGCGCAAACGGCGCCCTGTTTAAAGCGTGTATTTCTACGGATCGTACCGAGGCGAACAATTCTGCGCAAACGGCGCCCTGTTTAAAGCGTGTATTTCTACGGATCGTACCGAGGCGAACAATTCTGCGCAAACGGCGCCCTGTTTAAAGCGTGTATTTCTACGGATCGTACCGAGGCGAACAATTCTGCGCAAACGGCGCCCTGTTTAAAGCGTGTATTTCTACGGATCGTACCGAGGCGAACAATTCTGCGCAAACGGCGCCCTGTTTAAAGCGTGTATTTCTACGGATCGTACCGAGGCGAACAATTCTGCGCAAACGGCGCCCTGTTTAAAGCGTGTATTTCTACGGATCGTACCGAGGCGAACAATTCTGCGCAAACGGCGCCCTGTTTAAAGCGTGTATTTCTACGGATCGTACCGAGGCGAACAATTCTGCGCAAACGGCGCCCTGTTTAAAGCGTGTATTTCTACGGATCGTACCGAGGCGAACAATTCTGCGCAAACGGCGCCCTGTTTAAAGCGTGTATTTCTACGGATCGTACCGAGGCGAACAATTCTGCGCAAACGGCGCCCTGTTTAAAGCGTGTATTTCTGTAGATCGTACCGAGGCGAACAATTCTGCGCAAACGGCGCCCTGTTTAAAGCGTGTATTTCTACGGATCGTACCGAGGCGAACAATTCTGCGCAAACGGCGCCCTGTTTAAAGCGTGTATTTCTGTAGATCGTACCGAGGCGTAAGCGCAGAGTTCCACGGTAAGAAGTGCCATGAAATTGGGCAGAGGTCAGCCATCGAAGAAGCCAGACTCATAACATTCAAAAGCAGATTTTTTTTTTTTTTTTTTTTTTTTTTTTTACGAAAGTCTAACAATATTTTCCAGCGGCACATGAGGAGGTCATTACGCATGCCGTTCGAGACCAGCGTACAAGAGACACCGAACTGCTCTGCAAGAAACACTTTAATATTTTGACGTTTCTAAAATAAGATACATGTGGATTTGATTCGGTCATAACATTCGTAACCATAACTTGTACCTATTTTTGTGTGTATGATCAATAACCTGTGGGTAAAAACCATTGACCCAGAAGACTTCAAACAAAAGGGATCTTGAGGACGTACTCTATGCAATTTTGTAGACAAACCAATGGGGATTTCACTTTACACAAAATAAGTCCAAACAATGGGAGAAGATTAGATAAAAACTTGATTTACCGGATCGGACGAGCGTGGGTAGGGAGTACTAAAAGTGGACAACGCAATTTTCTTTTTTTTATAGTAGAAAATGAGAATTTACTTTCAAGTAAAACATTTTTTTCAAAAACTTCATTTTCTGCTAGCAGAAATTTGAATTTTACTTTTTGCCAGTGACTGGCGGTCAACAAGTAGACAAACCAAATTTCCAAAATTCTCTTAGCAGAAATTTGGAATTTGGTTCCTTCATACGTGGGTGAGTGTGAATGTGCGGAGGTTTGCCATTTTCAGCGGCAAAACTGAGGTAAAATCTTACGGACAGGTGTACCACTTTTTTCTTAGAGGGGCACTGTCGGCCAATTAAAACTGTAGTTTTCGTTCGTCTTTTTCCTTAAAAATGTTTTTAAAAATATAAAAAGGAAAAAAAAAACTTCCAGCGCTCTAGTTATGCCTTTTACTATTATTTATAAAATAATATGACGTGGAATAGAATTAAAAACAAATTGTCTGCGTGTAAATAAATAAAAGCCTGTTTTTAAAAACATTGAAATCGCTACGTAAAAGCTTCTAAAACATGATATTCTGGTAATTTTCAATGGCTGGGGCAACCGGGGTCATGAGCATCAGTTGTTGGGCACGTGCCCCCCTCTTGGGCACGTCACTGATTATATAGTGACGTGCCGTGCGAGGTGGAGGGGAAGGGTGACAGCGTTCCCTTTTATGTCTGTCAACTTCATCGTCAGGAGCCGGGACTCACAACTGTCTTAATGTGAGAAAGGGCTCTCCCCTCTCCCCTCCCCCACCCCGCCAACCCAGAGACACTGAGTCTCAACATACATTGTAGACCCCGACCTGACTTTAGCTACAAACACCGTGTGGCTGTGTCGACACAAACTACGCAGCCCGTCCATCAACGGGCAAAGCCCTAGCTGAGGACACGGTGATCAAGTTGATGCCGCGGAAGATCTAGGCGTAACTCCAGACTGAATGTACAGATTAGCACTTATAAACGGCTTGCCTATTATACCTTGCAGCACACGGGGCTTGTTAAAGAGTGGTAACTTTCAATTTATGGTAGGCTGAGATGCTTCCTTCCTGCTGGGAACCGCAAAGTTAAAGGTATCTGTACATTTTAAGGGAATAAAAAGTTGCCTTTGATCCTTAAGGCTGTTCCTATTGGAATATACGTGTACCCTGATTGGAGCCCTCATCTCCCAATGAAAATATTAATGGTTCTCAGTTGAGAAATCTTTAAGGCCATGTCACATAGGGAAACTTTTCTGGGCAACTTGGAGAATGCACTGCATGCAAACAGAACAGAATGACAGGACACGAGACAATATTCTAGCTGTAACTTACTATCCCACGAAAAAAATGAGAAAACTGAGTTAAAAATGAATATTCTTATTGGAGATTGCCTGTAGCTGGTTGCCTGTAAATTGCCCCGTGTGACATGGCCTTTAGATGACAACCTTCTGGCATTTGCATTTGTGGCGTGTCGTGGCGTGTCGTGGCCGAGCGTATAAGAACTCCGGACTCAAGCTCTGGTGTCTGATCGAGTCCCGGTCGTGACACTTGTGTCCTTAAGCAAGACACTTAACCATTATTGCTTCGTCCTTCGGATGGGACGTAAAGCCGTTGGTCCCGTGTGTTGTGTAAAGCACGTAAAAGAACCCAGTGACACTTATCGCAAAGAGAAGGGGTTCGCCCGGTGTTCCTGGTTTGATCGGCTGCAGATTGCGCCACAGCACCATGTGAACCATTACATGGTGCTATGTAAAGGAACAGGTCTCATACTTCAAAAACGTAACTCATCATACCTCGCAGGAAAAAAATACTGAGCGCTCTGAGACGCCCATAGGGTGTGTGATAAAGCGCTATATAAAAACTGTGTATTATATATACCACCCTCAAACTATCTAAATTGAGATACCCAATCCCTGACTGGATATTTTGCTGCCACTGAAGCTATCAATTATTCCTCCCATTTTCCAATCGGGAAACCCTGGGTTGGAACAACACCTCCTGTGCCTTGGACAATTCATGCTGTGTGGCATGTCCATCCTGTAGATAACACGTTATATAATATGTCACCCTAAAAGTTCCAAGTGTTGACCTCAGTAACACTTGTTCCTGACCACCCATCAATACAAATTAGCATCCTCCCTAAGCTAGTGGACTTAAAAAGCGAATCAGAGAGTCAGGTGTATGGGGCTGGGGGACGAACTGAGTTTGATTTGCCTGGAGACTTGGGCTTGGAGACAACTGATGCATTACACTACAAGTATGAGCATGCGTTGGATTGATTTTCTGGGTGGGGAAGGCGACCAGTCGACCACCACCCGAGATTGGCCACTTGCCATAATGTACTGAACGTCCACCTGCTAGATGCAGTGCTTCTCTGAGATTCTTGAAATATTACGCACAAAAATCGTGTAATGTAGTGTTGATTTCACTATGATCTTATGTGGAAGACAGTACCTAGATGGCACTGCTGCACATCTTGTTTGTACATTTATACTTCAATTACCCACCCACACTCCTGTTAGCATAATTTTTTTGGTCTATAGCACCTTACTCACGGATTCCAGAGCTTATCAATTCTCCTAGCGCGTCGGGCGGTCCCTTCCTCGTAACCCCATCCCACACACCCTTTTATTGGCTCGACTTAAACATTATGTTCTCGTGGCTCGGTTGTGACATGTTGCTGTACCTGGCGACTCGTGTAAGGAGATGATGGCACGATGCCAGATAGGTCGGGTAACCCAATACCCTTCTCCTGGAGGAAAATTCCTGTATACAAGAAACGCTGATGCAACATTGGTTTAAATTTACCACGACCTGTCGAAGTTACTTGTGCGAAATCAAAGAATGTACCATTCAATAAAATTAATGAATATTATTCCTAGTAAAATTGTAGATCAACCAAACTTGATAGAATAATATTCGTATAACAAGACAACAGAAGGTATTCAATCTGAAGTTAATTATTTGCTGACTCATCATTGTTGGCACAAGACTTTTAAAGTCCACGCATGGTGCCAAAAACCAGAATGGCAACAGGTTTTCGGCTACACCTTCTTGGCAGGTGATGGTGTTTACACCTATCATCAGTAGTCCGAAGGAGATACCAGGCTCACCCAATAAGCTGCTATCATTATCACACACTAGCGGAAGTTAGACAATCCACGTCGGCAGTCCCATGCACACCTGTTTTACTACCTTGAGGGCGGACCTATTTAAGTAACTGACCCAACATTTCAGAGGCTGAGAAACCCGATGTTTTTTTCAAGTTTATTCGTTGCAAAGTTCAGTGTATCTAGTTGTTAGTGGTGACTTTTGAACAATAGGGAGTCCCCATAAAGTGTTTTGTTATGTGTGTGTGCATTCATTGTCCGGGTGATAACTCGAGAAGGACTTGTGGCATTACTTAAAACTTGGTGGATGGATTGGTCATGGGATCTCCCAAATGCTAATCGTTTTTGGACCCATGGTCAAATGTCGGTGTCATTATGGACAGAGCAAGGCATGTGGTCCAAGTGAATACTGGTAGACTTTGCGTACCAACTTTTGACTCGGTGTAGTGGATTGGTCTTTGGATCCCTCAGAAGTGTATTGTTTTTGGACTCCTCTAGGTCAACTGTCGAGGTCATTATGGCTAAAAACAGAAGAAAGAAATGTGGTCTGAGCGAAAACTCGAGGACTTAACGGATCAACACAAAACTTGGTGTGTGGATTGGTCTTGGGATCCCTCAGAAGTCTATTTTTTTGACTCCCCTAGGTCACATTTCGAGGTCAATGGCTAAAATAAGAAGTGGTATTCACACTGTTAAAGCGAAATTTAGGTTGTAAATTGGTCTTGCTACATTGCCTTGAACTTGGGATGCCGTAAGTCAAAGGTCAAATTTAATGTTTCTAAAGAACCAGATGGTGCAATGTAGGGCCTATTTAGTTTAAATGGTTAAGTCTAGTCATATGCACGGACCGGCTTCATGTTTTATTTTAAGTTGCCGCCCTCGCTAGAAAAATTATGGACAAGCTGCCAACTGATGTTGACTAATTTGTTTTAACTTCATATCAATTTTCCAGACAAATTGTAGCAATGTAGACACGTGAAACTCGACTCACAATGGTGTCAGCAATAAAAAGGAATCAACTCTGTGATTTAACAGCGTCGTGAAATGTACTTGATTGGTCGGGCCCACCCAGGCTGAACTTGCGATCAAAACTCACATAATTGCTTAGAAAAAATGGAGACGAAGCTTATACATGTATATTGCAGCAGTCGCTTGTGGCAGTAAAAGTCCACAGATATATCCGTCCCAGTTTTAAGTGGGACGGAAATTAACATTCTAACATTCATCTTTAAAAGATGAATATTAATTGTTGTCGTTATTGAGTTTATAATCATTATACAAAAGGTGTAATCGTTAAAAGATCTCCGGAATCACCAAGGGACTAGTTCCATACCCTTCACATGTTTGTTTTCTATACATATGGGATTTCCTTTTTAAAACTAAGTGCAAGATCGGATATCATCGGCATAAAATTGATTCGTTTCAATCTTGAAGCAAATTGATTACACCGGTACCAATCTTTCAGACAAATGTTTCCGTTCAAAATACTGTCAGTCAAGTAAATAGCATTAGTTTGAAGAACCCCCTTAAAAAAAACAATAAAAACAGCTTGTCAAAATTCCTGACAAATCATTAACCGTTTTTACTCAAACATGCCACCAGATTTAATATTCAAACAAGACGAACACGTATTGAGCACCAAATGCAACACCCCGCGGCGCAGCTAATCATTACCTTTTATCTCAATAGGGTATTCATTTCAGATTCAAAATAGTTCAATTACTGACAGCATTAAATGTTGTTTAATTCTTGATAAAAGAAAATGACTGAGTGAAAAGTGATGACTGGCGAGTAATTTGGTTATAATGAGCAATGAGTAGTGAGTAATGAGTTATAATGTGTAGAGTAATGAGTTATAATGAGCAATGAGTAGTAACTAGCTGTATTGAGTAATGGGTAATGAGTTACGAGCAATTAGTGAGTAATAATTTGTGAAATGAGTAATGAGTAATGAGTTAATATGTGCAAATGAGTAGTGAGTAATAACGAGTTATGGGTAATAAGTTATAATGAGCAATGAGTAGTGAGTAATGAGTTTTAATGAGCAATGAGTAGTAAGTAGTGAGTTATAATGTGTAGTAAGTAATGAGTTATAATGGGCAATGAGTAGTAACGAGTTGTAATGAGTAATGAGTAGTGAGTAACGAGTTTTAATGAGTAATGGGTAATGAATAAATATCACAACTTTTAAAAATACACATGACCTCTGTAGAAGACACTTGTAAATTCCCATGAGTGTAACCTTGGTCGGTAAACATTAAAAAGCACACAGAAACGGTTTCATTTAGAATGTTAAATCCTTTTATTTGACTTGAAGTACTGGAAATAGTTGTACTTGCACGTAACACTGAATAAAACGAATCCACATGAATCCAAGGCTTGGGTTTAGTTCATGGTTGTAACATCTTTTTGTTTGTTCAATAGTTAGTTGAACATATACATATATTCAGATTAGACAATTACAGATGATCAATAAAACAACAACAGAAAATAACAAAGATAAGTGATCATATGCCTAATTAATTTGCCGTCATAATAAAGTGCTGGCTGCTTGAAATTTAGTCGACTGAGACAAAAAAGTTAAAATCAAGAAATGCTTGGGTTCTTTGACGCTCATCATCCCATGTAAATTTTGATTCATTCAAAAAAATGATGACGGCTGCAGAGTCAAAACATACAGACAAAGCCATTAAAGGTCATTGCATATGTACTGTTACCAGTGTTTTCCACCATTACTGTAGCCTTGACCAAGGCTGTCTTTGCGCTTTTCCTTAGCCCGAGTTATCCACGGACGGAAACCGGACGATACGCAGTCGCACCCCAACAGTCATGCACGGAGTACGTCCTGAATTATCCACATACGGAGTCCGTCAGGACGATACACATGCGCACATGCACAATGTCCACGCACGGAGTCCGTTACATACATGCACACACATTATACATGTATGTGTAAGGTACGTAAAAATGTATAAATCCACTCACTATGCGCGTGGGGGTGGGCTGGAGTTTGTGGCAGCGGCTAAATGGGTGAAATTAATAATAATGCATTGCAGGAGACCATATTCGCAATAAACACTGTCTGGCCGGCGCGCCTTGGTCAAGGCTACCATTACTGTGATACATTTACGTTTGTGTACATGTAACACGCAGCCTTTAACTTTGTATCACACTGGCATTTTGTATAAATGCGTCAGCATCATAGGTCAGACATGCCTGTGAGGGGTAAAAACAATTAAAGCTTGGTGCGTATTTGCCTCCCAGTGATGAGTGGACATTCACAATGGATTGGTCTATACATCTCAGGGTAAATTAGACAAATATGTAGACTTGCACCACAATGAGAGTAAACTGGCACAATGATATGTTGGCATCACTCTGAAAAACATGGCAGGGTTTAACCCCAAACTTAATGTTAGTTTTCTTAACCTTCTTGGTTTTAGAAGAAAAAAAAAACAAAAAACAAAAACAAAAAAAACTTTAAATTCTTTTAATTTAAACCCAATCTTTAAAGCTGCTGGTGAAGATCAGCTAAGCAAAACTCAGTATACCAACCAAAATACAGTATATGAATTTAATGTATGTAATTGATTCTCTGATAATTTGTGGTAAGCAGATAAACCTGCTTAACACAATTTTCTGCTAAGCTGCCCGAAGAAAGTAGACCAAGGGACCAAATTCATTAAGCCGTTAAGCACAAGTATTTGCTAAGCACAGACAATTTTTCAAGGCAGAAATGGTTATTCCAGCTAAAACACCATTTAATAGACCCCTTGTATATGATGCCACAAGCTCAAACAGCGCCCTCACTGGGGGTCAAAGGAAGACCTCTTATTGGTTGGTAGTTGTACGTGGTGCATTTCCATTGTTTGACCTCAGCAATAGCAGCGTATGCAAAGGCTTTTTTACCCACTGCTCCTGATTTGTCTCTGCTTAATTTTGCTTGTTAATAATGTGTAACCAATATTCTCTGCTCAATAATATTGTGAAATACAGCCACCCTCTTGGGGGGTTATGTGAGGTATATATAACACAAATACATAATTATACATGTAACAGCCATGCCTCCGAAGAGGATCCACGTATCCTGTGATGTCCTCTTCTCAATGAGTCGCATCACTGTATTACTCAGTCCCAACATATTCGCTACGTCTAGGATTCGCTTTTGAGTACCCTGAGGATCACAAAGAAGAAAAAAGAAAGAAATTAAATTTTTGAGGAGTGCCGTGGCTGAATGGTCTTGTGTACTGTATTCAAAATCTGCCATTACAGAATAAGGGTTTGACTGGTTGTTATGCTTGTATCCTTTGGCAACTCACTTCACCATAATTGCTCCAATAACAGTAATAACACTATTAGGCATGTATAGAGTTCTGCTTACACTAGGTATCACAAACGCCATCAAAAAGGCTCACAAATGAAAGTACTAGGCAAGCAAACTTAATCAATGTAACACCATGTAACTACAAGTTCAGACAGAAAGCACTGATTCAAACAGTAGGCCTACATGGTGCCATTCAAACCCAGTATAAACCAAAACAATGAGTTAACAGAAGTGTTTTGAGACAAAGAACAAACAATAAATAATAATAGCCCCCATACCTTTGCATAAAATGTTAAGAGTGTACAGAAACTTCCTCGGGCAATAAAATTGGGTTATGTACAAACAACTTTTGTATTTCCCATGATACACATTACCTCTAAATTCTCAATCAGGAGGATAAATTTTATCCTCCTGATTGAGAATTTAGAGGTAAGAGTAAGGGGAAATCCGGATCCGGTCCCAAAACCCATTTCAGGATTCTTATGCTGTTGTTTTAAGATCGAAACTTGTCAACGGTGGATACAAAATTAAGGAACAAAGTACAACAATGTAAATTAATATTAAAATAATGGTTGTGTGTTGCGTGTATCTAAAGACGATCTTCCAAGGCTTGCACCCGCACGTCCCCCACACTTTTCGGTGAGCCCACAATGCTTCATGGAAATGTAGGGGTTTCCAACAAGCAACCCTTGTTTACAAGTTTCCTCAGGCTTCTAAGCTACAGTAGTCGTGGGGGCTTTTGAGACATCCTTGATTTCATCACCAGGAATAATATTATTATTTTATGAACCCTCCTGATCTCAGTAACAGCGAGTTACCAACCATTTGAACCCATTCAACTGCACGGTTTGTGTGTTGTGGCACAACTGTGCACAGAACTGTCAAGTGTACAATGTAGATACATTTACCAGTAGTGGATTATAATGAATGGTCAGACAGTAGAAGGGTGAATAACACAAAACCAGTCTTTCAATGTTGACGATAAAGATAACAAAAACAGTCTTTCAATCTTGACGATAAAGATAACAAAAACAGTCTTTCAATCTTGACGATAAAGATAACAAAAACAGTTTTTCAATCTTAACGATAAAGATAACAAAAACAGTCTTTCAATCTTGATAACAAAACTTATTTAAAGTTGTATTTTCTGTTTAAACTCTTCCACCCAAGTGAAAGAATATCAGTGCTTACTTTCAGTACACTTCTCTGATTACGCAAGTTTTCAATAGTAGCTGCACCTGCTCCCAGTAAGTCATCGATCCCACGGTGGGCATCATGTAGAGATGTGTTATGCCGTAACTCTTGGTCAATCAGAATTGATGTATTATCATCCTATGCCATGTATGGGGACAAAATAAATACAAAAGGAAATTAAGTAATAAACTTAAAGGCAAAGTAAACTTAAAGGCAAAGTATATCATTGGTTTTTGGAAGAGTAAATTAATTTCCATCCTCTTTTTTTCAACAAAAACATCATCCATACAAGAAACCTGTGAAAATTTCATAAAGTATGCCATTTTACGAGTTAGATTTTTAATATTGTCTAAAACAATGACTTGATTTCTCATAAGTAAACACTCTAATTGAATTCCCTTGACTATAGACAGTGTTGCTACGTAACATGTTTCTGGCAAGCTTTTATATAGCAACCTGCAGATGGGCAAAGCCTGGTACCATCATGCCATACACATTCATTCAGGGTTCACCGTCTCTTCTATAACTACACAAAAGCTTTCCCCAAACCATGTGACATAGCAACTGTCTCTAGTCTGAGGAATTCAAATTTAACCTGTCACTTGTGATTGAGCAAGTCATTGTACCAGACATAATTCAAATCTAACTTGCAAATGGCTTATTTGGTGGTCATTTTCTAGTTAAAACAACAAAAGCAGTTTATGTTTTGTGTTTGTTTGATTAGTGGCATTTCCTTGACTTGGACAGAATTTCAGCCGGTATGAATTTTATAATGAGTGAGCTTTCAGATTAAAACTAATACATTTTTCCCCTTTAATAATCAATCCTGTTGCTACGTAACATGTTTCTGGCAAGCTTTTATATAGCAACCTGCAGATGGGCAAAGCCTGGTACCATCATGCCATACACATTCATTCAGGGTTCACCGTCTCTTCTATAACTACACAAAAGCTTTCCCCAAACCATGTGACATAGCAACTGTCTCTAGTCTGAGGAATTCAAATTTAACCTGTCACTTGTGATTGAGCAAGTCATTGTACCAGACATAATTCAAATCTAACTTGCAAATGGCTTATTTGGTGGTCATTTTCTAGTTAAAACAACAAAAGCAGTTTATGTTTTGTGTTTGTTTGATTAGTGGCATTTCCTTGACTTGGACAGAATTTCAGCCGGTATGAATTTTATAATGAGTGAGCTTTCAGATTAAAACTAATACATTTTTCCCCTTTAATAATCAATCCTGTGCTTTGATTATAATGAAGACATTAAGAGTCCATCCAAGGTGGGCGCCGCAACTATACCTCAAAACCCACTTTTACGGTCCTGGTTTTGCCCATGAGAGAACAGGTGCCCTTCAGGAAAATTCCCACAGACTTCTGATTATGTGCTGGACATACCATTTTAGCAGAGAAAGTGGCCTCACCCTCTATGAGAATTATATTTCAGGATCAACAGAGGTTTCTGTTGACGTTTTTTAAACTCACATTTGCAACAAATCTTCTCGTCAGTAACTCTTCTCTGTCCTTGATTTCCTGTTCCTTCATGAACTGTCGATGTTGGATGTTTCTTAACGCTGCTTGTAGATGCTGGCAGTCATATTTTAATTGGTCCAGTCGTCTGAAAGGTGAAAGTCAGAGCAGAAAGTTCTGAGAAACCTTAAGGCAGTAAAACTAGAAAATACTGCAATCTTAATTACTGGATGTCACCAAGCTTGCTCGATTGTCTAGTGGTTTGACATCTGCTGCAGAATGTCATTAGTTGTTGGTTCGAATCCCAACTGAGTAGTTTGTCTGTAGATTTGTTATTTCAGGACTTTGGAATACACTGATTATACAGTGCTTATTACACATTGGTGTAGGGTTGAAAACCAAAATAATATTCTTATCCCTGTTGCAATTATTACATCTATTGAACAATTGTTTGTTTAAGTCTGTTGTAGTATACTCATTTGCTTAGTACTTGTGACCAAAATGAGGGGGTGAGTTTGTGATCCAGTGAGTCTGCTAAGACCATACTGTCCACCCTAGTCACTGTCTTCCCCTGTCTAAGTACAATCCAAGCTAAAACACAAACCACTGCCATATCTTCCTCTTTGTCCCTGAACACTTCTGAAATAGACTGACCATTAAGCTCTGTCCTGTATGCACTGAACAATACAATGCCTTCACAAAAGTCTGACAAAACTCCTACAAATGGAAATTTAAACAAGTTGTGGCCATTAGAATAGCTGCTTTGTGCATTCTTTTTTTTTACCATGGAAGAATAAAAAAAAATTTGTTCCGCCATGTCGTGACGCAGTGTGCTGGCTTCATGATTGCGAGACAGAGATGCACATGATGCACATGTTCATACCATGTGAGCGCCGTTGCTAGGCAGACGCTATGGTAGATGGGGCTTTATTGATCCATGTATTCCACTTGCAGCCTGAGTTACATCGAACCGATATCAGAGTGAAAATGAGGAGGGCTAAGAGTAACAAGCTTACAATCTGGCATTTTGTTTTCTTGTTGGGGGTTCTTTGTTGACGAGGATGTCCAGTCTCTCTAGGTTACTGACGATTCTATCAATCATGGTTTGGACCTCATTTTCTGCATCTAAACAAATAATGAAAATAATGACAATCGACTTCAATTCTAAAACTTTGCTTTCACTATCTTCCATTAGTTGGCAAATGATATGATCTTTCAAACTTTTTAAAGATAATACTTTTGCATTAATGCAAAATATAGTCTCTAAATTTTTAATTACATATCTTGCTCAAGAGGAGCTCTCTGCAGTTTCAAACATGATAATTAGTTAGTTTGGGGATATTATTAATGGTTTATTGCTAAAAACCAAACATCATCACAGACAAGCTGAACTGAGATGAATATACACTATATAATTTATAGTTTTATACATTACTTTACTTTTATACAAAAAAGAACATAAGAACAAAGAAATCTAAAAAACAATCCCAAACCACAGCCTAGAATAAAAATAGAGTAATTAGATTCCCTTGGAAAAAGTTATGAATAGGGTAAGAACATGGCACTAAGGATAAGACATGCATAAACTACAGAACAATTAGACTGGTTCCCGGTCCATACATCGTTTATGTTCTGACTGAATATAGGGACCGGTAGCGGGTAATGCATATAGGTCTACGTAATCCCATAATGCAATGCGGTCTTTACACAAAACATGATGGGCACAGAGTCTCAGAATCTCCCATCGTGCAGACTAACATCGTTAAAATGTTCTTCTAAACTTAACTTGAATTTTGATGTTGAAGGTTGGTTCATTATAATGTCCAGGTGAAGGGTTACGATACACACGTGTGCTAGTGTCAAACAACAACATGTAGCATACGTCATAAATGTCGTCTCTAAAACTAGAAAAATATTACTGCGCCCGTGCAATCGAGGGCCTATCAAAAGCGCCATATCACTAGTAGCAACCGGTCCCTATATACAGTTAGTTTGGTTTCCAGACCAAAAAATCTCTGACTATTCTATCACGCGACAAAAATGGAGGAATTCCTCCAGTTCCCAAAATATCCAAAATGCTCCGAACTCGTTGTCGTCAACATTCGGATAGTGTCGTTGATGGTTGGACATTTCTTTTGATGATAAAAATTCAAGAAATTTAGCAGACACATCCCATTAACGTTTTTCTTTTTTTCCCCCAACAAATTCAACACTATACTTGAATGTATTTGTAACATTTTTACAAACTGATTATCCCACGCTTTTTGAAAGCAAACAAAGCCTGTTTTTTATCCAATGACATCGTCCACCGTTGGTGTCAAGTAATGAATATTTATATGTTGAGTCGTAATCTATGTTTAGCTTTGGATGATGCCTGACCTAAGATTTTTAACAAGAGTTGTCAGGGAATCTTTGGTCAGGAAACCAGACTATATACAGTCAGAAGAGAACGATGTAGGAACCAGGAACCAGTCTACAGAACATTCATTAGAAAAGAAAAGAGAAAGGCTGCAAAAATTGTTGACACACAACTTGAATGAAAAAATTATAATGATAAAATATTGGCTGCTCATTACTAAGGTCTTTATTACAAGAATTTCATCAGGTTTATTTAGCATATTATTTGGAGCTCTGTGTATAGTTTATATTGGTCTTTCCCAAAGTATTGTTTGTTGAAAAGAAACATGGATTTTTTCTCAAAGCATTATTTGTATTTCTTCACTTCTGATTTATAGTAATCTTAGATTTAAGGCTCTTTTGTTTTTATGTATTTATATGAAACTGCTAAAAAGGACCTAAAATCCCTACATGTAGGTGGTGAAATACTCTTGGTCAGTAAGGGACTTACGTTGTACATTTTCTGGCGAAGCTTGTTCCACTCTTGACAGACCATTCTGGACTTCTTGAAGTAATCTTTCAAAATAAAGAAGATCAAGTTTAAGGTACTGAGAGATGCTCAAACTTCAAGTTTATGATATTAGAAAGGAATTTTACAACAGATAGAATAAATTATGCATCTAAAAAGGGGCGTAATTCAACCCACATCCAAACCCACAGAACTTTGACCAGCATGTTTTCCTGATCTTTAAGAACAAGGACTGCATTGGTACATGAATTATGGTTTACATGAGGCAAATGATGAAGGATTTTAAACAATTACACTTGGAATTAGTTTTGCTTAATTTGTTGCACTTCATTTATATAGTAAGGTCGGTAACACTGTTGCGGTGGTTTTGAAAAAACAAAACAAACAATCAAACAAACAGTGGTGTAACGACTCAATGTTTTCGATCAGTATGCTCCAATTGCCTTCAGAGCATACTCAACTCATAAAGAAATTATTTAAAGTATGTGGTTTTACCGCATATGATGTATCTATACCAAGCAAAGTTTCAAATTCTACTAACAGTTTTTTGTATTCCAATTAACTACTATCTTCATATATAAAAATTTACTTCATTCATAAGGAACTACTAACCAACAATTTTCCAGTGATCAATTTTCAAACAAAACAATTGTCTTCAACAAAGAAATGTCACCTTCCCAATACATCCCATCTGAAACAGGACTACCAAGTTCAACAGTCACAGTCTTAGAATGTTACTTACTTGTTAGTTTCATGATACAACCGCTCCATGTTTGTACCTCAATATAAAGTCTTGCTTATTGTGATTCCCAATTAAGTCTCAATGTCTTTAGTTTTCAATCTGGTCTGTAAAAAAACAGCAAAAATGTTCATTTCAATTGAGGACCACATCATTTGAATTAAATCAAAAGGTAAACTGTATTACTTAAATATAGGGAACTTCGGTTCATCAATGCTACCTTGAAAAGTCAGTTTAAATACTTAACTTGCCAAAATATAATAATGTTGCTTATTTGTAAACGCTTTCATAGGCCTACAGGCTGATATTACAATTAGGGAAAAATCCCCTCAAATGCCGAATATTGTTGTTGTTTTTGGTTTGATTCCCAGTTAAGGACATACATGTACATGTATGTGAGTATAGAGGTGTGCGTTGGTTCTCTCCTGTGCCAGGAGGGTTTTTCTCCGGGCCCTCCGTTCTTCCTCCCTCCCTCAAAATCAAACACTTCTCAGGCTGTGCTCCGTGGCCATACATGTATATGGGTTGATGTGGCTGGGTGCTGGCTGCCAAAGGCGCCTTTGCACGCTAGCAGCTTAAACACGTGTACAATGTACATGTATGGCTATGTGTTGAGTGTCACACTTGGTTGTTTTACATGTACCTGCACAAGTGATACTAGGCCTGCCGTTCTGAGGGGAACAAGTTGTAGGGTTTTCTGCAATTATTCCAAAAAGTTTCCCCATCACTACACCACCATAATCTTTAATATTGTTATGACCAAGGTATGATGTCTGATGATCTGTTTTACAGTCATAATCAAAATGGTAGTAACATTTGTCACCTTTCATCATAGTCATAGTCTGCTCAGTCATGGTCATACATTCGCCCCAGTAACTGGGTCTAGGTCATACATGATGATACTATGTACCTACATGTACAATCCTCCAGTACCTCAAATTTGCACAAGTCACAACAAAAATTAAGACTTAGGTCGAGAGACCAGGAAAATAGGTGTTGGGTCCAATGTAGAGAATGGGGGAAAGTGCTGTAACCCAAACTTCTTTCACCAGGAGCAGGACTACATGAGGCTATAAAATAATAATAATATAAGCCGTACTAATGTATTGTTACGTTAAGTGTTATTGTTAATGTTAACAGACCTTAGGCTTTGCACGATATCATTTGAGTAGGGCGCCCTCGTGTAGAGGTCAGAAGGAGGTTGTGTTTATTGGCAAATCCTCACTGATCCTGGTGCGCCATACGATATGTACAATTCACAAATCTGTGCGTTTCCAATGTTTCATCATTGGTTTACCTCTGAGAATCTTAAGATGGCGACTGCATCATGACGTCAGATGCATAAGGTCAATTGTTAGTCTTATCATGCTTATGTATCATGGAGGTAGAATTATTCTCTTAGTCTTACTTAACCTGTTAACATGCTTAACTTACTCTTAACATAACTAAAAAAATACAACAGAAATTATATTAAGTTTGATTTTATTTTAATTTTTTTTATTAACAATAACATGAGTAATGTTTTTTTATCTGACCTCCATGATAAGAGTCTTATCATGGAGGTCAGATAAAAAACCATTAATCGTGTTATCGTTAATAACTAGACCCATAGACCCAGTAACTGGGGCGCTGTACTCCTTTTTTGAGATTTTTGACATTATCTGTCGTACTAGTACGACCGATAATGTCAAAATCTTTAAAAAGGAGTACAGCGCCCCATACATGCCATATCCTAAATAATAATATAAATTTCTATTTTTACTATAAAAAAAATTAAGTAAACAAACAGAATTAATAGTATTAATTATATTTTTTTAATTGTTTTTATTATAGTAAAAATTAGTATTTCTAATTCTAATCTGTGATAGTGTGAACTAACAAAGACTAAATTAACAGGATGGACTGACTTGTACTCACGATTTAAAGACCAACGTTTACGAAATAACGGAAGCCACAGCAAGCGTATGTTGAGTCACAACAATCAAATGATGGTTCACCGTCAATGTAGACGTGTTACTAAAAAAACCATGTAAATTAGCGCCCTCATGTGTGAGAAGTCATCGTATAGTCTAGCCTGATTAAAAATTACTGCCCAATTTAAAGTAAAAACTCGTGTGTTTTTTATTTTATTTTTACGAAAAATCTAAAATTTAAATGCTTGCACGGTATATAAAAGTCAAGTCTATTCTGGTATTAAAAAATCTTAAAGGCAGATGACCACGACTGGTGGTGTAGTTAATTCCACAAGCTTGACATCAAGGTCATTAAGTTGGGCCATTATTTTGTTCGCAGTCTGGTAAAAATTACAAGCTGGGACACAATCACCATACTATGTACTACATAGTACTAGTAGTAGTACCTCTCTCACTCTGATGGGTGATGTGACAATGATAACGTTAACAATAACATGTTTGAACTTTGATCGCGCACCCTTGATCGAGTGCTGTTTTACCATTTTTATCAGCGTATGTGGGGATAAACCCAACTGTGGTCATGCTGTTAACTTTATCACTATATTTAATATAAAATCATTGGAACCTGGGGGCTGACTGTCATGCTACAAAGCTCTGAAAATGGCTGGTACGACTGAAATTAGAGAACAACATCGCTTTGATGAGCAGAAATTGCACGAATTCTTGATCAAAAGAGTGCCAGGTTTTCCTCAAAGTTTATCGGGCAACTTGGAAGTACGGCAGTTTACGTGAGTATGATTATAAACTGTTATTAATGTAGGGCGCCGGCATCCTTCAACTTAGTAACGCTCACTGAGCTTCGCAAAAATAACCACAGTGGAACGAGAAAAAGCAAAGCAATTGAGATAACATTAACAAAGTAAGTTCATATCCTACAGTTCATACAGTTCAAAAGCATCCTTGAATTGAAACTTGGCAAAAAGATGGAGAAAGACGCACAACATTGGAATGAGTTCCAAAAAAAAAGCCAAGGTGGCTGCAGCAAGTCTAAATTAATATATGACTTATTATGTGACATTTCTTCATACTTTTTTTTAAAGTAGTTGTCAGAAAACTCTTGATAACCGATTGCCTGGTTAAAGTTGCTGGTAGGCAAGTATTGGCGATGAAGAAAAGAGAAATAATGTCCGACAGACACCGCGATGGTAGAGATGCAGTGGTAATATGAGACTTGACTGTACATGATGTAGTATAACTTCACATTACTTTTATAACTTTGTTTTTGAATTGTATGCACCAAGCACTCAAGCAGAGGTAAGGCATATGCACAATCTTAAGGTTTGCAATCTGCCAAATTGAAACAACTCCTATACAGAGACTTCTGATCTCTGTCTGACCATGAAACAATAAACTACATGTACATGTAGATCTAGTTTATTGCTCCATGGAACGACCTTGCTCTTTAATCTGATCAGGGATCAACAAATACTGATAGTGATAAGTGATAGATGTTCTCACATTCACTATGTCCTTAGTTTCTTCTACATGTATGTAATTTTCTTTAATTGTGTTTGGATGCTACAATGTACATCATGTTTTTTATATTTGAACATTTTTATATTTTATACTTGCCTCTTCAACCATAGCACTATTTTATGTCATAGAAATGTTCTAGAAATCTGGTTTTGTATCCCATCTGTTATCAATAACAGTTCAAGAATTAAAAATAAAACTGGCAAACATTGTTTTCACCTATTATCTTTTTATTTCCACATTAGCTCTGGTCAGTCTAACCCGACCTTCTTCATCTCCAAGGATGGATGTGAATACGTTATGCGCAAGAAGCCTCCTGGTCAGTTACTTAAAGGGGCACACCAGGTCAGTCATGTCATCAGCTGAATGTTTTTTATGTTTGGGGTTTCCAAGATTGTATGTGACCCTGTGACTCTCACCTTCTAGAGCATGCTAGATTTTCTCCTATACAGACCTCAGGATAAAGAGTATACACTTCGGTCATTGCAATTTTGTTTTGCTTCACCAACAGATCAAACGTGAATTCGTTGTCCAGCAAGCTTTACATAAAGCCAACTTCCCCGTACCAAGACCCCTCGTCTACTGTGACAATGATTCCATAATTGGTACTGCATTCTATGTAATGGAACATGTCCAGGTTAGTCAAGTGGAAAGGCTTTTTTCTCAAAGCACTCGGACTCAATTTTACAAATATCCTAAGCAGTAAATCTGCTTTAGCAAATTTGTGAAATTTTGTCACAATGAACGTTACATGAACCTGTAAGGCCAAAAAAAAAAGTGTTCTGTTTCCGGTTACCCGACCGACCCTAACTTTACGGTGCGACCCTAAACTTTGTATGCAAATTTTTCCTTTTTCGGCGGCTTAAAATAATGTATTTAATAAAATGAAAAAAATAAATAAATAAAATCACAAATAAATACATAAAATGGAGATCGACCACATCACTATAAAATGAACATGAAAATAAAGTGGTCATAGTTCGTGCGTCGACACCGTGTGGTCGATAAAACATCAACCCAAGCCGTAAAACGAATCTAGTTCCCCGTCTGTAGCGTTTACTGTGCTGCGACCGACAGTGATACATTAGTCGCTACGATGAGTCCCTCTCTTTCACTCTGCGTGTGGCAAATTTTTCTTTGCCAAATAACATTTATTACAATCACATTCAGTCTTTTTTGCACCCTGCACTGAATTCTATGACATCATCAAGCAACACCATGAACAAATAAAGGATAGAAAACATACCTGAAACATCACAATGATTTATTTCTTATTAAAAATAGCCATCAGAAGAAAAAAAAATAATTTAAAAGCACACTGAAAGCTTGGTGTGCAGGGGCGGGTTACTTGCTTCATGTCTTTCAGTTTTACAATGACGTCAGCACTTGAACGCCTGAAAGATTTGGACGTGCAGTTGATGATCATTGCTCACTGCGTCGTCCAAACAAATCCAGCGCGCACTGTTGTTGCATGTGCTTCGTGTGTGGAGCATGCGTCACGTGTTATCTTTGCAGCATCGTTTTCAAAATAATCGGTCCCCGCTCGTTGTTCAAATGAGGCAGCGGCAGACAAGGCTGCTGTCTCTGTGGAATCGCCCACGTTCTGCCGAAGGTTTTTAAAGAATTTTCAGAGCGTGGGTGAACGATTTTCTGTGTCTATTTTGTGTTTATTGTGAACAAAATTCAAATGACAAGGATCTATTTGTGAGTTATATAAACAATATGGAATGCATTTCGTTCGGGCATGGTCGCTGAATGTCACTCGATGAAATTTTTTCCCCCAAACATACTCTTTTACTTTGTGGCGGCCTGAACAGGAATTGCACGGTACGTTTACATTAGTATAGGGGGTTAAATAAATAAATAAGGCATTAACCTATTGTACTGTATTGTATTTCTAATCAATATTACCAAAATAAAAAAAAACTGTAAAAAAAAAAAAATTCCCGACCTACCAACCCTATTTTGAAATGGCATGTAACATGTGTAATCGGAAACAGAAATTTTTAATTTTTTTGGCCTAATAACAATTTAGAGCACATGAAATTGGCACCATGAAAAATGCACTGTACCCAAATCCATGGCTCTGCTTTAACGGAAAAGGAAAGCTAGACCAATGGTGTAACTATGCCTTAAAAAAGTGCATTACCACTGACAGGAAGGGATTTAAAAAAATAATATCACATGTACATTGGTTTTCAAAAGTTTGCTTATTCAGTCTAGATAACAGTATTCCTACAGTTCACAAGGTCATACCACATATATTGAGATGGATAATGGTTTATTAAAGAAAACAACAAAGAAAATGCCTACATTGCAACAAGTTGACAATAGGAGCAACATATCTGCACAAACAAATGGACAGACAGTAAAAACACATACTAACTTTACCAAACAAGTAAGAAGATGAAAATGTAAAAAATTGAATTTAAGGTCACATCTATAATTTATCGAAGTTGTACTACACAAGTATTGCACCATGCATGAATTGCACTATCAGTAAGTTGCTATTCCAACATAATGATGTGCTTAATCATTGAATGAAAACGTCTCAGGGTCGTATATTCAGGGATGTCACCCTGCCCGGTATGAGTCCATCAGAGCGGTCTGCCATCTATGATGCTATGAATGAGACGCTGGCTCGCCTCCATTGCTTAGACTGGAGGAAGCTGGGTCTGCAGGGTTACGGTAAAGAAAGCAACTACTGTGGACGTCAGGTAAGTACCATGACTACATGTAGAGTTAGCTCAGCTATCCCACCTCTCATGTAGTGGGTCAAAGTTCACTCTAGATTGTCGCAAATACAAAGTGGCAGCAGACTTACCAAGTAAATCCATTGTTATCAGACAGTTCATGGCCAGAACTTTGTAAACATCAGAAACCGGTACCTGGTATGGTTGCTGCCACCTGTTGTCACAAAGTGTTTCATTGGGTCTAACATAACAGATGTTGCTTGTAACCAGAGTTACTATAATTCACAAGTAGGATAGGAAGTAACTATTATTAAACTTGTGGGTACAACCATGTGTAAATTCTTTTGGGAGGAGTATTATCTCAACCTTCCAAATAGTGTACTGTGCTTGACTTCTTCTAGGATGTCTGTAATTGGAAGATAAATGGTGTCAAAATTTCATATGGGTTGTACATCTAGACTCTGCTGATACATTGGTGGGCCATTTCTTTTGCCATTACTGCACCAGACCATCAAGCATAAACTTAAGAACAAGTCTTTATCAGTTTATGGTGTTTTGTAAATTTATGAGTGAAAACAAATGGTTGAAAGTGCACAACTAAAGACGCTCTACATGAATTGAAAAACTGAAAAAGAAATTATTTGCCTTAACAGATTAACACTTGGGCCAGGCAGTTTATAGGTGCTACAAAGCTAGCCTCACTCCCAGAGAATCGTGCAGCCCAGCAGCTTGTTCAGTGGCTGATGGACAACAAGCCAACGACTGCAGAGATGACTACCATCGTCCATGGGGACTTCCGGCTGGACAACATCATATTCCATCCAAAACTGGTCAGAAATTAACTGTCTCTTTTTTGAAAGTCAAATTAGCTGTTGCAATCTGCTTACCAACCAAAATGACCCTAGGCTTAAATGCAAAAAATATTCAATGGCCTCATGTTTTCAGCCCTAGTAGGGTATTTTTCAAAGGCTAAATCTAATGACAACACAATACAACACATGCAAACAACTATACTAGTGTTACAGAAGCAGTCAGTTGAAAAGAAGTGAAAAGAGAGGAGCAGAATGTAGTCAGAAAAAAAATTTGGATGAGCAGTGAAAGGGAGACTGGGTTGGGGGGGCTGTTTGAACCACAAGGAGGGTTGAGGCACAAAACACGATATGGGGGACATCTGTTAAAAAGGATATCGCACTGAGAAAAGCTATTAATCATTTCCTTCTTGGATGTTGAGACCATGGGGTTGAATGGTCTGGAGGCGCTCATCCAAATTTTCTTTCTATGTAGACAAACGATCTCTCTGGGGTTGACAAAAGTGTGTAGGGCTTATATGTAAAACGAAAAGAATACCCATTAAAGGTGCACACTGGCTTCGTTGGGCTATTTGGGCTACAAAATAGGCTAACGTATGACTTCAAAGGTCTTTCAGGAATGGAGAAGAACGGTTCCTAAAAGAAACCATCAAATTTTTCCGTTTTTGAGCATTTTTCAAAAAACGATTTATCCGAACCAAAAAAGTGGTTCGGATAAATCACGTGATCTTCGGAGTTAGTTTTACTTCCAGCCGTATAAAAGTAAATTACTGAACCAAATTTAAATCCTTTTTTTTACAATTATTCATGAGTATTTGACAAAGAAGACTTATGTATTCAGATTATTGATACAATTTGTAAATAATGATGAAAAATCGAACGTAATATTCACATGGTGTCCGTGCAACCGAAGCGTGTCTTACGGCGCACCAGCGTGGGAGCTAGCGGAACGTAATCCTTGGGGCATATCCCCTACAGCCGGTGCCGTGTCTCGTGGGGCTAGAGGGACAAACTCCGGGGCATGAACTCCCCAGCTCGCCGGTCGGTCTAGCCGTAAGCGTGGGAGCTTGTCGGAGGGGTAGGGAGCCAGACCAACAATTACGTTCTTTTAACGAGGGTTTTAGTCTGTACCCCTAGCTGTTATCCCCTAACTATTGTAACGTGTTGCCTGCGCTACCCACACGAGCGACCACGATGGGGAATGTTTATCCCATACAGCTGATCTATCTACTTCTATATGATAGCTGCATAATGTCCACTCCCCCCCCAATCGACACAACAAAAAACCGGTGGCGGTGGCCGCGGCCGGCCAGTGAAGTCATCGCCCGAAAAACGGGAGAATGCCTTCGCTAAAGCTGCCAGGATTGGCAATCCGTTTGCAGCGAAAGCAGGAGGCTCGCTTGGTACATGACTGTTAGTGTTATTGGCCAAGCCAATGTGAAAAGATGGTCCAAGATTAGGGACACTACCATTAGTTTTTAGACTTCAGCAGGCTGGTCACGATGAGAATATGAAGGATGTGGTCTTTGCCATAATTTTGATGGACAGGTTTGTGTCATAGAACTGTATTGTGAATATGCCTGCGTATATTTTAATTCATGAAGACTCACATTTTGACAATATTTATGGTCAATCATGTCTGTGATGTCCACATTATGCCAAGCTTATTCTCTCCCTTTCTACATTTGAACACAACCTGACAACACAGATTAGTCCTGGACCCAACTGGCATTCGTCCAAGTAATTTTTTACAACATAGGGCCTACTTGCGATATAATGAAGAAACGTTCTCTATTGCAAGTAAGTTCGTCCAGTTCGTCGTACACAGAATACACTGTCTGTTTATGTCTGTTTTTTTTATTTACACGTGAATTTGTGCTGGATGGATATGAAGTCTGGATCCTCATGCCTCGTCATTGTAATAATTCATACATAGACAGAGCACCAGTCTACTTACAACATTGCGCAACATTGGCACGTAAACTTGACAGTTGCAACGGCTGGAAAAGCGTATAAGCTGACCTTTGACCGTGTTTTGTTTTTTTCACATTTTTCGTTAATTACGTGATATTTTGATGATTTTTTTTAAGAACAACCATTTAAAAAATCATTGTCTGTCATTCCACATCACTAAATTAGGTAAACAGTAAGCCGGTGTGTACCTTTAAATTAGAACTAAAGTTTGTACTGTAACTGGGTGGACTGGATTTAAAACCTGAGCCCACAAACTTGGGTTTCATTGCAAATTTTTGTATAAATGTTACTCTTTTTTTGATTATTTTTTATTTAGCCCAAAGTAGTGGCAGTCTTAGATTGGGAGTTATCAACTCTTGGTGAGCCACTGACTGATGTTGGATATGCCTGCATGCTGTATCATTACCCTCCAGACATGCCAATCCATCTTATCAACCCCAACCGTAAGTAGCTTCTTAAAACCTTTAAGACACATCTTAAGATTAGTACATGTATTAGTTGCTCATCAAAGTTGCTAAGTAAAATGTGATATCACGATTGAAATTGATAAAGTTCTGATGGCTGAGTCAGCAGAGTGTGGGTTTGAATCCCTGTCGTGACACTTGTGTTCTTGGGCAAGAGACTTAACTATAATTGTTTCTCATAGAGATTGTAGATTTGAATAATTACTAATCTGTGCGCCAATTTGGGTGCCGATGTTGCATACTCCAAAGGAGTTGGAGATGGTTTCAGGAATACTTAAAGCCCAAATGAACAGTGGTAGTGTTAGTGTATATTAGGTGTTCAAACACCAATTGTCAGTGTTGTAGGTCTTGAGACCTTTTTGGGCGGTCTTTGGTCTCAGTCTCGGTCTCGGCCTGTAAAAGTGTCAGTCTCGGAACAGCTGGTCTCGGTCTCGGAAGGACTGGTCTCGGTCTTGGTCTCAGTCTCGACTGTCAGTGTCTTGGTTTTGACCCCCAAGACCCATCGAGACCACAACAAATAATATTTTATGCCAGGAAAGTAAGTTGACGTTGACTTTGCCTTGCACCGTGTTGCTTCTAATGAACTTGTTCTCTCACACACACGCTGCGAAGCCTTAATTTGGTCTTTATTCAAAACACGAACAACACCCAGAGTACAAGTTTTCAGGCTGAAGGGGAATGAAGACCAGCTTGCCAACTCTGAGTGGTACCCACGCATTGGATATTTCACTGGTTACACGCTGAATGATCCATCCTGCGCTTGCCAACGTGTTCGCTTGCCAACTGGTTTTCGACTCCATTGATAGATCCCCCATGTACTGTGCGGTATGGCTATGCAGACTTACTAAATAGGCAAGGCGAACCGGTTTGCAACCAGACTGCATGCTTGTTTGACTCCCACATGTGGATTGTTTATAAGTGATGGTGATTTGGGGTTTTACAGCTAAACCGATGCCTCCCGCTTGCAAAGTAAGAGCAAAACTGTATTAAATTGTTGTTTATCTGCAAGAAAGTTTGAAAATTGCAAGAACTTTAGTCTCCTTTTAAATCAAGTGAAAACACATCGCTACCTAGTCCACAAAACAACGGCCCACGACAATTTCCAGCTACATCTATGCTTGCACCTCAGAGTTTTTGCGTAACAAACAGACACGTTACTCACATTAGTATATAGATGTTGGTTGGTTGTAACCTGTTTATCACCCTCCTCCATAGCAGTCGGCCTTTCCTGCTTGTGCTTTTATATGAAATGTTGGTTGGTTGTAACCTGTTTGCATTATTATTAAAGAGTATTTTTATTGCTTATAATAAACATAAGATTCATTCAGACTAAACATAAACCGCTTTTGGTTCTTTTCTTTTCCAAAACTTGTCCACAAAATTTGATTCAGTTTTTACAGGTTGTTTGTATAATGTGTTTTTGGGTGTAACGAAGTGGCTAGGATTTCTTGGCCACGTCCAAATTGGCAGCTGTGGCTGTTGCATAATAAATTACTCCATACACATAACAGTAGTGGTTTGAACACAACTTTAGTTTACTGTTTGCTGTGTTTATATTGTACAGAGAAAAAGTTTTCAAGTCTGGAGAGTTTGGCTGGCATTCCTGACGAGCGTGCATTCTTGACATCTTACTGCAAGCGTTGTTCGCTGTCCTACCCTTTACCTAACTGGAACTTCTATCTTGCTCTTGGTTTCTATAAAATGGCTTCAATTGGACAGGTATGTACATAATCGATATTAATCATTTCATTTGGTCAGGTACCGTACTTTTCAGCCCAAAAGCCGCTCGGCCCATTAGCCACTGCGCCCAAGAATTTACAATGCAAGATTCAGTTGTCGGCACATAAGCCGCTATACCCCATAAGCCGCAGTATTTTTTCAGAAAAAGACCGAAAATAAAGGCCATTGAGCACGGTTTAATTTCAGGTGAACAAAAGCGTGACTGCATTTACTGTAGTCAACACAGAAACAGTGGCCAAATCCAGATCTGTATTTTCCATTAAATACTTTTAAGCTTATATGTAATTTCATTTACAAGCAATTTACAAGCCCAGGCAGGGTGCGTACCTTACGTTGCAGTCGGAAGATCGTGCACGTTGCAGCGACCATCATACAAGCAAGAATTTACAGCAGCATAACGTTTCCAGAAGTTTCCTCTGCTACCGGAAGAGGGCGTGCTACATTTTTATAGCGCCCTCCAGTGGCAGCTTACGGCAAAGATTGCGGCAAAGACCGGTAAAGTCCGTCAATGAATGCAAAACGGTCGATAACATCCGACATTTTGCGACTTCCTGTTTACATGCATGTAGTGTATTGACACTACATGCACTGGTTTACAACTGCATAATCAGCAATGCACAGGTCGGCGTGCAGATACCAATTTATCTGATTGAACGCGGATGTGCTGAACTAAAGGCTTATATGTTTTCTGGTTAGTTTTTTTTTGTCACATTGCCATTTTCATTGTCGTCTTGAATTTGTTTGTGCGAGTGCAGTAATTTTCGGCTTACATTACTGACACGTTGGCCCATAAGACGCCCGGCCCATAAGCCACGTGAAACTTTTTGCGGGCGAAAAACAACCAGCAAGGCGCGGCTTATAGGCTTAAAATTACGGTATGTGCATAATCGATATTAATCATTTAATTTGGTCAGGTATGTGTATAATCAATATTGATCATTTCATTTGGTCAGGTATGTGCATAATCGATATTAATCATTTCATTTGGTCAGGTGTGTGCATAATCAATATTGATCATTTCATTTGGTCAGGTGTGTGCATAATCAATATTGATCATTTCATTTGGTCAGGTGTGTGCATAATCGATATTAATCATTTCATTTGGTCAGGTGTGTGCATAATCGATATTAATCATTTCATTTGGTCAGGTGTGTGCATAATCGATATTAATCATTTCATTTGGTCAGGTGTGTACATAATCAATATTGATGATTTCATATGGTCAGGTATGTGCATAATCGATATTAATCGTTTCATTTGGTCAGGTATGTGCATAATCAATATTAATCATTTCATTTGGTCAGGTTTACGTACATAATCAATATTGATCATTTCATTTGGTCAGGTATGTGCATAATCAATATTGATCATTTCATTTGGTCAGGTATGTGCATTTAATCAATATTGATCATTTCATTTGGTCAGGTATGTGCATAATCAATATTGATCGTTTCATTTGGTCAGGTGTGTACATAATCAATATTGATCGTTTCATTTGGTCAGGTGTGTACATAATCAATATTGATCATTTCATTTGGTCAGGTGTGTGCATAATCAATATTGATCATTTCATTTGATCAGGTATGGGCATAATCAATATTGATCATTTCATTTGATCAGGTATGTGCATAATCAATATTGATCATTTCATTTGGTCAGGTGTGTGCATAATCAATATTGATCATTTCATTTGGTCAGGTATGTGCATAATCAATATTGATCGTTTCATTTGATCAGGTATGTGCATAATCAATATTGATCATTTCATTTGGTCAGGTGTGTACATAATCAATATTGATCATTTCATTTGGTAAGGTATGTGCATAATCAATATTGATCATTTCATTTGGTCAGGTTTACGTACATAATCAATATTGATCATTTCATTTGGTCAGGTATGTGCATAATCAATATTGATCATTTCATTTGGTCAGGTATGTGCATTTAATCAATATTGATCATTTCATTTGGTCAGGTATGTGCATAATCAATATTGATCGTTTCATTTGGTCAGGTGTGTACATAATCAATATTGATCGTTTCATTTGGTCAGGTGTGTACATAATCAATATTGATCATTTCATTTGGTCAGGTGTGTGCATAATCAATATTGATCATTTCATTTGATCAGGTATGGGCATAATCAATATTGATCATTTCATTTGATCAGGTATGTGCATAATCAATATTGATCATTTCATTTGGTCAGGTATGTGCATTATCGGTATTGATCGTTTCATTTGGTCAGGTATGCATTATCGGTATAGATAATTTCATTTGGTCAGGTATGGCATTTTTATTTTGATCATTACAATATCCTGAGACAAATGTGCTAAGATGTGAAGAAATTACAACAATTTTTTTTAAGGATGCTTGGACGTTTAGTATCTATACAGAGTCTGATATAGAGTGAACAGATTGAAAATAAAGATATACCACTTTTATACAGCATATTGGTGTTATTCTTGGTTTGCAATTCCAGGGAGTTTATTGTCGCGCTATTCTTGGGAATGCAAGTTCAACATTTGCCAGCAATTTTGATGAGATTGTGAAGATCATGCTCGACACTGGACTGAAGCAGACTGTAAGGTAATAGATAACGGTCAGTTGACATTCAAGAGCTGGGCCCAATTTCACAAAGCCTGTAAACGCAAAAACTTGTTAAATACAGAAAAATTATGCTTAGCAAAAACAGGGTACCAGCCCAAATGACATAATGCTTACATTGTTGCGACTGATTCACCACTCATTTTTAACTGAGTAGTATTTTCTGCTTGCTTTATGAAATTCTGCCCTGGTTTACAAGTTTGCAGTTTTTAGATTTGTATTTTTTTGATTTATTTTAAATCCTAAGTTCATTCACTATTCGTGAACAAAAAGTCACTTGGAACTCGAAGTGAAGGTAAAGTCACAGACTCATAACAGACTCAGGCAGCATCCATTCAAATGAATACCGTAGTGTATCGTGGCTGAGGGGTCTAGTGTGGCTAAAGCATCAGAGTGTAGGTTCAAATCTTGGCCATGACACTTGTGGCCTTGGGCAAGACAGAGGGTAGAGATTGTTTATGTGAATAATAACTGACCTGTGCACCAATTTGACTGTCGGTGCTGCATACTCCAAAGGTGTTGAGATGGTTTCATTCAATTCAATTTATTTATTTGTCATGTTAGAAACATGAAATTTGATTTCCATTGTACATTGCACATAAATGTATTATTTAAGATAATATAAAATACAATATCAAGGCATCAGGCCTGATGAACAGGGATAAGGGTGATGTAAGGCACTTTGAGAGGCCTACTTGTCTTGAAAAAAAACCTTAATAAATACATGTTATTATTAAAATAAACAATATCACAAATATCACAAATTTATATATGTTTGGATGTTTTGATAATGTGTAGCAGGACTAAACCCAGTATTGCATTCGCCAAGCCATCATCATCATCATCATCCCTCGTACTGGAAATGCAGCCAGTGCTAGAGTCTGAACCATTATCACAGCGAGCCAAAGACATCCTCCAGAAGGTCAAAGACTTTGTCAAGAGTGAAGTCCTCCCAGCTGAAGAGGTGACTGAAACTATCAATCCTAAAATCTGTCAGTAATTTTTTTTTTCACATGCAGGGCTCGATACCCACTGGACCATGTAATGTGACTTCTACGCTTGAATAACGAAACAATCGGGGCAGCTGTGTTGTCTTTTCAATCTGAGTGTTTAGTTATTGATAGAGAGGAGAACTGCAGAAGAATGAAATAAAATTACTTAGCTAAACTTTGTTATTAAGCAGCCATACTGAATTGGGCCCTATAAAAAAACAATTTGTCAGTACCAAGAAAACATTATTACAGAATATCTGGATTACTCATAGAATCTGGAAAAGGTCATTCTGTTTATTGAAAAATAAAAATCCTACTTTTGAAAAACCGTCTCTTTATTTTTTAAGTCAGAGATTTCGGAATGCTAGGTGGCAGCAAACTTACCAGGTGAATTTTCATTGTTTACATAGTTCTAAGCGTGCCCACATGTAAGTCTGCTGCCACCTTGCATATCCAGAAGTCTCTCATTGAGCAAAATATAAACCATCCTCAAGCTAGCTTTTTGGATTCTCTTTTCCTTGTACTTATCAAGACATACATTGCACAAGTGAATAGTGGCCCGTCTATCTGGTGTGAACCCCCCATCATGGAGGAGCTGAAGATAAAGGCCAGGGCCCAAGGACTCTGGAACCTCTTCCTACCAGCCCAGAGTGGTCTTGGTCAGTTGGAGTATGCCTTTATGGCAGAGGCTATGGGACAATCTTTCATCGGTTCAGAGCCATTCAATTGCAGTGCTCCAGGTATGAATTGTATAAGTTAGTCACGGTCATGTAAAGATATAGGTTCATGAAAATACACGTTTATACAAGTATCACGCATATTCAAACATTTTCCCATGTACATTGCTTTAATTTGGTGGTGATACTGGTATTTTCACAACTTTTACCAGCCTACCAAAGGTTTTGTTGTCGGGGATAAGGGATTACATAGATATGCCCGTAAAGAGTGACTTTGTTTATTGATTCCAGCACCTTTTGTCCTCGTTTGTCCTCGGCCATCCAGGTGTGAAACTCTAAGCACTCCATACAGAGACTTCTGAGCACAAGTGACAACTTGCCTTGTTAACCGCCCTATGTACATTAAGTTCATAGTCACACAATTCACCCCTTCCACCTCCAAATCAAAAGACATAATCAACTCAAGTTCCAGCTAGATTTTTCAATAATTTATTTTTCCCAATTTGTCTGTTGATTCTTAAAGTAGAGATATCAAAATGTTTAAAGACCTTTTATAGTCAGACACAGCTTCTGATCCCACTTCCCCCATATCGTACTCTGGTATGACTATGAAAATGTTTAAAACTTAGTCAGGATGCATTTCAAATGTAGAATTCTTTGCTTGGTTGACTACAGATACTGGTAATATGGAGGTTTTACATCTGTATGGAAATGAAGAGCAGAAGAAACAATGGTTAGAGCCGCTCCTGGATGGAAAAATCAGATCCTGCTACTGCATGACAGGTAAATATAATAGAAACTAAATGTTCAGTTTAGTAAAGAGTTTGTTTGGGACTAGTTCTTTGTTTTTCATCATTTCATTGCAGTGGTCTATTCAAAAGAGTTAGCTGACTAAAGTTAATTTCAGCTTGAAAATATGCTTTGGTTTTTGAGCTTGTTGTATAATGTCAGATGCCAGCCTTTCAGCTTTGTTTATTTATTTTCATTTTCATGCATCTTTGAACTTTAGTCATGGTGTCATGGACATTATGGACAATGTTAAATGCAAGGTGGACAAGCTGCTCGTAAATGCAGAAGAAATGGGATGCGATTCCCAAACAATGCGCGTAAGGATTTTCCTATTTGAGTTGGTTAGCTCATTTAGAGCCACAGTCGGCAAATTGAGCACCAAAGTTACCTGAGTAAGGGCTTTGGCAGAACACAAATCCATTCAGTAAGCCTAGAGCCCTGGATTTGCCGACTGAACATTTTAGTTTAATCCTTGTAGTTTGTGAAGTCCAACTTTGAACTACCACGTTGAATATTCTCGGCAATGTGCGGGCCTCTAAGCTTTAAAAACACTTAAAGCCATAGAGCGTCCGAGGTCTAGAATTTGAGCCCTTTAGACGTCATTAGTTTACATGTCCAAAATCAAAAACTTGTATTTTTGTTAACTTGACGGCCTGATGTTTAGCCATGAACAAAATTAAAATCTTCGAGCGTCCGGGGAATTTGCCCATGGACCCCATCAGGGGATTCATCCCGAATTCAAAAGTATTTAAAGTTTAAACTTCAAAATTAAACACTGATTTTCGCCAACTTGACGGTCCTCCTTAGCCCTGAAAACACATAAAACCATAGAGCGTTTTGGGGCTTGGCCCCCTGGACCCCCCCCCCCCACTAGAATTTGTATCCATATACTCCAACTCCAGGGGATTCACACAAAAATTACGGTTTTCAAAGCTTGCATTTCTAACTTGTCTAATATGAGTTGTCTAAAGCTTGGCATCTGAGGGCAATTTTAAACCTTGGAATCACTCAGAAACATCATGAGCATGACCCCCACATGTAGGTGATCATATCATTGCACTTTTACTTTCACTTTCCACTCCCCCCTCCAAAGAAAGTGCCTTCGCAATGCCGCTGGTAAAAATCCATTGTGTGGTTCATGAGTTAAGATTTGTTCAAATATTAAACTTTGATGTAATGAAATTTGACACCTGATGATGTCATCATGGCGTCATTGTTATTGTGCTGTCTTCATATTGCGGTTCAGTTGTCTGGTAAGTTTCTAGGCTAAATTCAGTTTCAATCTTGAGTTATGCTGTAGAGAAGAAGGAGGAGAAAAAGGAAAAAAACAACAACACAATAACAAGAGGTGTTCGTGCATTTGCACGAACATCTAAAAAGGGAAAAAGCTAAAAATACAAAACCCCAAAACAAAACAATAACAAGAAGTGTTCTCACCTTGTGAATAAGTCACAGAGAGAACAGTGCTGGACTACTACATTGGTTAAATCAACCAAAATGTTATTTATACACACAAAGTTACCATCAATTTGCTTGAGTTTCCTTCTTTAGGTAAAGCCTTTTCCATCCTCTGTATTTTGCAGAGCCACAAGTGGCTTCAAGTGATGCTACCAATATGGAATGTTCCATTGTGAGAGAAGGGGATACCTATGTCATCAATGGCCGGAAATGGTGGAGTAGTGGTAAGTTGTTGACACCTTGACGGTATTTTACATATAACAAAAGCCAAATATCAAGAGATTTGTTCAAAGAAATTAAGTGCATGAAGTTACACAAGGTTGGATGTTGTATCACATCCACATGTATTAATTGCCACGCAACGACCGAGGGTATTTTATAAATTCCAAGTCATAAAACCTTTAAAAGATTTAAACCCAATCTTAAGTTTTAAAAAAGTTGTCAGAGCTTCTTTGCTTGAAGGGTCTTCTACTTTAACAAATTGAGTCATGAATTTACCTGAAAAATAATCTTAAGACCCATGGTAATGACAAAGCTGGCAATTCAAATATCGTAAGGATTTGTTGATCTGAGCTCAAAATACCCCCAAACTAAAAACTGCTGTTGAATGTTGTTCCACACAATCAACTTGAAAAATAAAATCGATAGATTTAAATAGTAACCTCTTTGAGTTCATTTTTTTTTAGGTGCTGGTGACCCACGCTGTAAGTTTGCCATATTAATGGGACTCACTCCTAACAAGAATAAATCCAGGTTTGTAAAAGCTTACCATATTTCTCTTTTCTTAAGTTTTAATATTATTGTACTGATTTACCAACAACTGGCCTTTGATACTGTGTTGGAAAAAGCCTTCTGAGCGCCATGGTAGCTCGGGACTGTATACTTCCCAGGGAGCTGAGAAAGATGAGAGGAATTTTATTGACCCAATGACCAGGGCACTAATGTAAAGCGCTTGAGACATTGTTGTAAAATGGGCTATATAAGAACTAATTATTATTATTATTATTGTCGTCATCATCGGATGTCAGTTGTCGTCCACATCCTGGCCCTCAGGACCCGCCACTGTCTGAAAAATGATACTTTACACAGAGATGTTAACCCTATTGTTGCCCAATTATTCCAACATTTATTAAAAAAATAGCTGGTGACCAAATTGTTTGACCACTCAAGCATGAAGCACATTTTCTTATACAAAAAGTATGCATCTGTTCAGAGGCCAATTTTACTAGAGTCAAATTTTACAAACTATGTTATCACTGTGCAGTTTTCATTTCGAGCAAAAGAACAGAAAAGAAGTAATGAAAACTTTCTTTCTTATTAAATTCTCTTCCACAAAACGTCAGATTCTTAATCTTACTTTCCTGCTGTTTCTTGCTGTTTCCTAACAGCTTAAACCCTTTTTTTTGCACAAGCATGTGGCACTCCATAGGTACTTTTGGTATTTTAGATCTTATGGTAATGAAGAGGTGGTGTGAGTCCACTGTGTAGTGGACTAAAGTTGCATGTGGTAAGGAAAGAGATTAATTATTTCAAATTTCTAACAAGATTCTTCCTAAATCCATTTTGTTTGCAGACACCAGCAACACAGCATGATCATAGTTCCTATGAATGCACCTGGTGTTAAGAAGATTCGACCCTTGATGGTCTTTGGACATCCAGGTATCAGATAAATTCTTGGGATCCATTGCTATTGTAAATGTAGACAATAGCGTTGCATCATTGCAACAATTTGTATGAATAAATGGTACAAGTTAGTATTTTATCAAAAATGTAATTAAAAAGATACAGGTAGTAAACAATAAATGATGTCATAATAAGTTAATGTCGTCCGAGCAACAAGGTCTTATCTTACACATACGACGTTGTTGCTCTAAAGAATTATGATATCATCTCCATCGACTGCACGCAGTGGAGGTTTGTGCAACAAAGTTGTATCTTCAAGATACGACCTTCAAGATTTGACCTTTTGACCAATTTAAACCGCACATATTCATCTGTGCAAAAAGGTTGTATCAACAGTTACCATGATAAACAAGGCAAAACTCGTTTTATATGTAAATAAGTGTAAATAACTTTTAATGGTTTATAATGCTATTCAGGAAGTTGACAGCAAATACTTGAAAAAAAGAAAAAGAGATATTACTTTTAAAGTTATTTTAAATTTCCTCATAATTCCTATATATAAGTGGACCTGTTGTCTTAAACAACCAGTGATTGTTTACAGTGTGCAAATCAAGTAAGATCCAAGTTACGACTTTGTTGCATGGATGCAATGATTGGGTCACAATGAGGTTTAGTATTCAGATGTTATTCCAACAGAATTATCCACCAGGATATGTAATTTATTATACTTTTTACATTTTCAAAGTTCATATTCAAGAGTCTGATGAAACCAGAGGCTGATTTTGAAAACTACTGATATTGGGTCATAAGGGTTTAAAAGTTCTGTCGCTTGATGCAACTAACCACAGCCCAATTTACAAAAATGTTAAGCACAGAAATGTTCTTAGCGTAAAAAACCTTGCTTAGCAAAAGCAGTTTACCAGTGAAAGGGTTGGGAGAATGTACATTGGTTGTTACTGGTTCCCTAATCATTCTTTTACCAACATTTCCTGCTGATGGTGTTATGACATTGTTGCATGTTTTTTTACTCATCCTCATCAGATGCACCTCACGGACACTATGAAATAGAGTTCACCAATGTAAGTGTCCCAATGGGCAACATGATTCTTGGTGAGGGGCGGGGTTTTGAAATTGCTCAAGGTCGTTTGGGTCCAGGACGTATCCATCACTGCATGCGGGCTATCGGGATGGCAGAGAGGGCACTAGAACTGATGTGTCAGAGAGCCATGCAGAGAAAGGCGTTTGGTAAAGAGCTAGCCAGAATGGTAAGCAAGTGCTTGATATTTTAGTCTTTATTTTGATAGAAACATGGAATTTCCAACTGCACTTTTCACATGTAAACATGAGGTGTCCTGGCAGTTGTAAGCTTTTAACAAAAAATTGGTATTGGGATGAAATTTATAATCAGAGAGCTTTCAGATTGAAACTAATGCATTTTTTTTTTAAGTTGTGTACTTTGTCTTTAATTTAAACTTAACTTTTGTTACATTTTTACCTACAATGTCACCTTCAGTTTGCATATTATTTTGTTCTAGTGTGTTATTAAAGAGCAAAATCATCAAACTCTTAGCTATTTCCACTTTCTTTTTTTGGACAGGGTGTTATTCAGCACCAGATTGCAGAGTGTCGTCTGGAGATAGACCAGGCTAGGCTACTCACCCTCAAAGCTGCACACACCATCGATCAGTTGGGGACCAAAAAAGCTCGCAAGCAGGTCAGTTAGGCTATTTATTTATTAAGAAAAACAGCCAACATGTTGCTGTTCTATATTTTCCTTTTTCTAAAACATTCCTTGATTCTCTACATTTCTTTGATTATTATAATTTTTGTTCATTAGGTTTCTATGATCAAGGTGGTTGCTCCACGCATGCTGACCAGGGTCATTGATCAGGCTATCCAGGTCCATGGTGGGGCGGGTGTGTGTCAGGACCTACCACTGGCTGGGTTCTATGCTGGAGCCCGTTCTCTACGCATTGCTGATGGGCCGGATGAGGTACATTTGACTAGTGTTGGTCTGCAGGAACTCAAGTCACAATCACTCAAGGCAAAGCTGTAAGAAACTAGCTGTGAACAAAGCTTGGGATAAGTGTGGTCTGCAGGGATTTAAAGATCTGTCACTAAAGTAAAGCTGTAAAGAATTTTGGTTCATTCCAGGCCTGGGTCGTTAAGAAACTGGGTTCTGAGAGGGCTTGGGGTAATAGTTTGTTCTAAAAGAACTGAAATCTCAATCTTAAGGTACAGCTATACAAAACTGGGTTGAACAAGGCTTGGAATAAGGGTTCAATCTGCAGGTATTAAAACACTATCATTGAAGGCCACACTGTGTAGGTTCGAATCCCGGTCATGACACTTGTGTCCTTGAGCAAGACACTTAACTATAACTGCTTCTCTTCACCCAGGGGTAAATGGGTACCTGTGAGGGTAGGGATGGTTCTTGTGATTGATTTAGCTTGGTGTACTGCATACTTGGCAGCACAGGCTGTATACTCCCCAGGGAGCTGAGATGGTTTAAGGAATGAAATAAATGGCCCAGTGACCAGGGGTAATAATGTTGGAGTGCCATGAGCGTCACTGAGTGAAAGAGTTGAGCGCTACATAAGAAGCCACTATTATTATACTACCAGGCTTTGTCGTAAGAGCAACTCAAATTTGTAGCAACTAGTAGGATGTCAGTCTCCTTTGCACTCATTGTAACGGAGACTGACGTCTTAGCAGGGTTAGGTATAGCTGTAAGGCTGTACACTTGACAGCAGTTATGGGGTTAACCAAAATTTGAATGACCATTTGTAAGACAATCTTTCAAAAACAAATTCTGATATTAACTTTATCTTTTATTTCAACAGCTAAGTCATAGTTTATGAGTTATTAGCTCTGTCAAGGTCTTTTGACTGTTATACATCTCTGTTTTCCCAAATGGTGCCCTCTTGTGGTCGATCTTAAAGTTTGTATTCTTAAAATAGTATAAAATTTGGTTCAAAGTGAAATGATTGTACTACAAAGTTCAATGATGTATACCTTGAAAATTCAATAAATTTACAAACCTGATGCATAATAAATTCAGGAAAAAAAAAAAAAAATTAAAAACAATATTATAAAAAATGGTTTGTATAAAACGTACAGACCAGTCTGTACGCTCCAGTGCGTACCATTGCTAAGACGCTGTTAGTGCAAGTTTTTGTACACAAAGACATGGAAAAACTGTTGTCTTTTTACCTTTTTATGTGAATTATGTGTCTTGCTTAACAGTTAACACAATTTCCCTGACAGAACAGCATGACATAATGATGGAGAACACCGTCCATAAATATTTGCATCTGAACAGAAACTGAATCCTGAAAACGGCACGGACAATAAGTGAGTTTTAAGTGTGATAGACACGGAAACTGCATGGTTTTGGGTTTAATGCGTTACATCAGAATTTTGTCAGAGTTTAAGTTTTGACATTCTGTTTAGTTGCAATTATTTAGTAAGTATGTTCTACATCATTATGTCATGCTGTCCTGTCATGGAATTGTGTAAATTGTTGGGAAAGACACTAAATTAGCATAAAAAGTAAAAGAGGCGACACTTTTTCCATGTCTTTGTGTACAAAACCTTGCGCTGCAAGCATCCCAGGATTGATGGCATGGCGCTCGTACGGGCTAAAGATTATTGGTAATATAGGGTTTGGGTCAGGAAGAAAAATAACAATTAACGATTTAAAAAAAAAGAAAAATCTTGATACAATTAAAGGTGGTTTCGGTTGAGGGGCCATAACCTCCATTAAGTAAAGAAATAATTATTTATGAAACTAGAACCACTTAATATTATTTTAAGGTTAGTTGTAGTATTATTGTAGTGAAAAATCGAGTGTTTTATATCAGGTAGTACTGTAATCATAAATATATTGTTTAAAATTTTCAGTGTTTTAGTTTAAAAGAGCCCCACACAATGGCACAATGCTTCTTTTATGAGGTGAATATTTGTAAATATTAATTGCCATGAAGAAAAAAAATACTTTAATTTGACATAATTTGCCTTAATTGTATGCAGGATTTTATGCATATTCATGGTCATTCTGTTTATTGAAATTTGAGCAAAGTAACATATAAGATATATAAAACATACGAGATATTGGTTTATTTCAGTTGATTTGATTGTCAACATAATTGATTGTAATTGCCAGAGGTGCTAGCATTTCAAGAAATTTATGAGAGGTTTTGTAATTTGTATTAATAAAATTGTAAAGAAAGAAATTAAAGTTCTGTGTAAGTTTTCGAAATACATGTAGATTATTTTTTCCATATCAAAAATGTAAAAGATAACTGAATAATTATGATATAATACATGTACATTTTATAAATTTGCTTTTATGTTTAATAAATGTCAATCAAAATGGAATTATGAGGTGATTTTTCTGTTCTGGTGTAATTTAACCACATGTGCCAAAAATCAGGTAAGGGCAATGAAAGAAAAATCTGAAAACTTGAAGGCTGTTCAACAATTATTATTATACTTTTTACTGTATACTTATTAAGGTTTGGATGTCATTACACTGTCCAAGCCATTTCACATATACCGTCATAATACCCCACCGTGACCACACATGTAGCTCCTTTTGATAACAATTTCCTGAAATTTGTTGGTCTAAGTTTCTTTCTCTTTAATAAGAGATTGTTGTCACAATTTTCATGGTGGTGGGGGTGGGGGTGGGGGCGGGAGGGACCACAAACTTTCCTGTGCTTGTTATTTATATCTGCAGTTGAACCAATGACAACCAGACCATAGCCTACTGGTCGAAACGTCCAGTTTTTATACCAACAGCCCATTAGATGGATATAGTATGACGTGGTGTTTTAGTTTAATTTGTAAACACAAGTTTGAGAACGAACGTGCTAGAGTCTAAAGTGGGGGCATTACAACTTTTTGCAATTTGTTACACTTTGTCTGTTTTCTTTCCTCTATGTTTTGACTGGGTGAAACTTAAAGCCCTTTTCACACTGTATCTCTTTTCCCCGGAGAATACAACCACGGGGAGGCCCGGGAGTTTTTTTACCCCTCACTTACCCTGGCACACTTTCACACTGTACCTGCATGCATATCCCCTGGGTCGTTATTCCACGGGGTTCCAGTCGAACGTTTCACAGTAGGGATGAATTTGTTGGTAAGCGGAAGTCGTCGCCATATGTCTGCCGTGTACATGACGTAACTGGGGTAAGCAAAACCCGCTTTCGTTTCCCACTAGTTTTTATTCCCCGGGAGATTAAAAATACCCCAGGGTTTTGCCGTTTACCCCTACTCCAGAGCAGGGGTGGCCATTCCATGGGGTTTGCTCTATTGCCGGGGCAGACCGGGGGTGAAAGCGAATCAAGTGTGAAACGGCCGACCGCTATTCCCCATGGATATTCCCGGGGAAAAGCATAGTGTGAAAGGGGCTATAGAGAGGGTCCTTTCTCTATGGTGAAACTTATTGAAACGATTTTCAAGACTGAACAGAAAGTGTTATTGTGACGTTGAGATCCGAGAGAGGCATGAGTTGAAATCAACAAGTGTTTTCTCTCGTTTAATGCTATTATTATCAGTTGTGACCTCCTGGGGTATTACGTAAAAACCCACCCCAGTACGACCCCCATGGTACAATGCATCGTATTGACATGGACTAATTCAGGACCCCAATTAACTGCTAGAGGGCGCAGGTCAACTTAAACCCTGCAGCATTTACAACAGACTCAGTTGTGTTGTTGTCCTCAAAACATCTCATCTCAACATTGTGTTTACGCATGCTTATTCTGCACATGTGTGCACGGTGGTCGTCGGTTTTAAAACGCTGTTTGTAATACTATAGTTTGGTTTGCACAGGGGTTAGTATGAACAACTGCTGGATTGAGTTGGACTATAGAGCTTTTTTGGACTGTACATGTTCTTAAAATGGGTGTTACACGGTGGTGACCAGGACGATACCATGAGTTGGTCGGACGGGCGAGAACTCCGAGAACACCGTCAGCTGGGGAGGAAGCTTGAGTCCCGATGGGGGAGTCCCCAACTCGGCAGTTACGGCCAGCCAGCCCTCGCCGAGTACGACTCCGACGACAACCTTATCGACGTGGACGTGGTGAGTGAGATACACAACTTGTATTTATTTAAGAATGTTTGTTTCGTCTTGCTTTGACGACTTTATTTATGGGCTGGTGTTAATGGCTGTGTGACGATTTTTTTCTTCCTCCATGATTTTCACACCTTTGCAAACAGTTGTCCCACGATGAGATGGGTAATGAAAATGATAATTGATGTTGAAATGTGTAGGCTTGTTAAGTTCCATTACATGGTGCAGACACCTAAAGTCTTGACAAATCTGCGGCACCTTTCTACAAATAGGTGTGGATACTTGTGTGGGCCATTTTGCAGGCGTGGGGGTTACATCCCCCCTTCTCCCGCACATTCTGAATCTGAATCATCGGTTATCAAAGCAGTCAGGAAACTTAACAAGAAGTTGTAAGTTTGTGGAGCAGTCGATGTGTATTAAAAAAAAATAAAAATAAAAAATAGGCAATTAAAAAAAAATTAAAAAATTAAACCTAAACAAAAACAAAGCAATCTTTGTGAAATTAGCCTATTTGAAAAAGTTGAGTTTCAAAAGTTCTGCTCTCTACAGCCTTCTTGTGGTTGATCATAGAAATTAGAACAACTGGTTAAAAAAAAAAGAATGTTGCTTGTCCATTGACTTGAGGCATGTCATGTACGCCTACTTTCTCCGATGAAAGTCTGAATCAGATTGACACATCAAATCCAGTCTCTCGAATGTAATTTATGTAAGCTCAAATATTAGTAGTTTCAAATGATAGTGAGGAACATGATTATGTCTATGCAGCTGACATCCATCATTTTTACTGTGATTTGTAGAATCTTAAAGGGACACACCGGTTTACCGTTTACGCTAAATAGTGATATAGAAAGAAAGAAAATAAATTTAAAGATGGTAGTTGTAAAAAAAAATCATCGAAGTGGCCCATAAATCACAAAAAGTAGAAAAAAGAGGTCAAAGGTCAGTGTAAACGCTTTACCAGCCGTTTTGAGTGTGAAATTTACGCTGCAATGTTGCGCGATGTTGCCAGTAGACTGGTGCTTTTATTGTCAATATTATCACTATGTCAAGACACGAGGATCCAGTCTGCATATGTCCAGCACATGTGTGTAAACATAAACACGGTCATGGTTCCATCCTCACACAAACACAAAACTGTATTTCCTTCGAAGGGTCCGAAACCATGGAAAACGTTCATTTGAGATTAAAAAACATATAGACAATCCAAAGATGGTAAAACCACAAGTAAAAAGCGATGGATGTCACACGTTTTTCAGACGAAAACTTTATCGGACGGACTGGGCCACCGACAGGTTTTTGTTGTTTTTTGGTAGGAGTTGACATCGTGGTTTGCAACGCAAGACCGTGTCGTTCACTGAGACCGCCTTTACGTAATGCGGTACAAACAGCTAGGTGTACAGACTAAAACTTTTGATAACAAACCGCACTTGATGGTCTGGTTCCCATTCCCTCCTGCATGTTTGTAAGCTCGCAGCTTGATGGGTCATGGGGGGAGTTCTTGCCTGGGGGAATATGCTCCTTGCAAGCCCTGTGAGCCACGACACTGACCGTGGGATAATGCTGGCTTCGATCTTAACAAAAACGAGGGCAGGCCTTTGCTAGCCAATTCAGAGAAATTGTACAAGGGCATGCTGGCCAAGTTGGTAGTGGCAGTGCAATTTTTCTGAGGGCATGTTGGCCAACTCGACAGGGCATGAGGCCAATGGCCTCGGTGGCCTTGGTGGCCTCGATCAAGGCCTGATAATGCGTCGGTGTATGAGTCTCGCAAGCCCCCGTGCTCGTGCAATGTGAAGCACGCTTCCATTGGCCGGACTCTCTGGGTTAAGATTTTTCGCACGATTTTTCATAATTATGTATAATTTTAAAATCACAGTTGAATTTGATGCAGTAATTAACTTTTATACGACTGGAAGTAAAACTAACTCCAAAGATCAGGTGATTTATCCGAACCAAAAAATCGGTTTGGAAAAACCATGTGACCGTACTTTTTTGAAAAATGCTCAAAAACGGCCAAATTTGATGGTTTGTTTTCAGGATATTTTATCTCTACTCCTCAAGACCATGTCAAGACCTTTATATTTTAGTTTGTAGCCCAAATAGCCCAATGAAACCGGTGTGTTCCTTTAATTTGTGAAAATTAGCCTAGGCCTATCCTATATCATGCATTATCATGACAATACACAAGTGAGCCAGGCATCAGTTCCATACTGCCTGTGTTTATTCATGGTCTATTGACTTAATTGATCAAGTTGGTTTTGTGTACTCCACTACCAGTTGGCTGTACACTAGTTACCATTAAAAACTACTAGATTATTGAGGCACAGGTTGAAGCCAGTAATAATTGACACCGTGCAGTCAATGTCACATGTTGGATTAGGTCATGTGTACTTTCCGAGGTTACTTCATTTTCTCGTGATTCAATATTAAAATTTTCAGGAAAAGTAGAATTTAGTTTGACTTTGCATGAATTGTAAAAAATAATTAACTTTGCATTTTAAATCAGATAGGTGGCTGAGCTGTTTCAGTTAAGAACAAAGGTACATCTTTTTGGTGCATTGTTATGAACTAAACTATTAACTGTATAATCAACATTAACAATCATGCCTCTCTCTTTTATAAAACAGTTTGGATAATAACAAGTTAATTGTTAGTTTGACATTTGGCGGGCCTAGATTTTCATCTTTTAGAGGGCAAAGCCATTTTCATTTTGCAATGGGCCACTTTTGACCGGTGTATTGTGCGATCATTTCACACTGCTAGGGTCATTCATGGATCCAAGTGGAAAACTCCCATACTGCATTGCGCCACGACATGTCTGCTGCATGTTGGAAGGCGCCACACACTCAACATGGATCGAAAATAATTCACCAACGGTAAAGAAGACGGAGTACGAGTGTAGTTGACAAAAGTTCTCTATGGTAAAGAAAGTGTTTAGCCCTTTTAACAGTACTAGCCAATTTGAGGGGGATAAATAAACTTTGTTTTTAAACATTTTGCCCCAACGCCACCTATCTGATAAAAATGAACACTGAGTACACGAACCAAGGGTTATTACACTAACAGGCATAGGGTCTGCATGAGATGTACATGTAAGATGATCTATTGAATTATTGGTTGTAGTGACAACTTGCATTTGTTGGCAAACATTGTGTTTACAATTGTTTAATATACAAAATTATTGAAGTTTGTAGATCCAAGGAGACGGATTGGTTGGGGGGGGGGTGGTGGTTATGACAGCTGTAATACGCATTCATGAACGCAATGTGCTCATCATAGATGGGCTCCCTAGCATGACTCCCATGCTTCACTGTGCAATGAAATTATTTCCAATACCATTGATTACTCAGTCATGACTGGTGGTCTACTGTGACAAACTGCAATCTTGCTGATAGATGCATTGACTCCTCAGCACAGCATCTTAAGTGACTGTTGATGAAGTGCAATTATAATATGAATAATTTACGTCAACTAAATTACACAAAGTTGATTTGACAGCTGGTCAACACTGGGAGGAGCAGACTGAGGGTCCCATTGTTAACAGTGCTGTGTTGTATTGTAAAGCCTACAGGCAAGATGGCCTGGAACTCATGTACAGTAATATTTCACCATTAAATCTCCGTTTAGCTCAAGGCACTCCCAGGAGTGCTTTTGTTCTGATGAGGACTAGAACCAACACTTTTCCTACATTACAAGAGATTAATACATGTACAGCTGTATGGCAGGCTCAAATTTAGGGGGAAAATCCACAAGGCTTGTAGCTCAACAATTTACCGGACCAGAATATGTTTTAGACCAGAATCTAATAAAAAAGAACTTAAATTTTGGCGTGAACAAAGAAATATTGACTAGAGCGGGTTTTAACCTGTGACTTCCAGATTAACGTGCTGGTGCTCTACCAACTGAGCTACATGTATCTAGCCCTAATATTGGCGGTCTCCCTATTTTGTCAACTTATTGTGGAGAAAGAACTTTCTACACAGTTTAACACGTGAAGTGTTTTTTATTCAAACAAGCACTAAGAGAATATCCCATTTTTATTGTGGTAGGGCCTATTAACTTTGCTATCCATACTCAAAACAGTGGAAAGATATTCATCAGACTCAAAGTAAACATTTGAACATCATCTTTTTTTATTAAAGATTTTAATTACACGGTGGGATATTGTCTGTCAATTTAAAAAATGGGACCACTGGACTTGTCGGGTCCTAAGTATACTGGCCCGAGGCTAAAATCACTGGCCTCGGGTCTGCTGTCCAGTGTAAATTTCAAGCTCTGTATGGCATACAGAACGAATTACAATTAACATTTTTAGGTTATAGTTGTATCTCCACTATGCAAAGCCTCAGATTCTACACGAGGAGTGCAGTCCTGACTTGTTGTGACCATTGTCCCTTAAAGAGAAATGCATCATTTGAGCTATTCCTGTTCATCAGTGTCAGTGCAACAAGGTCGTACAAAGTAACTTGATTCTGCAACAAAGTCCTACATGTATCTGGTGCGAAAATGCTCAGGGAGCTAAAAAGGACTAGGGAGTCATTTTCCTCCATTGATACCCCTTAACATTGTTACAACACATTCTGATTTTGTAATGGATGTGCCCTATAGGTTACTTGCGAAGTGATAAAATTCCAGATCATACAGCTTATTGTAAATGAACCACCCATGAAAAAGAAACTGTACCAAGGAGCTCAATTTACGGCGTTTAATGTCTGCAAAGTGTGTAAAAAGACAATATCCAGGAACACTCCCCATCCCCTCCAGCCCCCCCCCCCATGAACACATCGGGTTTTTTAAACACAGTAACTGCTCAGCTTTGCAAAGGAGCTACATGTACTATGTATGTTTTCAGCTCTGTGATAGTCCTTTCTCCAGTATGGTGCAGGCATTTAACAAGGAGTAATTTTATAATTTACCCCAGCTGAGATTCATTACTGTAGTGTAGAGACAGTACAGGACCCAAGCAGCGTGTACACAAGTTAATTTTTAAAAGAAAGTTTTTCATTTGCCAATGCTGAAACTCAACAACATGAAGTGGACTTTGATGCTCTTGACTATATCACTGTGCTTTCCTCATGAAGGCATTCATCCAAAATAAGCACATTACTCACTATAAATTTATAATGTAGTTTGTCATTTTGCTGTTAGGGTTGAATACAATGTCAAACAGTTGCATGGTTTTTCATAGAGTACTCTAACACTGTGTCTTGCAAACTGCTTTGCTAATGCATGGTAAGGTTAACATTGCATGAATATTTGTATTGCTTTGTGGATTCCATTCATTCAAATTGGTTTCAAGTAGAATTTGATCTACAAACAATGTACTTTGAATGAATTATTTAATGGCAAAGTAAAGGATTGATAATTATAAAAAAAGAAGCAAAGATTATTTTCAATTTTAAAACTGACTGATTAAAACCTTTTTCTGTCTGAAATATTGTCAAACTCAAGAACCTGCTCGTTTTGATTGCTACAATCCAAATAAGCCCAATATGAACTATGCACAAAGTTCCCCTCTCAAAACTGGAATTGTTTTTTTGTTGTTTTCACTAAAACATGACCACCGAATTTGATGAAATTTTCACGGGTTGGTTGTGTGGTGTGCTTATTGAAAACTAGAGGATGGAAAATGAATTCCACAAAACAATGACGCACTTTGACAAAAAAAGAATTGTTAATTGTTCATGCATATGTACAAATTAGTACATATTTTTTAGTTGTTTACTGTTTCAGTGACATCAAGGCATCAAGTGGAAGTATTGATAAGGTTTGTAAGCTGTTCTTAAAATCTGTCAGAGCTACATGTATTGGTTCTATTTTGTTGGTCCCAATTTCAAGCTTGACTGCATGTAGTACTAATCCAAGGGTGTACGGAAGTTTCTTCTGTATGCACTACAGAGGGCTCACTTTAAACTTCATTGCTTTAATTTTGATTTGTTCCCTTCAAATCATGGGTTGATGTAAAAGGTCCTGGGAGTAATGAAATGGCTGGTCTGTGCCTTCACTGTTTGTAATAATAATAATTTGTGAGGGGTGTAGAAGGTCAAAGCGGTTTGAAATTTATAACTTGAACTGACTCATAGATGTTGATTTTTGCATCGGGGATAAAGAATATTAGTTGTAGGTTTTACTCATACACCGATGTGTGTTAAGCACTGTATACTCAGTACTTTCCAGAGTCCTGTGAAAAAAATGCCACTCGAGGAAAATGCCTGTGAATTTTTTTCACAGGACTCGGGAAAGAAGATAGTTGGGTAAAGTGAGCTTTGGGGAATGTGTATGGGTCCAACAAAGTCTGCACATGAATGAGCGCATCTCTTCCAGTTTTGATCTCGCAATCACAGACTCTGAAAAAACTCTCTCAAGATAAGGTTTTTAAGGTGTTTTAAAAGTATGTCTATTCTTGTTGATTGCAACTCCTTATTGCTGAATTTGTGAAAATTTTTAAGAAAACTGTTGTGAATGTTCTAAACATTCATTGTTCACTGTTTGGGCATACATACATACGTAAGAATGGACAGTGCGATCTATGCACATTGAAACAAATATTTCATCATTTTGATATTGAATGTGAAACAGTTTTAATTAAAAAGTCAGGCTTAAAAATCCTTTTGTTCAGGATTATTTTTTTAAAACATATTTGATACCTTTGATCTTCAATGTTTACAGTGCACACTGCTGCAACCTGACGTAAAGTCCAAGTGCATTATGGCAGAGACAGTTATTGGCTTTGATTTAGCCATGCTGTCTAGCCCCAATCCATGCACAGCTCCAGGCAGGGTTGTGTGTGTGTCTTATTCCTATTATGGAAGATCATCAGCCAAGAAATGATTTAAATTGGCTAAAGACATAAAACGCATGGTAGTGGAAGCATTCATTGAGAGGGAAGGTACAACATTGGTTTGGGGAAATGTGCGTGCTGTCATTCCATTTTTTGTGTAATTTCATTCTGTATTTTTATTGGCCCCAAATTTAAGTATACTGTTTGTAAAATGGAATACCATAATTATTACCGCGGTACTTAGCACGTTTCTCAATGAGAATAAAAAAAAAATCACCGACCTTTGTAAAGTGTCCTGCTATTATTGTTCTTGAAGTAATACTTGACACTGTGGCAAAGTCCAGGAAGTCTCTGAAAGTGAGCATACATACATGTATGTAGGTGCAGAATGTTTCTGAGGGTGAGTCTCATACATGGGAGTTTCCTGTACATTAATGGAACTCAATTCAATGATAATATGAAAATATTCATAAGCTTACATTATGATGGTTACGGTGGTTAACTTCCATTTCAATTGCTGAGTACCAAATTTCTGTAGACATCCCTCTGCACCGTTTTGGACTGGTCCGATACGTCATAGAATTGTCCCATGTTAAGTGCCAAATAGTAACCGTGCAAGTTTAAAAATGAACTGTTCAATTTTGAAAATTTGGCAAGTTTTTAACTTGTGCAGGCAAGTCTTTAAACTGTGCGAGCTTCTACTACGATGCAAAAGATGTTGGTTTTTTATATTTCATTGTTTGTAAGTTTCCTGTCCTTATTTCGACGCCAGACAATTTGTTGCGTTTTTGAGGTGAAAATAATTTTTTTTTTTAAGTGAAATGGGATCTTGACACTTATATTCTGAAGGACAGAACAACATTTAAGGTTAAAATGTAAATGATGAAATTGCACTTTTGGCAGCCAGGGATTTTCTGGTCGGGAAAATAGCTTTTTTTCACAAATATCTAAATTTAATAAATCTCTGCAACATTTCAGATTTTTTTTTACAGATCAGCAGCCAGGTTATTGGTTACTGATTCACTGTATGAAAATTGTCCACAAATGACATATTGGCACCGCAAAAAAACAAAATTTTCTTATATCGTGGTAATAGGAGACCCGCAGTAATATGAGACTTATATAGTACATGAACCCATGCTAAACATGTACAATAACCTGTACCATGGAAACCCTGGGTGATATTTTGCATTATGTTAGATCATGGGAAGATCATGAAGGAAGGAATGGGGTGTTAAAACAGCCCAGGACCATTCAAAATTCTCTTCTTAGAAGTGGTCTTGCTGGCTAGTTTGGTGTTGAAAAGCATCTAATTTAGGAGAGTGAAAAGGCTAGAGACTATCAAAACAACAATCTAACTGGTCCTGCTGGCAAAAAAAAGTTAAGGGTAAACCCCACCCCAGAAATGTATGCATGCACATAGTGAACATAAGAAATAAAGAAATATGTATTGAAAATGGGAAAGATTTTGAAAACATGCATTCTCGCTGATGATTTGTCGATTTACAAAGTAAGTAGTTATTTAACTGTAGTAATATTTTTAATTTGTTTTGACAGTTTTAAATCAACTGATTTCTTTCAAGAAGCCAACCACATAGAGTGCAGCAAAAATAAATAACGTAAACGTCTTGAAAGTGATGCACACAACTACACAGTGTATACAATGTACAAGATTTGTGAATTAATGTACAAGAATTTTTTTTTGTACTTTTGCGAAAATGTTTTCTAGATATACTCACCTCCCATTCAAAATAATGGTTTTTTTGCCCTTACAAATTTTGTATTTTTTTTTTTATTTGATTTAATCCCTAACCACTGTGTAAATTAACATAGCCAGTGTGTGGGAACCTGCCTGTCCTCTTCAGCTCCTGCAACTTAACTGACGCCAAAACACAGTCGGTACTTTTTAATAAACTTGGCCGTGGCCCAGTCTGAAGGGATAAAAAACAACAAAGTTATGACATTCTTTGTGTCTATGTTCATTTAACGCGGACAATTATATCGTACTGTGCGTCTTAATAGGCTTTGCCACAAGCAGCACAATGGCTGTCATTCAGTGGGACTGTTTAACATGTGAATGGGGTAATCGTTCAGCTAACTGGTTCACAATGCCACAGGATAAACTACGTTCTTTTTCATCCAGTTGACAATACACTTTGCTGTTAGTGGGCTGGAACCAACTTGAGCACAGGACACGGGAGACTTGTGAAAGCTCTGCAGTGTTGTGTTACAAGCACCGATTCCCCTTTTGAGTTTGGGTAGTGGTGTGAACAGAAAATATATAACATTGGATTGGCGCAGCACGCGAACATTTTATTTAGACGCCAAACCGCAACCACCAGAGATACACGCATTGCTGTGTCAGTCACCTCAGTAAGGATGAGCTTGCCCATCTTATTTTCCCAGAAGTATCAGGGCATCTTCTTGAGAAAATGCCAGAGGCGTGAAGAGGCTTTCTAAGAGGAATTATCTTGAGACTCTACTCTTAATTACTTCTAGAGAGAGAGAGGAGGTCTATGGTGATTGGACTTTTGGATCTTGAACATCAGACTGTAACATTTTTTCGGTGATTATCTTTTGCCCTCCTCGAGCTTCTTGGTCCCTAGCAACCATCCAGATCAGGAAGAGTGATTCTACTTAAAACTGTCTCATCAAAGAGCCACCCTCAACTTGGTATTGACACAAGCTCCATTCGCCTTTACTGTATTGTCACTGTGCAAATGAGAGTGGAGATTGATTTCAACAGTAGCTCTGAAGCTGCTTCGAAATGTAAATACTAAAAGGTGGTCACACCAATATTTGTTGATTGCATTTATGCATTGTTCCTTACACAGTACCAATCCCTCGGTTGGTAGTCAATTTCACACAGAAAAGCCAAACCAGGAATCTGTATAGGCATTGAAAATACTTCCTCTTGAAAAGAGAATGACCAAAAGAAATTTCTGGAGCAAAGAACTTTTTCACAAAACCAAGATGCAGACCAAGCATTGATTGTCGATAGAAATCTTTCCATAACAGGAACTCATACTTGTGTTCATGGATTTTCAAGCAAACACTCCACCAACTGAGCTTTCATAGCCAGAAATCACCCATAACAAGGTGTACTTTTTGTATAAAAAGTAAATTCTACAAACTTTAAGGTGCCATTTAATTTATATTTTTTCAAAAGAAAAAGTTTCAAACTCGTAATGAGTTCTTATAAGTACTTCCTAATCGACAGTGACGATACTGAGGGCATCCATGATCCTCGTACAGGAATTACTCATGTTCTGCCTAAGGATTTGGACCAGCTGTTTGTGCTCCAGCCTCGTGTCTGGAAAGACGAGATCAGGGCCCAGGAACTGGAGGTAAACAAGACTTTTGCAGTTTTTAAAGTTTTTTTTAATAATAAAAAAAAATTGTTTTTAGCAATTGTGGACATTCTTGGTTACTTGCTTTTTGGGGGTCTCTATTGGCCTACATTATCTAGCCTCAAGCTGCTCAAGATTGACAAGGGTTCAAATTTAATGAGCATATTTTCTGTAAACCTCAAATTGCAAGAATATTTTTTCTGATCACGAGACTGTTAAAGCACACTTTCTTTATCATTTTTGCTGACTTTTTGAAGAAGGGTTGTGCTTGGAAACCGTAGTCCTGTTTTACAGATTGCCTTCATGCCCCTGATCATTGCCTTGGTGGCCTTAAAATGTTCCACATTTCCCTCAGAGGTGTCCATTACTAAGGAAAACTGCCGTGCCCATACAAGAACAAATCTTAGGCCCGTTAGTGTGTTACACACTGTATAAAATCACTTTACATTCACAACAATAACATCTGTGAATGTGGAAACAAATTATGTTTTGTAGATTTATCATCGACCCTAGGCCAGCAGACTGTATGATTTATATTTATAAGGCTTGTGGACATGATGGGATGCAAGATGTGCATATCAGATAAAAATATCATTCATATTTATAAGTTGTTTAATGATTCGACTGTAGGAAAGTACAACTCACCTCGACTGCAATTTGTGGGCACCCGCATGTTTATCAAGAGTGTAAAAGGCAAATTGTTATTCATCAAGAGTACCAGTACACTGTGATAAATGTTGATATTTCTATTAACATTTCTATAGATTATGATTTTTTATGACTAGTTATATTGTATTTAAAAAGAAAATCAGATATGTTTACAGTATGTACTGCAATTTCTCATAGTTCATCTTTCAGATTTTCTATAATTTGTTGGATTTTGATTTGTTGGATTTTGTGTTCTTCTGTTTTTTATTAGTGCAGGGGAACCTCTATGAAGAAAGTAAACAATTTGAATGGAACATATTTCAAAGGGCACCAGGACAATGACCAAGGGCATTGATTACCCCTGTGAAGTACATGTAGGCCTACATATCAGGCCTGATAAAAACACATGTTCTTGTAGGTGTACACACACCTTATACATCATGACAAGGTAGTTTTTCTCATTAGTAAAGGGCGCCTTTATGAGGGAAATAACAGTTTGTATTTCAAGGGACACCAAGGCAGGTAATAGAGGAGGTAATAGCCTTCATGAAGTATCATGTAGACATGTACAACAAATGTACATGTACACAGGCCTAGTGATATTTTGTTCATGTAAAGCCAATGTAGTTTTTCCTTTGTAAAGGGCAACTTTACACAACAAAAAATTCTACTGGAACATTTCAATGGGCACCAAGGCAATGACCAAAGCCATGGATCATTTGCCTCCATTGCTTGGTACATGTTAGCCTAATACATTACATGTAGGTGTCTGTGTGTCTTTTGAGAACCCTGATCATTTGTGGGTACCCTTCACTCATATCTTTTTATGAGTTGTAAATGAGCAAATTGGATGCCACTAACTTTTTCAATTTACAACAATGTGGACACCCTGATGACCAAATAGTTTGGTTATTGAGTTTACCACACCAGATAGGAGGACATTTAGCATATTTGGAAAATTTCTTATTAATTCAAGGCAGTGTTATCTTTGGGTGATTTTGTTAAACAAAAATTGACAAATCACATGTATGAATGACCATTGATGCAGACATTTAAAACAGCAATGATATCTGAACCTGGTTTCAAGTCTATCAACGTTTTCCCATCAGCCTATACTCTGACTTTCCCACGAAACCAAAATCCCATGTACTCAGGCACTCCTTATAAAAAAACTATGACAGGCAGGTCCTATTGTCCACTTCCACAATAAAATTTATTTATTTTGTTATGGTATGTCAATGTCAAAATTCTTTACACAAGTATAAAAAAGGAATAGAAAAGAAAAGAAAAAAGAAACAAAAAGACGTTTCCCACTGGTGGTAACCTTCAAAGCCTGTTCTGTCCTTCAGAATGTGTTTCTTTCCACCTCCAATAAAGAAGTGTAGACAAATTATCATTTTCTGATGATAGAAGGAATGCCTGTGGCTAGTGTTCCATGTAAATTGTTGCCAGAAGAAAGAAACCACAGCCCTTGATTATCACTCCCTGGTAGTCATAGATGTGTGTTAAGCACTGTATACTCAGTACTTTCCAGAGTCCTGTGAAAAAAATGCCACTCGAGGAAAATGCCTGTGAATTTTTTTCACAGGACTCGGGAAAGAAGATAGTTGGGTAAAGTGAGCTTTGGGGAATGTGTATGGGTCCAACAAAGTCTGCACATGAATGAGCGCATCTCTTCCAGTTTTGATCTCGCAATCACAGACTCTGAAAAAACTCTCTCAAGATAAGGTTTTTAAGGTGTTTTAAAAGTATGTCTATTCTTGTTGATTGCAACTCCTTATTGCTGAATTTGTGAAAATTTTTAAGAAAACTGTTGTGAATGTTCTAAACATTCATTGTTCACTGTTTGGGCATACATACATACGTAAGAATGGACAGTGCGATCTATGCACATTGAAACAAATATTTCATCATTTTGATATTGAATGTGAAACAGTTTTAATTAAAAAGTCAGGCTTAAAAATCCTTTTGTTCAGGATTATTTTTTTAAAACATATTTGATACCTTTGATCTTCAATGTTTACAGTGCACACTGCTGCAACCTGACGTAAAGTCCAAGTGCATTATGGCAGAGACAGTTATTGGCTTTGATTTAGCCATGCTGTCTAGCCCCAATCCATGCACAGCTCCAGGCAGGGTTGTGTGTGTGTCTTATTCCTATTATGGAAGATCATCAGCCAAGAAATGATTTAAATTGGCTAAAGACATAAAACGCATGGTAGTGGAAGCATTCATTGAGAGGGAAGGTACAACATTGGTTTGGGGAAATGTGCGTGCTGTCATTCCATTTTTTGTGTAATTTCATTCTGTATTTTTATTGGCCCCAAATTTAAGTATACTGTTTGTAAAATGGAATACCATAATTATTACCGCGGTACTTAGCACGTTTCTCAATGAGAATAAAAAAAAAATCACCGACCTTTGTAAAGTGTCCTGCTATTATTGTTCTTGAAGTAATACTTGACACTGTGGCAAAGTCCAGGAAGTCTCTGAAAGTGAGCATACATACATGTATGTAGGTGCAGAATGTTTCTGAGGGTGAGTCTCATACATGGGAGTTTCCTGTACATTAATGGAACTCAATTCAATGATAATATGAAAATATTCATAAGCTTACATTATGATGGTTACGGTGGTTAACTTCCATTTCAATTGCTGAGTACCAAATTTCTGTAGACATCCCTCTGCACCGTTTTGGACTGGTCCGATACGTCATAGAATTGTCCCATGTTAAGTGCCAAATAGTAACCGTGCAAGTTTAAAAATGAACTGTTCAATTTTGAAAATTTGGCAAGTTTTTAACTTGTGCAGGCAAGTCTTTAAACTGTGCGAGCTTCTACTACGATGCAAAAGATGTTGGTTTTTTATATTTCATTGTTTGTAAGTTTCCTGTCCTTATTTCGACGCCAGACAATTTGTTGCGTTTTTGAGGTGAAAATAATTTTTTTTTTTAAGTGAAATGGGATCTTGACACTTATATTCTGAAGGACAGAACAACATTTAAGGTTAAAATGTAAATGATGAAATTGCACTTTTGGCAGCCAGGGATTTTCTGGTCGGGAAAATAGCTTTTTTTCACAAATATCTAAATTTAATAAATCTCTGCAACATTTCAGATTTTTTTTTACAGATCAGCAGCCAGGTTATTGGTTACTGATTCACTGTATGAAAATTGTCCACAAATGACATATTGGCACCGCAAAAAAACAAAATTTTCTTATATCGTGGTAATAGGAGACCCGCAGTAATATGAGACTTATATAGTACATGAACCCATGCTAAACATGTACAATAACCTGTACCATGGAAACCCTGGGTGATATTTTGCATTATGTTAGATCATGGGAAGATCATGAAGGAAGGAATGGGGTGTTAAAACAGCCCAGGACCATTCAAAATTCTCTTCTTAGAAGTGGTCTTGCTGGCTAGTTTGGTGTTGAAAAGCATCTAATTTAGGAGAGTGAAAAGGCTAGAGACTATCAAAACAACAATCTAACTGGTCCTGCTGGCAAAAAAAAGTTAAGGGTAAACCCCACCCCAGAAATGTATGCATGCACATAGTGAACATAAGAAATAAAGAAATATGTATTGAAAATGGGAAAGATTTTGAAAACATGCATTCTCGCTGATGATTTGTCGATTTACAAAGTAAGTAGTTATTTAACTGTAGTAATATTTTTAATTTGTTTTGACAGTTTTAAATCAACTGATTTCTTTCAAGAAGCCAACCACATAGAGTGCAGCAAAAATAAATAACGTAAACGTCTTGAAAGTGATGCACACAACTACACAGTGTATACAATGTACAAGATTTGTGAATTAATGTACAAGAATTTTTTTTTGTACTTTTGCGAAAATGTTTTCTAGATATACTCACCTCCCATTCAAAATAATGGTTTTTTTGCCCTTACAAATTTTGTATTTTTTTTTTTATTTGATTTAATCCCTAACCACTGTGTAAATTAACATAGCCAGTGTGTGGGAACCTGCCTGTCCTCTTCAGCTCCTGCAACTTAACTGACGCCAAAACACAGTCGGTACTTTTTAATAAACTTGGCCGTGGCCCAGTCTGAAGGGATAAAAAACAACAAAGTTATGACATTCTTTGTGTCTATGTTCATTTAACGCGGACAATTATATCGTACTGTGCGTCTTAATAGGCTTTGCCACAAGCAGCACAATGGCTGTCATTCAGTGGGACTGTTTAACATGTGAATGGGGTAATCGTTCAGCTAACTGGTTCACAATGCCACAGGATAAACTACGTTCTTTTTCATCCAGTTGACAATACACTTTGCTGTTAGTGGGCTGGAACCAACTTGAGCACAGGACACGGGAGACTTGTGAAAGCTCTGCAGTGTTGTGTTACAAGCACCGATTCCCCTTTTGAGTTTGGGTAGTGGTGTGAACAGAAAATATATAACATTGGATTGGCGCAGCACGCGAACATTTTATTTAGACGCCAAACCGCAACCACCAGAGATACACGCATTGCTGTGTCAGTCACCTCAGTAAGGATGAGCTTGCCCATCTTATTTTCCCAGAAGTATCAGGGCATCTTCTTGAGAAAATGCCAGAGGCGTGAAGAGGCTTTCTAAGAGGAATTATCTTGAGACTCTACTCTTAATTACTTCTAGAGAGAGAGAGGAGGTCTATGGTGATTGGACTTTTGGATCTTGAACATCAGACTGTAACATTTTTTCGGTGATTATCTTTTGCCCTCCTCGAGCTTCTTGGTCCCTAGCAACCATCCAGATCAGGAAGAGTGATTCTACTTAAAACTGTCTCATCAAAGAGCCACCCTCAACTTGGTATTGACACAAGCTCCATTCGCCTTTACTGTATTGTCACTGTGCAAATGAGAGTGGAGATTGATTTCAACAGTAGCTCTGAAGCTGCTTCGAAATGTAAATACTAAAAGGTGGTCACACCAATATTTGTTGATTGCATTTATGCATTGTTCCTTACACAGTACCAATCCCTCGGTTGGTAGTCAATTTCACACAGAAAAGCCAAACCAGGAATCTGTATAGGCATTGAAAATACTTCCTCTTGAAAAGAGAATGACCAAAAGAAATTTCTGGAGCAAAGAACTTTTTCACAAAACCAAGATGCAGACCAAGCATTGATTGTCGATAGAAATCTTTCCATAACAGGAACTCATACTTGTGTTCATGGATTTTCAAGCAAACACTCCACCAACTGAGCTTTCATAGCCAGAAATCACCCATAACAAGGTGTACTTTTTGTATAAAAAGTAAATTCTACAAACTTTAAGGTGCCATTTAATTTATATTTTTTCAAAAGAAAAAGTTTCAAACTCGTAATGAGTTCTTATAAGTACTTCCTAATCGACAGTGACGATACTGAGGGCATCCATGATCCTCGTACAGGAATTACTCATGTTCTGCCTAAGGATTTGGACCAGCTGTTTGTGCTCCAGCCTCGTGTCTGGAAAGACGAGATCAGGGCCCAGGAACTGGAGGTAAACAAGACTTTTGCAGTTTTTAAAGTTTTTTTTAATAATAAAAAAAAATTGTTTTTAGCAATTGTGGACATTCTTGGTTACTTGCTTTTTGGGGGTCTCTATTGGCCTACATTATCTAGCCTCAAGCTGCTCAAGATTGACAAGGGTTCAAATTTAATGAGCATATTTTCTGTAAACCTCAAATTGCAAGAATATTTTTTCTGATCACGAGACTGTTAAAGCACACTTTCTTTATCATTTTTGCTGACTTTTTGAAGAAGGGTTGTGCTTGGAAACCGTAGTCCTGTTTTACAGATTGCCTTCATGCCCCTGATCATTGCCTTGGTGGCCTTAAAATGTTCCACATTTCCCTCAGAGGTGTCCATTACTAAGGAAAACTGCCGTGCCCATACAAGAACAAATCTTAGGCCCGTTAGTGTGTTACACACTGTATAAAATCACTTTACATTCACAACAATAACATCTGTGAATGTGGAAACAAATTATGTTTTGTAGATTTATCATCGACCCTAGGCCAGCAGACTGTATGATTTATATTTATAAGGCTTGTGGACATGATGGGATGCAAGATGTGCATATCAGATAAAAATATCATTCATATTTATAAGTTGTTTAATGATTCGACTGTAGGAAAGTACAACTCACCTCGACTGCAATTTGTGGGCACCCGCATGTTTATCAAGAGTGTAAAAGGCAAATTGTTATTCATCAAGAGTACCAGTACACTGTGATAAATGTTGATATTTCTATTAACATTTCTATAGATTATGATTTTTTATGACTAGTTATATTGTATTTAAAAAGAAAATCAGATATGTTTACAGTATGTACTGCAATTTCTCATAGTTCATCTTTCAGATTTTCTATAATTTGTTGGATTTTGATTTGTTGGATTTTGTGTTCTTCTGTTTTTTATTAGTGCAGGGGAACCTCTATGAAGAAAGTAAACAATTTGAATGGAACATATTTCAAAGGGCACCAGGACAATGACCAAGGGCATTGATTACCCCTGTGAAGTACATGTAGGCCTACATATCAGGCCTGATAAAAACACATGTTCTTGTAGGTGTACACACACCTTATACATCATGACAAGGTAGTTTTTCTCATTAGTAAAGGGCGCCTTTATGAGGGAAATAACAGTTTGTATTTCAAGGGACACCAAGGCAGGTAATAGAGGAGGTAATAGCCTTCATGAAGTATCATGTAGACATGTACAACAAATGTACATGTACACAGGCCTAGTGATATTTTGTTCATGTAAAGCCAATGTAGTTTTTCCTTTGTAAAGGGCAACTTTACACAACAAAAAATTCTACTGGAACATTTCAATGGGCACCAAGGCAATGACCAAAGCCATGGATCATTTGCCTCCATTGCTTGGTACATGTTAGCCTAATACATTACATGTAGGTGTCTGTGTGTCTTTTGAGAACCCTGATCATTTGTGGGTACCCTTCACTCATATCTTTTTATGAGTTGTAAATGAGCAAATTGGATGCCACTAACTTTTTCAATTTACAACAATGTGGACACCCTGATGACCAAATAGTTTGGTTATTGAGTTTACCACACCAGATAGGAGGACATTTAGCATATTTGGAAAATTTCTTATTAATTCAAGGCAGTGTTATCTTTGGGTGATTTTGTTAAACAAAAATTGACAAATCACATGTATGAATGACCATTGATGCAGACATTTAAAACAGCAATGATATCTGAACCTGGTTTCAAGTCTATCAACGTTTTCCCATCAGCCTATACTCTGACTTTCCCACGAAACCAAAATCCCATGTACTCAGGCACTCCTTATAAAAAAACTATGACAGGCAGGTCCTATTGTCCACTTCCACAATAAAATTTATTTATTTTGTTATGGTATGTCAATGTCAAAATTCTTTACACAAGTATAAAAAAGGAATAGAAAAGAAAAGAAAAAAGAAACAAAAAGACGTTTCCCACTGGTGGTAACCTTCAAAGCCTGTTCTGTCCTTCAGAATGTGTTTCTTTCCACCTCCAATAAAGAAGTGTAGACAAATTATCATTTTCTGATGATAGAAGGAATGCCTGTGGCTAGTGTTCCATGTAAATTGTTGCCAGAAGAAAGAAACCACAGCCCTTGATTATCACTCCCTGGTAGTCATAGATAAATCGTGTGCAGTATAAATGAAGAACTGAGTGTAGTATTGGTGATGTTGGTAACACTGCTGCTTCTGGTACATGCCTTTCAACCCTTTGAACACCCCCACCAAAAGCAACCCCAGAAAGTTTCTGGTGATGTCTTGTCATTAAATCAAGTAAAATTCTATTGTGGTTTATTTTATGGAATAAAAACTCTGGAAATGAAAGCTATGCCCAGAATTTAAACCTGGCTTTGATGAGAGGACAATCTGAGTTTTCATATTTTATGCAAACATAGATTTCTTTATAAAATAAATTTTTAAGTAAAAAGCTTTGTTTGCATACAAAATCTTCACTCATTAAACCCAGTAATGTGATCAGCTTGTTCCCATGCTTTACTTACATGTACACATTTCATGTACTTGGTTGTCATAAGTGTCAGCATTGAATCGTCATTTCCAGAATTTCATTAGAATTAACATAATTTTAATTAAGACAATTTGCTCATCTCAAGTCGATAATGGAGAAAGGACAGGTGAATAAACATTCTTTGGTTCAACGTACAATGATCACCTTGGAAGAGATTTTCCTTCTTTTTATTAAGCTGGTTGCTCCAACAAGAGTAGTGTAAGTAATGTGTGTTGACATACATCTGCAACCATATGTACATGGTTTTGTGGATGTGACTTTCAATATTCATACATTGTAAAGTGGGTCTTTGTAAAACTTCACTCAATGAAGGCCATTGCCGAGCCTCATACTCCTGGTCTTTGCCTTGGTGCATCCTGAAGTATAAGACTTCTTGCACTGATGTTAGAAACCATGGTCTGCCATTTTGGGAGTCAAACTGCATGTGAATATGTGGTGCGCATCTAACCGCACAAGCGCCTCCTATAATGCCCACTCCCCAGTAACACATGGACTTCCAAAATGGCACAACCAAGATCTATTGGGGGTGATGACGTCAGGTAAATTGGGTCAATACCAGCAGAAATTAATGGGGATTCCAATCAAATAGGTGCCTTTTAAACAATTTCCCATTTTCATTCTCTTGGAGCCCCTAGAATGTTTCCACCAGAAATTTCCATTTCCATTAAGGAGGTGCCCTGTACCAGGTCCCTTCTAAGATTGATTATCAGGCCTGCTTGAGGGAATGAAGTCTTTCTTTTCATTGATGAAAACAAGGCAGTGGTGTAACCAGAATATGGAGGGGGGAGGGTGGATGGGGGGGGGGGGGGGGGCTGAGACCCCCCCCAAGAATCCTTGCGCCCCCCCCCCCCCCCAATGAGATTAAAACAAATGCTCAGAAGAATAGTTTGATTAATTAAATAGCCCTCCAAAATATGTCTTTTCCCCTGCTTGCACCCCCCTCCCCCAAATGAACATGTCCGGTTACGCCATTGAAGAAAAGGGATTCTCTAAATTGCCAGTATGAATGTGTAACTATTGTCAATTTGTTGATGAAGGCCCCACGAAGAGATGATGACGTGGATGATGATGAAGTTGATAATTTTAGATACAGTATGGTCACAAACTCTGAAATAGTCTTTGCCATAAGTTGGATACAAAATAAGTGGAGATGCCTTATTTACGAGATATCGTATTTGAAATCTGTGAAAATATAAGTGTTTTTTTTAACTATTTTCTCTTGACTTTGATTGAGGTTAAATATTTCCAGGCTTGTTGTTAATTCATGTACATGTGTGTACATGTGTGCCACATAAAGTGTGGATACTGGCCTTTGACAAACCAATGTTGGCCACTGGCTTTAAAACTGTAAGAACAATAAAAGGAAAGAATAGAGGCTCTTGTGATGGAACGTGTTTTATTTTGAGAAAATATTGTTTTAATCGGTAGTGTACTAATCTGGTTTATTAATAGACGTTGTCAGAGTTAGTCTTTGTTTTTTATTTTGTCCTTGATGACAAGGTATGACAGCTGTGACGCACCTTGCCTTCCATGGTGTTGGTATACGATCCCTATGGACTTATTGCTGGTAATTTCAAATATTTGAGGTCCTGTCAGCCGTGGCAGAGATCACATTCATAGAGTCCCATTCTTGGCATTTGGAAAATGCCATCATATTCACCGTGGATACTTTGTTTAGCCTGAATCAGTTGTGTGCTATATGGCTCAGTTCCGTTTGTAAGCATGCATGTGCATGTATGAACATGTAGTTGGAGCTACATGTAGGGATGCAACTGTTCATTTGTCAAGTCAGGATTTTATCCAGGGTAAAGAAAGGGGGTTTTGAAATTTGATGCAAATTAAAAGAAAAGCCATCAAAATTGTTCACTTTCGTCTTTTGTTAAGGAATGAAAGAGATGTCCTAGAGTGTCCAAATTAAATATTAAGACATCCAGAAGACACCCTTTGTTGGCTATAACACACCTAGCTTCATGCTTCATGCTCAGCCCATTGGTTTCTAAAACGTTGTAGAATTGTAAAATATATCAATTTGTTTTACACACTTACACATCATGATATATGTGTACAATTTTTATGACACACCTACTATTTATAGTTTGACAAACTTTGACAAAACTGGGAGCAAATCTTGACATCACCTTAGATCTAATAGAGAAATCTCATTGAGACACACCCCTTACTTACCCCTCTCTCACTGAAACATACTATCTATCTATCTACCCGGTGAAGTGTAGTCCTCTCAAAAAGAAAGTATAGTCGTACATATCCTTCTTTCACCCATTTCTTACCAAAACACACTTCTCTCTCAATGAGACACACCCCTCTCTCACCCCTCTCTCACCCCTCTCTTACTGAGACACACCTCTCTATCACTGAGACATGCTCCTCTCTCACCCTTATCTCACTGAAACACTCTTCTCTCACCCCTCTCTTACTGAGACACACCTCTCCCACTGAGACACACCCCTCTCTCACCCCTCGCTCACTGAGACACACCCCTTGCTCACTGAGACACACCCCTCTCTCACCCCTCGCTCACTGAGACACACCCCTTGCTCACTGAGACACACCCCTCTATCACTGAGACACACCCCTGTCACTCCTCTCACCCCTCTCCCTCCCCTCTCTCACCCCTCTCTCACCCCTCTCTCACCCCTCTCTCACCCCTCTCTCACTGAGACACACCCCTTTCTCACCCCTCTCTTACTGAGACACGCCCATCTATCACCGAAACACACCCCTCTCACTGAGACACACCCCTCTCTCACTGAGACACGCCCCTTCTCTTACTGAGACACGCCCCTCACTGAGACACACCCCTCTCTCACCCCTCTCTCACTGAGACATACCCCTTGCTACCCCTCTCTCACTAAGACACACCCCTCTCACACTGAGACACACCCTTTCTCACAGAGACACACCCCTATGTTACTGAGACACACCCCTCTCTCATCCCTCTCTTACTGAGACACACCCCTCTATCACTGAGACACAACCCTCTCAAACTCCTCTCTCTCTTTTAGACACACCCCTCTCTAACTGAGACACACCCCTCTCTCACTTAGACACGCCCCTCTCTCTCACTGAGACACATCCCTCGCCCTTTCACCTTTAAAGGAACACTGTGAGTTATTGCTGGACTGTAGATGGCCCCTGACCCCAAATCATATGCGTTGCAATGTGAGTAAATCGGATATTTCAAGGGTCATGTCTCTACTCATGACCAGGGAATATATACCCTTGAGATATCAGAGTTACTGTGTTTTGCAATTGTTATGATTTATATAGCCTACATGTACATGCTGAACTGAAATCACTATCCATTGAGTTTCAGATTTAGCGATTGATTTTTTTTATTGCGCACAAAGTGCAGATATTTATTCCTCTGGGGGGAGATTTAAAGGAAAACCAATTAATTGTCTGAAATCCACTAACAGCTTAACGCTTTGACTGCAGGCACTTGTTCAAAGTGCATGTACTGTGTAGGTCTGTATTCTAAAGAATGTATCTGATCAATTTTAGACCGTAAAGCTATGAAAAAAGTAATTTACTTAATATTATGAGCAGAACAGAAGGTTTTGAAAGACTTTCATTGAACCATTGCAGTGTCAAAATATCACTGAAAGTTTCTTTCTTGTAGTGTTTCCTCTGAATTTTAAGTGCATCAAACTCTTAACTTTTGGCCAGCTCGTGGCTTTAGTCTGGTGAAGAAGTCACATACAAACTTGCAGTGGACCTTTTACAGTATCTCTTTAAAATTCATTGAAAAAGGGGAGAGAATGTGATCAGATGAACTCTCGCTTCCACATTTGTTTCAGGTATCACTGAAACAATCTCATTGAGCTTCAGATGGCCCCCAGGAAATGCAGGTCCTACACCTTGGCCAGAGGGGACTTTAGCATTGCATACTCTTGTTGTGTGCTCCGCACCTATTAAATAAAGTGCTTAAATAACCAGTGATTATCAATATTTTTATTAGTATTAATATTATTACTGTTACTGTTATTGTAACTGTAACTGTAACTGTAACTGTAACTGTAACTGTAATTGTAACTATAACTGTAACTGTAACTGTAACTGTAACTGTAACTTTGACTGTTACTCTTACTCTTACTCTTACTCTTACTCTTACTCTTACTCTTACTCTTACTCTTACTCTTACTATTACTGTGTAACTGTTACTGTTACTGTTACTGTTTCCCAGCCACGGTTTTTCAGCTATTGTACATGTGTGCCGGGTGGTTTCCTCTTTTTTTGTGTGAGTGTACTGCAGTTGTGTACATGAGAATAGTTATAAAGCTTGGTGAAAACTGAGCAATCAGTTGTAAAGATCTACAGTGTTGTTACACATGTGTACAAAAGGTACAGATAAACAGCTTTCGTAACAGTTAGAGGAGTGTTTAAAGCACCGACGTACAAGTATACAATTCCTGATAATTTGTTTTCAAAAATTTGAAGTTGGTTTTGGTTGAATCTCAAACAGAATTTTTTATAAGCTTTTATACATGTATAAAACAGTTTGTCACAGTTTTCATGAAGTGACATATTGCTTGAAATAAAATTTTTTTCTAACTGACACCTTTCTTTCTGCCATGTATCAAACATCGAGGTTGCTTAGTTACAGTAAGCAGAAATTGGTTGAAACTGGAATTTTTCTTTCCACTAAGTGAAGGATTGTAGTCTTGTGTATGTGCTACTGCATGTGACACAACGTGGTTTGCATGTTTTTTAGTTTTCACGAAGTGACCGAATAGATCACACTGAGCGCGCATTGTGTGTGTTCTACGAAGTGACACAATAAACCGATTGCGGGACCAATATTTACATGTCATCACGTGACCTCTTGTGGGTACTATGTCATCTGAGCTGATGGCAAACTACAAGCAAATACATGCCGTGACCGTCCGAGTCACACCAAAATTTGGCTTTTGGTAATAATAACACTGTTACTAAGCCATTTTATTAAAGTTGTATGTTGTGACATTGATTTTAATCACATTACTGTTTTATAAACTACCAGTATTCTGCAACAAAAAAGGTTTATTTTGAGTTAATGCACTACCGGCGTCCGACGACTACGTAGCCACCCGCCTGTTATTTTGTTTGCAATGTAGGCCTCAATCACTGTAAAAAAGGGTAAAAACCGTTGGAAAAGTCAGCATTTGTACCTAGCCTTGCGAAATTTCAAATAGGTAAAGGAATCACACAGTTTTGGAAAGCAATTTCTTTAGATGATTCAGCTTCAAAACTTTGAAATTCTTGTGTTGAAAAGTGTGTGATCGCACTCGTCTGGCCTAAACATTCCATTGTGCAATAGTACACATTGTGCACATTTATATGTTCCTTATACAATTTCTAAGACCTGCTGGAACTTTCCTTACTGGCTTACAGCCACTCAAAGGTCTCTGGTACAAACTCTGGAATATTTTTCACAGATTTCGAGAAAGAAAAGCCTCGATTGAATAAACAAATGCAACAATTATCATGTACCGTACCGCACTTTCCTATGGAGGATGTCTTGTTTGTTTACATTTAATACCCACAATAGGTCACGTAACGCGGGTCCTGCAATCAGTCTATTCCCTGTACTGTTACACATGTCACTTTTTGAAACTCGAAAACCGCATATATTGATTGTTTGTTTTCACAAAGTGATGTTTTTGTTTATGTATGTTACTCGTTCATAACTGTTTCTCTAAACAAATAATATACAGTCATGCAACCCTTGAGGTTTCAGCTTTCTAAAAAAAAATACGATCTTGATTTTTGGCCACCAATTAAGAGCAATTTTAAAACTTAACCAGCGTCTAGTTGTAATATCTCGAATTGCTGTTTTACCCCTTTGTGGTCTAGTGAATTACTTCGTGAAAACTGATAAACTGTACACTTATTGTACATGCTAGCTCAAATCTCAAAGATATTATTTGCATGATGGCTATTCAGGCTTATGATTGTAAATTTATGGAAAAAGGTTTGAATTAATTCCTTTTACTTTAGTTGAATTTGAAAGAACAACTTTAAAAAGGAGACCCTCATCTGTCAAGCTGATCCTTGAAGCTTTTAATACACTGCACTTGATCTAAATCAAGAGGAAGATGACTTGTTCAAAGAGTGCGGTAAAAACCTTAAAACTGTCACTATTTGTGAAGACAAATTTACCTTGGGAAAAATTATAAATACATTTCCTTAAAGTAAAATATTGTTCACTGGAAACTTTGCCAACAATTTCAAGGATATACAAAGACTTGTTTGAAAAGGTGAGTTATAAATCATTGGGGTCCTCAGGAGTTGGTTTGTAAGTTTCTTGGAAATTTATTTTTTCAATATTCTTTCAGCATCCACTGCCTTGTCTTTCTTCCTCAGACAGAAATGATATCGAACTACCAAGTTAGTTGTCAGTTGCCTCAAGTCAAAGGGAGCGGATATAAAAACTTTTTCCAATTTTTTTTTGAGCTTGTCGGAAATTGATGAGAAAAATTCATCAAATTGTTTGCTGAACATTTCGGAGCCCTCGGCGCCTGTGTTGAATATACACCCACTGCTATCAAGCTTTGAATTGATGCCACTATTGAGAACCCTGGTTGTTGAAAGCAAACCTAGGGGCTTGAGTCTTTGTCAATGGATTGTTGAAGTGGGGCTGATGGTGACATTGGATCAAATCACCACTCTTGTTCAGACCCTTGGGGTTCCATTCAATTGAATGGTGAAGGGGAAAAAATCAATTGTGCAGACGCACACAAAACTGCTATTGCTAATGAAATGGTTGTGAGTTTGTGACGATTATACTTAGGCTGAGAATAAAGCCTGCTTAAGTTGCAAGTGTTGATATTCTAGTAAGGCAACTACAAAACAGAAACACCTATCCATTTTTTCCTTTATTTTTTTGCAACAACAATAAACTGTATAAAGATCGTTAACAACTAGGCCACACAACACCCTTGCCCCTCATTCAGGTAGGGCTGTGTTGCATTTTAAAGGGAAGCTATATTGTACGCTAAATATGGATTTCAGTGCCAGTAACAGTGTAGTTTCTGCATAGTTACTAAATCACTGTGAAGGTACCAATAGTCCCGAAAACTGTTTGAAGAGTACCACAACTTTATGCCTGCTTTCTTGCTCTATCTACATTCGTACATGTTTTGCTACAGTATTATTCTGTATAGCCTAGTAATAGTACTTAAATAATTGTGTACCTTGTTTTTGTTTTACCTTTGTCAAGTATACAAGGCCTGATATTTAATTCCTGTAAGCTTAGAATGTCAGAATGTTTGTGGGAATGTTTTGTAGGGGCACCAAGGCCTAAATCAGGGCAACCATAGCCTCTAAAACTTAAAGATTCCAGTCCTGCTCTCCTTAACATCATTTTCTGAAACCCCGGATCTTAATACCAATTGCCTCACTAAGCTTTACCCTTGGATTTGGTCAGAACCAGTAGGAAACCAAGAAGCTGCAGTGCTAGAAAGCTGGTTGTCAAAAATGATTAGTGCAGGGCTGCTGATGGAAGACTACTTACAGCTTGGCAGCTGTGTGTATATTATGTTTGTATTTATGTATGCCGTAATATACAATGACATGTGACCATCTACACACTGATCAGATGGTTGCACATGGCTTTGAGCAGAAATCAGGTGACTGTAGAGGATGCTGAAAATCATCTACATGTAGTAGGAAGGAGTGGAAGCCACTTATCTAGTCTACCAGCATATAAGCAGTTGTTGGATTAACCCATACCCTCCCAGCCAAAATGAAGGATTCAAAAGGACTGAGGGCCCAAATAACAATTGCTTATCACTGGGTCAGGCAGTCAAATCAAGTCCAAACGATTTAGTTTGGAGTGATATAGGAGAGGAAGTTATTAGAGGATTGAGGTCATCTGTAAGGGTATTTATAAGGGAGTAAGGGTTTTAATGCCGTGTTGGGGAAGGGGTTGCATCCCTTCCCTTCCAAAACCCCCTATGGATAATGATAACAATAATTTATATATGGTGCACATATCCATCAAGTAAGAAATGCTCAAGGCGCCTACAAGAAGTGTTGACAACAAAAGTTAGTGTCTGGATCTATATTGAAATGAGTATCGAAAGAAATATCCTGATTTAGGTCTTCATTCATCTCTTCAATACAATGTTAGTGATAATCATTGGTAACAATGGATCATGCTATAATAACAAGCATAATTTTTTTGGTCTGGTCTCACGTAAATACAAACAAACATATTGACAAATGAATACATGGATTACTTAGTTTACTAGCAATGACATAATGATTAGAAGGGTTTCGTACCTCCAAGACGATATGGCGACAGGAACTGAGTGAGGTACATGTATGTAGGCGAAGTGAACCCAAGAAAACTTCTTATTCCTGGCAGGTACTCATTTCTTGTGCAGCTGATCATTGGATATGAAGATATTTGAACCTTTACTTTGTATGGATTGTTCCGGAGTGATTTTACAGCTTGTTTCAGGAGATATTGTTGGTCAGTGAAGTGTAATAGTTCGCAGTGACTAGGTCGTGGTCACGGTTTGTCGTTGGTGTTTTCATGATTTAATGATTGGAATGTTGGGGTAAGGTGGTCCTTTTCGATCTGGATTTCGCCGCTGTCTTCCAGGTTCATGGGAATTAAAGAAATTTGATAAAAACTCTTCACAGGATTTGTTGCCTTCTGATCCCTCTGGAATACCATGGACCGTAATGTTGTTTTCTCTTTTCCAAGCTTTGTGATGTCAAAATGCTGGATGTCTGATCTGTCATGGTTTGGCACTGTCCTTCAAGAAATGACACTGAAGGTTAAGATCGTTGATCTCCTTTTGCTGGCTGCTTACCTTGTCTGTGGTTTGTTGCACTTTTATTTAGATTTCATTGACTCTAGAGTCCATATTTTCAAGTAATTGGATGATTTTGTCAAATTTTGAGTGCATTGTTGTGATGTCATCTTTGCATGTACCCGTATGTCAGCCATCTTGGACTTCACTCGCAGACACAACTCTAGTTAGATCTTTTTTGTTGTTCGATTTTTCTGCATTCTTGTCGATTTTGGAGGATTTGATGATTTGACGCAATTTTTGAAATTGAAAATAAAAATTCTAGAAACAATGACTGCAGTCAAGGCATCTACAGCTGACTTCCTAAACTTATTTTAGTCACAAGTTGAACTTTCACAAAGGTCATTTCAAGTCACATGGTGTGTTGTAACCAATACAAACTTGCAAACTTTAGCCTGGGACACTGCTAGGGTTAATTTAAATGATTTGTATCCTTTTGTAGTGCACTTTAACCAGTTAACGCTGGAAGACGTGTATGTATGCACAACATTTTTGGTCTTTACTTGGTTTAGTCGTGGTTGTATTATGACAAGGATATTCACAAATCTCTGAAGAAAAAAAATACCGTGCATGAAGTGGCTAGTACAGCAAAAGAGGTGTAAAGTTTTATAAAAACATTTTTTTTTGTTCAGCTGAGTAACAGGATTCAGTATTTCTAAAAACAAGTACAAGGTGAACATGTAGGCCTGCAAGTATGTACATGTGTATTTGTACTTGTTTTGTACAGTATGTACTCCCTGCTCCTTTTGCTTGTTTACAAAGATGTCAATCGTTGAATAATATGCTGGAACTTTGACAAGAACTTCAGAAAATGCAGTAGAGAGGACATTTTGAGATACTTAACACTTTTACTGCCTACAGGCTGGGATGTACATGTATGACAGTGAAGTCTAACCAAAGAGGATCACAAAAAGATTGTTCTCACAGTTCGAGAATTATACGTGAACATTTACAGGTGTAATGTACATGTGTTTACAAGTAAAGATTGGGGCTATATACATATCTCATACTTGGTCTTATCCCTCATCTTTAGAATATAAACTGCTCTGAAAAACGAGTCATACAGAAATCACACTGGGAGTATTGACTCTATACATATGGGGACTGTAGTTTATTTCTCCAAGATTGATAAAAATGCGATAAAAAGTGAGGTTAATACATTTTGCTTAAAGGCACTGCTTGTGTGTCATTCATTTGGGCTTACGATGCTAGGAGCACATGTTAACACTCAGTGCATGAATAACCTTCAAGAATTCTATATTGGGTAGATTTAATTAGTTAGAATCAACGGTGTAGCCTTAGCAAGGGCCATTGGTTGATTAGTTTTTTCTTCTTCTTGTATTTGCCTTTGGGGGAAATAATTCTCTACACTTTAACAGCTTGATTATTTAGAACAAATTCTGTCCTCAAAAAGGGCCTATGTTACTGTTGTTATTTTCAGAGCTTCGCAGTGAAAAATTATTTCCTGTTTAGTGTTTGTTCCCCTGACATTTTCAAAGAAACTGTATACTTTAGAGCAAGCACTTGGGGTCTCAGCAAACCCTTGTGCAAGCTCTACTCTACCTGAATGTATGTTGGGTCAAGTTTTTTCATAAAATACAGTGAATATTAATGGATTCAACTGCGAGTTCATTGCTTGATTACAAATGCATGTTAGTTGCTTGAAATTTGCACATGGAGATGATGTTTTCTACGTCAGTTGATCACCATGAATTAAAGTCTTGTACCATCTACATTAAAACAAAATGTTAATGACTAAAGTATATTAAACACCACCCCCCAAAAAATAAAAATAAATAAATAAATAAATAAATAAAATAATAATAATAATAACAACAATAATAATAATAATAATAATAATATTAATAATGATAACATTAATAGTAATAATAATAGTATAAAAAAAATAAAATAAATAAACAAACAAATAAAAAAAGAAAAACAGAAAAAAGAAAATAAATAGGAAATAGGACATAGGAAATAGGACATAGGACATAGGACATAGGACATAAAAAATATAACAAAATTAACAACTAATAAATAACAAATAACAAACTAAAATAACAACATAAATAAACAATGAAGTATAATAAAAAACAAAAACATATATAATGAAATAAAACATAATGAAATAAACAAAATAATTAAATATTTATATTATAAATAAAATATGAAATATACAAATAATGAAATATTGAAATAAATGATGAAATAAATAATTAAATAGTGAGATGATAAAAAAAATAATAAATAAAAACTTAATTAAATCAATCAATAAATAAATAAATAATGAAATAAATAATGAAGTGAAACAAACTTAAAAATCCAATTATCCAACACTGAATGTAACAAAATTTTATTGCATCTTTCTCAAGGTCTCTCCATGCTGTACCATGCACAATGTCTGTAACTTCCACAAATAAAGAGTAACAGTTCACCTGCACTCAGCTACATGTAATGTCCGAAATGGTCATGGAACTATGCCTCATTTACAGGACAGTGGACACCCTCACTAAACAGTGCTTACACTTGGTCAATTTCAGGACATCTGACCTGACATGTGCTAGAATTGATTCACACTCGGATGACTTTGAAAACAAAAGTCCCTTCAAACATGAGCCTTTTGGATGGAGCTGAAAACCCCCTGAATCAGAATTTTAAGTTGGACATTGTCAGTAGGGGGGGCTCTAGTTATTTAGTGGGAAATCCACTGGTGATTTGGTCAAGGGAAAGTAATCCATTGGGCAGGAGACAGTTTGACTGTGTAGCCCTGTGTCCTGTCAATCAGGATGATCATTTGTCAGTGTGTTCTCTTTGCCTTGGAAACCCATTACAGCCAAGATCTGCATGTATAAGTATGTGATTTTGAGGCTGTCATCAATATCATGTGTTGAAGGATGCTCCGCCATTCAAAGCTTTAATTCTCCTGTCTGTCAATTAATCTCCCAAGACTGCATTCTGCAAGTATCCAACAGTAACTGGTGACTTCTAGTGCTGCTTTGAATAGAATGTGTACGATAATAGCAAGGACAGCCTCCCTCCTATACTTTAAACTGTGACTGCAATCAGGACCTCTTACCAGTGCAGTTTATTGATACTGCACATGAACTAATTGATGTTCATTGCCAGCATGCATTTGATAAAACTTAAGAATGAACAGTGAAGGCTGATTGTGTGTAATTGACATCTTTCATTTACGTCCACTGTGTTTGTATTGCCTGCATGCTCTGTGTGAGCATTCAATGTATTAATCAAGAATGGATACCTGAAGATTCAATGATGAGTTGATATCCAAGCACACTGTATGCACAAGTTAATTGAAGTTGGATCTGAAACTTACTTCAAGGAAGATTGTCAAAGACTGGATTTGATTGACTTTTTTCCATTGCCTTTTCACCTTTGTAAGTATCAGCCTGCCTGCTTGATAAACCTTTTCTAATGGAATGGAGTTCTCTACAAAGTCCTCTACAAATTATTGAAAAATGACTTCATCTGAACTACATGTATAGTGAAACACATGTAATAGTAGGGGAACAGTGTAATACATGTATGTACATGTATAATGATTTAAGAATTGAGAAAGCCTGAGTTTGATTGTCAAGTTGCAACTTCCACACTGTCCATTTCAGACTTGGTGAACAATCCTCACAGTGGTCACAAACCAGATACTTGCTAGTGCTATATTCATAGTTTTTATTAATAATAATACTGATTGTTCTGTTGAATATAAAAGAGGAGTCTGAACTTGAGTTATTACGTATTTCATAGAGCTGATCTGTGCTTATTTTAATACAAGCTCCACATTTGTCTCGGCTGTTACAGCTTTGGAGGATTTTCTTGTGCACCCTTTCTCGTCTGTGGGATATCAGTGCAAACTTCAAACTATGATTTTTTCAACACATGACCTGTGAAGCTTATTTGAATGAACTGCAGTTGGCTGAAACTCACCTTTCAAAAAGCTGTAACCTTGTTTGTGAATATCATCATTTTTAAACACCACTGACAGGCACGCACAATGAGAGGGCTTAACTGATATGAAACCACTTGACTAGTATTCCAGCCAGCTAAAGTACATTTTAAGCATTGATTTTGAACTTCAGTGCTGATTGACATCTATTAGGCCTATCAACTTCACTGATTAAAAAGGAAAAGAGAAAAAACCTCTGCCCACAGCAGTACATGCCCAGCAACACACACCCGCGGCTGGTCAACACAGCTGTGACGTGTTCCCATTATTGGATTTGACAAACGCAGAAAAATATCTTGGATTTATTTCTAGGAGTACATCACTCTGTGTGTTGTGATCGCAGCGGTGGGGTTGGCAGAAGTGTTCCTGCTGGAGTAGAGATCAAGCTTTATTGCAGCCCTGAGAGTTTATATTTATTCGCTGATCAAAGATGCTGCCCGTTCACTCAAGTAGTTTTCATTTGTTTGTTTATATAATTTTTATGAAGAACTGACCTGCATTTATGAGAGTCAATTAAACTGATGTATGACCTTCACCCAGGGCGGACAGTACTAATCAATTGATATTGGATTTGGAACCATTCATCACAGACCACTTTCATGTAGTGGACGTACTGTTCCTAGAACTAGAGGAATTGCCACTGCTATTCTACTACGTACATGTACATGTAGTAGACGTAGTAAAATCTATGGTTTTTGAAGCAAGCAGTCCACATCATGAGAGTATTTCTGCAGATTAATACTTTTAACAAACTTTCCCATGCTGCTCAACATCGTTGAAGAAATATAGAAACTTGTTTCCCACCCCATGTCCTGTATTTTATAGAGACTGGGTGAACATTTTTTGTGATGGATTTATTGCTCTTTGCCAATAAATAGGACATCCCCTCACTCTGGAGCCCAAGAGAGAGGATCAGGTTTCTTGAAAATAATGTCCTTTGTGGACCTTGAGTGGTTTAACTACCACCACTGTTGAATGGGTACAATGTACATGCTGCACACAAGGTGCTGTACGCATCTGTGGCTTTAGTGAACAGTGGAATGAAGTGGTGTTGGTAGTGAGAACGGAGCAGCAGCTTTGGGGGGATTTGATACACACTGAACTGCCAGTGCTACTTCTTCCAGGGGAGTTTCTATTGTGTGAGAGATGGGAAAATGCCTCAGCACTCTGAAGGTATGTATTTTATGTAAGTGGTTAATCCGATTGCTGTGTGACCATCCCATGGAGTTAGAATCGCACGTGTCATTTATTTGGGTTACCTGTATTGAAGGAAGGGTTGTAGATTTATCACTGACCGGTGGCAATAGTAACTATTGTTGCATGCACATGTGCGCATTACTGTGTTGATATACAGCCTTGCTTGGTAATCTGTATCATAGATTGAGGATTGAGGAGTGTAGATTATTCCCCCATGTGGTGTTTACATGTACGTGTAGTTTATAATGAGACACTCCAGCATGTCATTAAATCTTAAATACATAGTTCTGTGGAAGTGAATATGGATTTCATTTTCAGTCTTTTTCTTTAGCGTTTACCTTTTTGTTTTGATAATTTCATTACAAATGATTAGGCCTACATTTTTCATTGCAACATGGTGTGGTAATACAAAGACATTAGAACAACAGAACAACTTAGAATAATTCGAAAGCAAACTTTCTTGACAGTCTCACACACTTTTAAGTCACAGTTGACAGACAAAGGCTGGATGAGTGATTTACATTTAAATGTACATTTACGCACTTATGTCAGTTAAAAATGATTGTTAATAATAATATTGCAGTTTTAAATCTGATGTTCATAGTTGGGATAATGAAACTACAGCAAGAGGACCACCAAGGCCGAGAGTTGTGAATTTATTGAGCAATGTACACTTCTTGAAATTCTGAAGAATACTGATCAAAATGTCAACATGTTTGACCATGGGTTCCACAACTCATAGAAACATTATTACACAATGAGGCTACGTACAGTTGTGCCTACTGCTACATGTTCATAGGGAATTTCTTATTTTTGTTAAGACATTTGTGTCATCAACACTAAGTTAGTACATCGGACCTCGTGAAAACTGCAAGGGACTTGTTGAAATATTTAACACTCCTACATTATGCTTTTACACTTAACAACTCTTAACGGTGTGTAAAACCTTTTGAGGAGCTGTTCAATGTGTAAATTACTAGAAATTGTTCCACATCATGACACCTTCTAATGTCTGTGCTGCTTTGTTACAATGTACGTGTAAATCTCTAATTGTACACGTATTGCTGTAATAATTTTTCTTTGAGGGTACCGCTGGCCCAAAGAAAACCTGACTTGACAAAGCCAAGAGAACAAAGATTGTCTTTATTGGATTGTCCGTTTTGTTTCTCGACCAAGAAAATGTCAAATTTACGCACCGTGAATTGCAAAAGAACGCTGTTACCTATGGCATACTACTACCATGGATTGATTGCCAGCTCATTCTGACTTACCTCCATTGAGCCGAAATACAATGAATTTACAATGGTGGGAGCCTGACTGCCTCTCGATGCCTCGTAATCCTCTTCTTGGAACAAAAGGACAAAGGTCTGGAATCGGGGATTACACAAAATGCACCTCTCAATGGCCAGAGAACGGCGAAATATTCAAGACCATGTTTTAATGAATCATTAGACGGCGTGTGTGTGGTCATGCATGCTCAGCAGTGGAATGTGAGGGCGACCTTTGCTCCGGTATTCCGATTTTACACAATGGCGTCTGTGCACGGCTTCCGTTTCCAGGCAGGGGAAACGTTTGCATGTAAACAGGACATCCGACGCCAACTGGTTAACAATAAATCTAATTAACTCCAAAATAAGGATTAACCTGGTCTAAATGTACAGTGGTTGATTTAACCTTCTTCCTTTTACAACCACCACTTTCTGATCTGTTGACCTATAATCATTGTTGTAGAATGAAAGTTGGGGGGGGGGCAAGTTCATAAACATCCAGATATTTGATCCAATCTTAATGAAATCTTCAGCCTGTGCATCATACTGGGACCATGCTGGGCTCTATAAATAACAGTGCATCCAATTTGACCTATAAAAATAACATCTCATTTTAGTTTATGCACTACATGTATGTATTTTTAGTTTCTGGTCTGTATCAATCAGGCATACTGTACATGAACACTTAGTTTTTGTGTGAAATTATTCAAGCTTATGAAGTTGAATTTTTTTAGACTTTAATTTGATTTGAGTGATCCTGTAAAATACATTTTTCAAAAATTAGGCAAACAAACATTTCAGGAAATTGTTTTTATACCATTGATTCTGCAGTACTTTGTAATGGCTTACGCACCAATTTCTACATTGATGATCTTTTTTAATATGACACAAATAATTATCTCAAGTATGCTAGATATATTGGGGGTTTGAAGTTGAGCATTGTCATTTCATTCCTTTTTCTTGGTGTGGTTTGTTTATTCTTGTGTATTCATTTTCAGTGACCTTAAACTCAGTAGGGGGTGGGTCACTTTCCCCATACATTGGCATTAAACACATTCTTCATAGTGACCATTCCAATGGCACAGAGTAAACAAGGTAAGGTCCTGTTAAGTGCACATAGATCCTAAAACGTACACAGTAGACTGTAGATGTAAGGGTAAGGGTGTGGAATCAGGGCAGCATTCAGCAATGTACATTATAGAGTAGGCAGTATTATTATTTCGGAAGAATTTTAAAAACATGCAGTGGTACAGTGTAGGCGTAAGTACAGAGGCACTTAGGAAATTCAGCTTTACAATTGGGAGAGTGTAATAGTGAGAAAATGCATGACACATTGAAAATGGATGTGGTCTTTGTATGGGCATTTCTGAAAAATAATAATCTGTATTCATTATGAAAATTTTTAATGGCCGGAAGATAGACATAAAGTGTAGGCCTATTTGCATAGAGATGGCTAGAAATTCCATTGCAGTAAAGTCAGTTAGATGAGTCAGTTTAAATCTCCATTTTAGGCGATACACTGTAAATGTTTTATAAGCTGGTCATAATATAGGCCTAAGAAGCCCTCAAACTGATTTCACAGCTGCTCTTTTAAAAATGTTAGCAAATTTCAAATCCTGAGGGCAAAATACATCATTAGGCTACTGTTTTTTTATTGAATGCACTTTTTAGGGGTAGTTTTAGCACAGGGATTTGACTGTAGACTGGAGGGGGTTTGTGATTCGGACTGAATTTCTGGGATTAGCCATTAAGCAGTATTTCAAAATTTTCAGGTTTGGAAAGTACAATCAACAGATGTTAAGTATCTCAATGGAAGTGGTACCCCAAGATTGTTTTTACAGTGACTTAGGTTGTCCAAAACATTATTGTAATACTTACTATCCAATAGAAAATCGATAAATTGTACCCTTTTTCGAGGTCGACACTAATTGTATGACTTTCAATGATTTCTTTATAAATTTGAATGGACCAAGGGCTGCTTGTCATGTATGATACTCCTGAAGATGGATGTTTCTTTTCAGAACCACTACGACTCACAAAAGAAACTATTTCCATGGTGGTCCTGCAAATTGCAAAACGTACTTGATTAGTGTATAATATGTTTACATTTGACATATTATTTTGGGTATGTGGATTCAAGTTAATTGAATTATGATGGTTAAAAATGCTGGGAAACAAACTTATTACAGCCACAACTACATGTATGTATGTAGTGTTTATTTTATGTACATGGTGTTGTATATGTATATATGTAAATATGTACATAAAAAAGTATGATAAAACATGGAGAAAAAGACACTGATATTATTAAGACGTGGAAGCATGCTTCATTGTCAACTGAATGGAGTGGGTGGAAAAATAGTTTCAACTTCATAATCTATGGTGAAAAGTTGTAAAGAATGAAGGTGCATCCACTTGCCTCAATACACATTTGTAACACAGGCCAACTTTTTTTATGATGAAGTGTCTACAAGACTTCTCCTTTTTTTCTCAATTCAGATGCACTACCTACCTGTGCTAGTGTACACAGAGGTCTGTGTATAAGCCTACATACTGTACATGTTTTTGATAAATAATGGTATAGCCATAGTTGTGGTGGCTGGGTTCATGGGTCTTTGCTACATCTCTTGACCTGGGTTGTAGGTCAACAAGGTGTTGTGTGCACTACAGGTATTTTACCATAACTGTCAAAGTGTCAACACTTTGAGGTGTTGAGACTAATTATGGTTTTACTTAATGCCCACATCCAGACCTTACCACCATTGGTAGGCTAAATAGACATAGCTCCAACAGACCTTTAATGTCATGGAGTTTATGGATCTTGACCTGCAGGGCTCGATTTCACAAACCACTAAGATTCATCTTGTGATGAGTTGTCAATATTACCGTAGTGATTTGTATTGTGACATAACACTTTGCTTAGCAATTAAGACTGATACACAACTTAAAGGTCCCATGAATTATTTTTTTTCATTGGTTAAAAAAATAAAGTATTCCTATTATAGTATATCTTTACTTTTTTCACATTTTTTACATGCGTATTAATCGTAGAAATAACGATTTCTAAAATTAGGGGGTTGCCGTGCTCCCCCCACCCTTCCTCATTAACATAAAATCTGTGACGTAGACAGTGGAACGGCTGACCTGGGCCATGTGTGTGACAATAACATACAATGCATTGTTGACCACTCGTCACCAGAGCCGTCTTTGAAATGTTTTACCACAGCCTCTGTCATGGATCATTGCGCAATCAGATGGCACACATTTTCGGGGCTCAATTAAAGTGTATTAACGCATAACAGACACATCAAAATAGTCAATACTATGTTTTGTTAATTTCAAACCATATATTAAGCCACAAAAATGTTCCGTGACAAAAAACCTCTTCATGGGCCCTTTAAGATTAATCTTAGCTCTTTGTAAAATCGAGCCCTGAGCTTCACCTCGATGCCTCTTTAAACAAACTTCCCATTATAGCCATTATAGCATTCTAGTGACAGTGCCCTTTTCTCAGGGAAAGTGGCAAAGTTTCAGGCATGCAATCAATTGCTCCAGCATACATCATGTAACAGAGATACTGTTGTGGGTCTTTATACAAACCTTTCTTTACAATGATCATCAAGTTGCCAAAACCCAAAGCCTGGAGCAAGTTCGGGTGGGCGACTAGACTTGACTAGACCTAACCATAAACAGTGACGTACTCTCGAATGGACATGATCGACCATGCTCCAGTGCATGGTTTGATATGGTCAATCTCCCTGTGCTCTATGGTTTCTGGTTAGTCTAGTCGATCTAGTCAAGTCTAGTCGCCACCTGAACTTGCTCCTGTGTGTAACAGTTTTCTTTCACTTTACTTTTCCCAGAAACTAACAGTGGAATCTTGTTTGGTTAAGAGTTGGATCAGGGTTAGGGTTAGGTTTAGGGGGGACAAGTTTAATGGGGAGGAGAAGCAGGTTTAATAGGGGAGGGGAGCATGCAGATTCAATGGGGAGGGGGAGCACCTAAAATCAGTCCATCTGTGTGGCTCACTGTCAGATCTCCCAGATAGTAGGCCTACATATCAACATGTCGAAAAAGTACAGGATGAAATTTAATATCAAAGTCATAATTTTTTATTTGTATTGCACCCGGATCAGTCAGCCCACTTCTGACATATCTTCACTAATAACACAATCCTTTCCTGTTCATCCATTTTTAATTTAAGTCAAGTTGAACATCCCCTCTATCTATTTTTACCCCTCCACTCACATGTAAAAAAAAAAAAAAATCTAACCTGGTTTAGCCTTAGCTGTGCAAAACCAAATTGGGTCTGTTCTCGATGTGCACCTTACCAGGCTATGGAAGCACTTACAAATGAACAGGCAGAAATTCTTGATCTCTCTCCCCTTTCTGTTTTACTGAGGATACATTTTTGGTGGGAATCTGGACGGGTCAGCTGAGGTGGAATTCATCTCAGATGTTTTGAGCATTGACAGATATGCACAAGTGCTATGTTTCACTGTTTCTGAGCTGTGTATTTGGATTACGACTGATCTTAAAATACTTAGGCTACATTTCACATTTTAACATATTTATCTTAGTTATTGTTACTACTGATTTTTGTGCTTTACTCCGTATTTACATGTATTTGTCGTTATTTTTTTTATAGAAGTCTCAACTGAATTGAAAAAAGAAATGTTGATGATACAGGTACTATGTACACTGTAACTGTACAGTAATTGGTAATCCTACGGGCCAAATTGAGATGCATCATTAGGCCTTGTGTCGGGTGCAATTGAGGAAATCAAAGATTTGAGGTTTGCATGAGAGTGAATTTCAGGATAGTCAAAGCGTTAAGAAGAGCAGTGTGATTCATTTTTTAAAAAGTTGATAAGTTTTAGTCTGAAGGCTCATTATTTAGGAATTTCATGCCAGGACCAGTCCACCAGAGAAATATTTCTGTCTGAAATACTGTAAAAGCCGATAAAACAACATTTGAAGACCAAAACAAATCACTGTTCATATTTTGATTTCATCAAAATAAATAAGCCCATTATGAATGTTTGCACTAAAATGGGCCGCAGAACATGATGAAATTTTAACAAGTCGGTGGTATGAGTTGTATTTATTGCAAACCAAAGGATGTGAATTTATTTACTCTTTCAAAAACCTATGATGTACTTTCCCTTTATCCGATAAATGGTTCCTTTTAAGAACCATATCCGATTATGGTTCTTGCTTAGAACCATATCCGTTTACTGTTGCTGTGTATTGCACTTTTAAGTATGGAAGGAAAGTTGCACTGGCAGCATCGGCCGAATTGATTAAATTTAATAATAGCCTGCATGTACTATCATAAGGTCCTTATAATTAGGAAAATCTAAAGGAAAAAAAACAAAACACACACACACACACAAAAACAAAAAAGGTCGACAGAAACTTGTCTACTATTCAAGCCTCCATCATGCAATCAAATTTCACTTTGGAAGGTAGCTGAGGCATTGCAAATTGAAAAAATATGTTTTTTTTTTTTTAAATAACTGGAATTTGAGTCGGCCTGGTTAACATAGCGTGGGAGGCTGTTCCATGGCTGGACTGGAGCAGTTTTACATATAAGCCTGAAGGTAAAATTTGATACTACGATTAATACAGTTCAGTTACCTATTCAGGAAACTGTTTACTTATTGGTAGGCCTTGCCTGTAATCATCTCAACAAGTGTAGCCTTGATGTTGAATACACACAATTCCTACTTTAAAAGACTATTTGTTTGTCTTGTGATATGCCTGCTACTATTATCCTCAGTTTATTATACACATTATGTACTGTCTTATATGAAGGTTGTTACCAAAGCCCAGTTATAAAAAGCCTGTACCTGAAACATTTGCTAGGCACAGAAAAATCTCACTTAGCAGAAATAGCTTTCCGGAACCTGCCCAAAAACTGGACCTTCGTCAGAGGCATAAACAAGCACAGACATAAAAACAGACCCATTTATAGAAAAAGGGAGTAGGGAATTTTGGGAAGGGATCCAGAAATAAGTAGGAAAATGATAGCCAATCAAAGTAAATACATTACAGACATAGGGACTGGTGGTGACCAGTAAGAATTAAACAGTTTGGACAAAAGGATGGCGAATGTTGGACAGTGTAAAAGGGGATTACTGAACCGTTATATTTATATAGGCTTATAAGAATAATAAATAAATAAATAAACAAAAAACAAGTATATGTAAATAGATAAAACAAATAAACAAATTTTTAAATCTGGTTTACCTCTTGAATAAAAGCACTATCCTTAAAATAACTTATCAGGACTGCTAATAAAAGGTGTATTTGCTTCTGTATTTACATAACAAATAAAGTTTCAGGTGGTGGTTTAAATGAGATAATGTGATAACTCCTCCCCAGTAACACAACACATGATTCCCTACACTCTGCAGACCACATGTCCATCACAGTCAGCTGTTATCAATTCATTTGTTACTATCTAGCACTAATAGGAACAAGTTGCAATGTTTGTCCTACATCTGTACCTGGTACCCCATAGTGCTTAATGGTTTAGTAATACCCTTTCTCTGTGATAATATTGGGCCTCTTAACACCCTGGGTGTGAGCTACCAACACCATTTGGCTGTCATCACCATCTACATGTATTATCAATTGAACACCTTTATTAGTGGCACACTCCATAACAGTAACTATAAACACATTGTGTTGGGTGGTGTGATAATACCCATAGGCTTACATCCTACATGTGCAAAAATAGGGCATTCTGATCCCAATCAACACCAGGTGTTCTGAAACCACTGTCTGTTTTATTCCTCCATGGTTATTTGCATCTGTTTTTTTCAAACTGTTCAAATGATTTCAAACCCTTCCCATGTTTCTTACAGACATGTGTACATTTTACCTGTCTTGATACAGATGGGCATGTGGTATGCATGTTTAGTTTGTGGGACTCACTTCCAAGCCTTGTCAGGTACATTCCTTAAATTGACATCTTTGATGTACTTGAGTTCAAAATGTACACTTTCATGTCATGTATCGGATGTCATCATAGCAAATTGCTTTGTCTTCTCCTTGTACATATTTCTAGCTTCTTTTCTCCTCTGAAATGCAGACCTCATTGGTCAATTGCTGATGTAGATATTGTACACGGGTGCTTTTTTGTATATATAAAAATATTAAAAAAAAATTAATTTCACATGATTGTCACCTGCAAACTAGCTCTACCTCTTACGTCCTTCCTGCACGATGCAAAGCTTTCTTATGGGTTAAGGAAAGTGCATCTTTATTTTGGTTTGGTTTTTTGAAAGTTCAGTGTTCCCTGCTTGTATCTTTTATTTAGTTATTTATTTATTTAGAATCATCTTTATAGAGGGTAACCCATCCAGCAATGCTCATCATTTGGGGCCCTCTTATAAAAAAATATTTTATAAACATCAAAATTTACATAAAAACTTACAATAAAGTCTCATTTCATATATCGTTAAAAATATAAAACTTCAGGTAGACTTCAAGTTCTCCATCTGAAGGAAAAAAAAACAACTTTAATTTTTCCCTCAATCAAAATTGGGTCACTTGGGCCAAGTTAACCACTGTGGGTGCTGGCAGTTTGCCTATCCTTACCAGAGTGTTAAACTAGAAAGTTATGGTAGATAGTCCAGACCTAGGCATACATACATTTGTCACAACAAAAGTGCTTGGACTGTAATTGCCTGTGTAGCCTAAGGCAATAGAAACCTAAAAACACAATGATTCAGAAAACCTACACTTATGTGTTGTCCTACCCTCATTCCTACCGTGTGCACATAGATATTAAAAGGTGTAAGATGAGGAACTATAGTGTACATGCAGGGGGGGGGGCATCCAAACTTATCAATATTTTTTTTCAAGTTTACAACAGGGGAGAAGGGTGTTAAAAGTTTGTGTTACAAAATATTGGCCAATTTTGATATTGTGTATGCCTTGATTGCAGTCGTTGTTTCTAGAATTTGTATTTGCGGTTGTAATTTTCAGCTTAAAATGCTTGGCATTACACTTTGTAATCCGGGGCATTAATAGGGCAAAAATAGGGTGAATAATTAACCTTTATATTGCGATGGAAAAGAACTGTGTCTCCACTGTATAATAATAATATTCCTATTCCAATCTACCACACACTCACAGTTACTTAGTGCTAAGGCGTCCATGTTTGAAATGTTTACCTGAATGGTCTGAAGTACATGTAGATAATATTGACAGGGCATTTAAAAGGCACAAAGACACATTGGTGATCTGCTAATGCGTTGTACCTTGTAGTCAAATTCATTACATGTACTACTTCCATGTACTTTAAAATGCGAGGCACAATCAGTAGGAACATTAACAGTTTTGAACAAACATTGAAGGAGACATAGATGTTTAATGTCTCAAGCCATTGTACTGTTAATGGACCTCTTATATCAGTCAAGCAAAAAAAATGTCATAAGTACCAACAAAAATCGTGACATGTGTTATTTCCATCTATGGTAAGTGTTGGTTTGACTAACACCAGCTCATGGCTGATACGTCATGGAGGCAACAGAGGTAATTACATCCATGCCTCCTTTCGTTGCCTTCGTGCCCCTTAAAATGTTCCAGTAAACAGTTATATTTTCCTCTTTGAAGTGCCCCTTGCTATGAGAAATGCCTTGTAATGTATCAGCCCTACCAGCCAATCTCATATTGAGCCATGAATTTATTTTCTGGAGGGTAAGTGTATTTCCACCACAAAACTCATAAGTAAATAAGAACATTTAAATAGGGACAATAATAATAATAGCATATTTTTATACAGTGCTCTATGTCAGAAAACTGACCTCAGAGCACGTAACAGTGGAAGTAAAAACCATGAAAAAGATGAAATACACCAAGAAGCATATACAAAAAGATAAACCATAAAACTAAAAAACATTAAAAGGAATAGTTACTAAAAAAGTAAAAGTTGATAAACATTTAAAAACATCAAGCAAAACCACTGAGCAGGCCCAGTAGTGAGATGCCAGTTCAAATCATGACATTATGAAGTTTGCTGTCTAACGTTGTCCTGCTATTGATATCTGCTGCTCGGGCACAGAAACTGTCTGTGCAGAGATGCTTACATTGTACAGGGCCGTGAAGTGAATAGTACCTTGCAATTCTCCCTTAATAGATTCCTGTAAATATAACTTTAAAAAAGCAAACCTGTAAAATCCTTCCAATGCTTAGTGAATGGTTGACCTGTTATGATTATCACTGGAGGAAACAATTTAAGAATCTACACATGTCTGCTTATCCTAAGTGCATTGGATTGATACAACAGGCAGCTGACCACAGAGTTATTTGATCTAATCCAGTTATTACCAAATCAGTCTATTGGAAATAATTATATGGGTCAATTTAGCCTGTCATATTTATTCAGTATCACAACTGTGTACATAGTACAGTAGCTGCTTATTGCACTGTGGGCATCCATGGGATTGAAATCTTCTTGTAGGCATTTTTCAGATTGTTTTTAAAACAAAACAAACTTTGTGCTCAGAAACTTAGGCTGACCTTTATATACATGTATGCACATGTAACTTCTGCATGTAGGCCCTAAATGTTAACTTTTAAAGTAATGATCAAGTTGATTTTGCAGATTGCACGTAAAGTGTAACCTAAATTTTGCTTCAAGATTAGCCAGTATTGGTATACATGGCTGACCTGAAATGGTTATTTCTTTTGTATATAACGCTGAACTTTTAGGAGAATGTTTGGAATTTGAGACTTTGGAACGATGTGGCAGCAGACTTACCAGGTAAATTGTCATTCTTTACATAGTTACAGTGGATACAGTATACCTGGTAAGTTTGGTGCCATCTACATATAGCTTCCTCAAAAGTATCCCATTGGAAAGTGTTAGAACAAATCTTCAACAGCATGTGTTTTGAAAAACTCAGAACTTGTTCGGTTGTGGCATGGAAGAAGAAAATAGCTTTTGTGGGGTTACTGGTTAAGTGCTAGATTGTCTGGAATCTGGTCAGTAGTCCATTGAGTACATGTATTTTGAGCCCTGATTATGTACAGAGCATGTAAAGAACATACCGATTTGGCAATAGGCAATACATAAAAATGTCCGAAGGCCTTCAAAACATAGGGACTGCATGTAAATAGGTCAAAAGCTGGAGATCAGAAATGTCCTCTTTTTTTTTACCAGTCGCTGCGGCAGACTGATTGTGGTGTTCTTATCCTGTTGGTAAGTGATGATGTTTGGAAGCCAAAAGTGCAATGTACATGTATGAACATTCGTTATAAACGTCATCACTTACCAACAGGATCGACTGAGCCAAGACGTAATGGTTACACAAGTTGATCTGCCTCCGTTTCTCTTGATTTGAGTCATGAATGTAGTTGCTAAATGTACTGTGTAGGCCTGTTGTTTTGAATTGAAGTCATACATGTATGGAAAGTGTAGCTCATTTTAATGAATTGTATGCAATGTTGCTAAATCCCTCACATAGGCCTACATTGTACATGTACCTCTGGTTGAGTTACAGATAGGCCTACTTGATTAAAAAATAAAAGGATATTCCCTCTCCCGATATGAAGTCACATCAGGTTGAATGTTTCTGTACTAGTAGTAATATTTTCAATTAGATTGACAAGTCATCGTTATCCCCCCCCCCCAAGTCTGTCAGAGCATTGCTTTCATTTCTATTCTTAGACACTACCCAGTCTTCTTGGCCACAGTGTAATTACTACAAGCGATGAATGAAATCAGGCAAATTGAATTGTATTTTCTTGGAGTCTTCTATTATCATGTTACTCTAGACGTACATGAATCCTCCACTTTCCTTGGATAACCAGCAGAAGATGTTGTGGTGTTTCTTCACCTGTTAGATTAGATGCTACAAAATGTACAGGTAGTTTTGTACTACATTGTAAGTTGAGCTTTTCCCCTGGCTGTAACCAGTCCTTGAAAAAAGGTATTTCAAATCAATGTATGTGATGTAAGGGGCCATTCAAAATTCTCGATGGTTTTAAAATTTCAATTTTTTTTCGAAATAGTGTGTGGGTGGGTCAAGGTAAATAATTGAAAATGGAAATTCACTTTTCATAAAAAAAAATTTTAAATCCGAAAAAAATCTAAATCTTTTGACTTGCCTAACCGTTACATACCACCAGCATTCCAATCCTATACGCATTGTTTTTCCAACCTTGTCCCTGAGTGATACAGACGTTAAATTATTATGATCTGCATGCTCCGTGTGTATGTTGGGCACGATCGGTCGATGTGGGCGATCGATTGATCGCACAGCGCTCTTGGAAGATCTATTGTTCGCACACCTATCGATCGATCGCACAATAAATATAATTGCGACCGATCGCGCAAGAATAGTTTCGCGCGATCGACAGATCGTGCCAGGAATGGTTTCGCGAGATCAACTGGTCGCACAGGAATGGTTTCGTGCGATCGACCGATCACACAGGAATAGTTTCGCGCTTTCGACCGATCGTGCAGAATGGTTTTGCGCGATCGGTCGATCGTTTTCAGGGTAGAAAATAGAGCACAAAAATCCTAGTTTATACCGTGTCCAAATGAATGGCTTTGGCAGTGGCTACGGCTGGATTGCCAAAAACTTTTATTCTTCGTTGTCTTTGCAGCCAACGGCCAAAGCCGCTGCCAAAAACAGTGCCCTCTATCTCACAGTAATTGCCTTGACCGGTGCTTCTGAAGCTCCATGTGTATAGACCTTTTTTTTGCAATGTCACTGGTTGGCAAAGTGTGGAAAAGTATGAAAACAAATACAAACTATCAAACTTCATCGCGTGAAAACCAGTAACTGGATGATAAAAGTAAAGGGATATCGCGCAAAAACCATTACCGCACGAACGCACCGATCGCGCAAGTCCATCAAAACCATCCATGCACTCTTGTTAAACTAAAGTACATGTAAAGGTACATGTAAAGGTGTATGCAAGAACAGTTGTACATGTACAATACAAATAAGATGTAGTTTGATTTTAAACAAATCAATTTTTTATAATCGAAATTGGGGGTGGGTGGGTCAAAAAACTTTTGGAAAAAAAAATCAAAATTTTAAAAAATTGAAAATTTTGAATGGCCCCTAATGTACAAAATGTTCAGTGTACAAAATGTATAGTAGTGCAGAATGTACACTGACATGCATGAACTTTGGATGGGCAGCTGAGTGGCTTGTGTACCCGTTAAGGTTTCTTCATTTAGACTGCAAGAATTTGCACCATTAACTTGATATACACTGCCCTCTGGTGTTAGAGAGAAAACAACATTGGCTTTTTGGATGCAAACATTTTTCATCTAGGAAAAAACCCATAAATGTAACTGCAGTTGTGTCATCCAATGCTGTTGCTGAACCGTAGGTTACATGTAGGGCTTTTGAGCAGGGCCCAATTTCATAGAGCTGCTTAACGGCTGGTTTTGCACTTAACGGGCGTGTTAAACAGATTGTCTATTTCATAGCCTCCATTCAGCACGATTTTTTGCTTAACATGGTAAGCAACCAAAAAATTGCCCTAAACACTTCTTTTTGTGCTTTTAAAGCAAGTCATGTTGTGTCAAAATGTCCGCTATAATTCGGAGGAGAGTCATGATATTGTCATGATAATCAACGTAATTATCCTGTTAAAAGAGGCGTTTTCTCGAAAGGCATGGCTGGGAAATTGCCCTGAATTACAGTAAAGACATGAATTTAACAACAGTCATATTTCATACGGTGTATACATTTTGCCAAAGCAATTCAAACTTGGGAAAAATAACGTCATTAACATTGCAATACCGTAGAATAGAAAAGGAACAGACATGACTGACACATTTTTTATTATGACTCACCTTGATCTTTAAAATAAATAAGAAATATGGCGAGAGAAACGTCCTTTATGATTTATTCAGAATCAGAGTCGTCAATGTAAGTTAACTTTATACTAGTCCAGTCCCAGTGAGTCTTAAAAATGTGTACAGCAATGGTTATGAAACATCATCGGCAGCTGGTTATTTTGTGTGACAATGTATACTGCCTACACTGCACTACAAATGAGTACAAACACAATGTGAAAACTTTTAGTTTTACCAAACATCAATCAAACATTGCAACAATGTAATACAAAGTTTCATTTTGGCTGTATATCTCTTAAAAGGGGTGCTTTCTGATGTGACCGAATTCTATCAGAAAACTTCAATATTTCCATTAATAATTTCCATTTTTGTTGATTTTTTAGCAACTGCTACTCAGTTGACTTTGTCCGCCATTTTGTTAATATTTTGATTGGAAGTATTTTTTGCTTAAGCAGACGGTACTTTTTTGTTGCGTGCGCAGTTTGTTTACATGCGTAAGTTAGCAAATGCTGGTGAAATACGTTTACGCTTTTAAAGCAATTTTCTTTGCTATAGTGAGCAAAATAATTTGCTTACCGTTATGAAATTGGGCCCAGGCTTGTGATTGTCATTCACTCCTCCCCCCATGGATGTTCCATTGGGGGGGGGGGGGGAGCTGTCCCTTCGTGAATTTTCCAGGCGTCTGCTTTTACAGGTATTGTTCCCTATCGTGCTCCAGCTATTACGTATGTAGTTGATAATAAGAGCCTGAGTGGAATGCGCCCTCTTTCGATTGATAAATTTTCCAAGAATTTTGTTTAAGAAAAAGGCCGGAAATTTTGCCTTTCCACTAAACCGATCGCGTAGGACTTTTCAGGTGTGTATTATGTAAGTGATACATATTTCTGGGTCAATTCTTATTTTTCCCTGACTAAAATTTTGTTGTTATACAAAGTAAATAAAAACTGTCCTTGTTCATTTTTAGAGAGTTTTACACTACTTGCAACTCTAAGGTTTTCACTGTCCACCATACAACCAATCTTTGGAAATTCAATTAAATTTGGATGTCACACAAGTGAGAAAACACAGATTTACTTTTCGTCATGGATTTTGTGCTCATTTTCGGCGAATCATTTAGTTAAACACTTTTGACACACACAACTGTATTTCAGAAGAAGGAATTTCCGGACAATTGATACTGGTATCAAGAAATATAAAATATAAGCTTTCATAATAATAATTTTTTATCAATGAAAGTATGAGCACAATTTAATGGTATGTGTGTTTGTAGCATTAAGAACTAATCACTTTCTTCTAAAGTACATTGACCCAACCAAAGTGTAACAATTCTATATTACTTTGCCATCAGATTGACTTACCAAAAGCTTGACTTTAATTTTTATGTAGTTCAATTGCAGCATTCAAAATAAGCAGTTACATGTATTTTGGGTGCATATTTTCTCAACTCTTACAGTATTTCAGACGGAAATATTTCTCTGGAGGATTGGTGCTCAACTGCCGGCATAAACTTGATAATCAGTGAGATTTTAGATTAAAACTAATCGTCTTTTTTTTAGTACACTCCGAAACAAAATGTCTGGGGACCCTTATTTCGGTATTTGGATTTTACACAATGGTGGTGTGTTTACACCTCGCCCATTTGCTGGCTTGGATATTGTTTTCATGGCCCCACGACATCCAGCGCCAACTTGTTAATACATGTACCTATACCTCTAGATATCTTGATTTATCAAATACTTGTCTCTCATCAACTCATCCCTTATCTCTGGCACACTTTATTCTATAAACCGTAGCCAGACAGGCTCTTTAGATTTACTGTTTGTACAGTAGGTGTGTGGACAGCATGATTGTGTATGTCTATAGGAAAAAGTAAAATACTGACAATTTAAAACAATACAAGCAGCAGATACATGTGTTTATTTATTTATTTTGATTTAAATCACTTTAATGATGGTGACCCATCAATCATTCGGGTAAACATGCAGCAGTGGATGAACATGTACAGACATAACTTTTCTAAATTATGTGTCAAAATCAGGGTAAAGCTGTATGATTCGTGGAACTGTCAACACAATGTGTTTGTTTGCCTTTAATTTTCAAGTTTTCATTAAATTTCACATAGAAAATGTTTTGTTTAGAAAGTTTTAATTTAAATTGAATGTACTGTAGGAAAAAAAATGTCCCTTGTCTTGATTTGAGTCAAAGATTTAAAATATTATGTCGTTAGACAAAGGCAGACAAATACTCAAGGGTGTGGATGCCACAGGATCATCCCTCCTTGGCAGATGGCTGTATTGTTTTAACGGGATAAAATGAGGATCGTTTCAAGTTTTTTTAAGTAAGATGGGTAAGAATAACTAGTTTGCAGGGAACAACCATAGAGCAAGGACCAGCCCTTACTCTATACCACAATTAGATGTGCAAGTAATCCCTTGTAGGAAGAGGTTCTTAAAAGAACCAGGGCCCAATTTCATGGCTCTGCTTATCATGGAATTCTGCCTTTAAGATAAACATTCCCCGCTTACAGGGTAAGCGCTAAATTACTGCCTTAACTATGTGAGCAAAAAATGCTTAGTAAAATGTGAAGTACACTATTAATAGTATACACTCTTCATCTTCAAATCAAGAGAATGCTGGTAATCAGTGAGTTCTTATTGTCCAAAGTGTTGGTGTGACCCTTGAAATCAACAGAGCGATCAGGACTACATATATAATATTGCTCCCCAAAGCATGCAGTAGGCAGGCTGTGCCAGTTTTTATGTCTCTTTATTGGTTGACGAACGCTTTCTAATGAGCTTGACTGCTGTGCTTAGTTACATACAGTCAGAGATCCCTTGTCGTTATTGGGTCCCATCGGCCCATTTTTATTTTTTTTTTTAATTCCACCGCGGGTTGTGTGAGGGGTAATAAACTAAATGACTCGGACACAGCATTGCAATGCTTTGAACTGCCAAATGTAAAATGCCCTTTGCTCTGAATCAATATCACACATGGCCATTTAGAGAAGGTGCACTAAAATAAAAAAAAGTAACAACAAGGCTGTGTACTTTTATGGCACACTATCAAGGATATTTTATGCCGAATGCTGATGGGGAAATCGTAGCGACTTGATATTTTTTTTTCTTGAGGTGTACTGAGGCGCAAGTGTGAAACGAAGCTCCAAATGGCAGTTTGTTATACCTGCTTGATTGACTGCCTGTGTAGAGCATTTCATCATGTGAGTACATGTAAGTAGAGGGTTGCTTTATAAGGTAAACATGGGCAGGTACTGAATGTTTAACTTAGGGGTGCTGGGCTTAATTGCCCTGTACATCATTGGATTATTTGATTAGATTTTTTATTTTTTGTAATAGTCGACTGAATGTTCTTAATCAATAATTTTGAGTGTTGCTGGACTGGTGTACAAGTACATGTATGTCAACTACTTTCCCTCTAAATGTTAGGATTTTTTTCTGCTTTTTTCCCAAAGATCTTCCTTTGTTTCCAGTTCTTTTTGAAAGAGGAGAAGAAGAAAATGAGTAAAACAATTAGTTTTGATCTCTCAAGTCCAAAATGCGATGTTTTAAAACAGTGATGGGGATTTCACTATTTTCTGTGACTCCAACAACTGGTTGAGCTTAATAGTATAAAAAAATTTAAATTAATAAATAATTAATAAATTAATTAATAATAAAAAATAATAATAATAATATTCTAGAAGTCTCTGCCTCTCCTTGTGGGTGTCCCATCTTGCTTAACAGCATTGTCTGATTAATCTGCCACCTGCCCCTGACCATATGAAAATTTGCTCTGACATCCTTAATGCTCTATCTGTTTGCAGACATTGTAGTACCTTTCAAAAAGGACATGAATGTGGAAGCCTTAAAAGAATGATAGAATACTTTTGTTTTTGCAAGGATTTTATATTTTCCACAGAACCTGGGTTAGTACATGTACGTATACAGTGTTTACAGACATCGGTGAATGGGTAAAACATAACTCATATTCTTTATCCCCTATGCAAATTTAACATCTATTGGAAACCATTGTGGTACCTGCTGCTGAAATAAAGGAATCGAACAGCCTCTAGCTACCGGGCATTCTCGGTGGTCTAAATGGTAAGACATTTGCTCTAGAATGGCAAAAGTCGTGGGCTCGAATCCCACCTGAGTAACACACCTGTATGGATTTGGATTTTGTTCACAGAACTTGAGAAAGCATTGAGTAAACAGTGCTTAAACAAATCAATGTATGGGTAAATCATGAATAACAGAAAATATATAACTTGAACTGTTATTTGGAAATTTTATTCCTGAAGCAAATCAAAATTAAGGGCTCATCAAAGCCAAGTTTAAAGTGATGGAAGCATAGTATACATGTTGGTGATGGAAATATAGGGGATTGGGAAGTATAGGTGATGGAAGTGTACTGTATACAGGTGATGGAAGTATAGGTGATGGAAGTATAGGTGATGGAAGTATGGGTGATGGAAGTATAGGTGATGGAAGTATAGGTGATGGAAGTATAGGTGATGGAAGTATAGGTGATGGAAGTATAGGTGATGGAAGTATAGGTGATGGAAGTATAGGTGATGGAAGTATAGGTGATGGAAGTATAGGTGATGGAAGTATAGGTGATGGAAGTATAGGTGATGGAAGTATAGGTGATGGAAGTATAGGTGATGGAAGTATAGGTGATGGAAGTATAGGTGATGGAAGTATAGGTGATGGAAGTATAGGTGATGGAAGTATAGGTGATGGAAGTATAGGTGATGGAAGTATAGGTGATGGAAGTATAGGTGATGGAAGTATAGGTGATGGAAGTATAGGTGATGGAAGTATGGGTGATGGAAGTATGGGTGATGGAAGTATAGGTGATGGAAGTATAGGTGATGGAAGTATAGGTGATGGAAGTATAGGTGATGGAAGTATAGGTGATGGAAGTATAGGTGATGGAAGTATAGGTGATGGAAGTATAGGTGATGGAAGTATAGGTGATGGAAGTATAGGTGATGGAAGTATGGGTGAAGGAAGTATGGGTGATGGAAGTATGGGTGATGGAAGTATAGGTGATAGAAGTATAGGTGATGGAAGTATAGGTGATGGAAGTATGGGTGATGGAAGTATAGGTGATGGAAGTATGGGTGATGGAAGTATAGGTGATGGAAGTATGGGTGATGGAAGTATGGGTGATGGAAGTATAGGTGATGGAAGTATAGGTGATGGAAGTATAGGTGATGGAAGTATAGGTGATGGAAGTATAGGTGATGGAAGTATAGGTGATGGAAGTATGGGTGATGGAAGTATGGGTGATGGAAGTATGGGTGATGGAAGTATGGGTGATGGAAGTATGGGTGATGGAAGTATGGGTGATGGAAGTATAGGTGATGGAAGTATAGGTGATGGAAGTATAGGTGATGGAAGTATGGGTGATGGAAGTATGGGTGATGGAAGTATGGGTGATGGAAGTATGGGTGATGGAAGTATGGGTGATGGAAGTATGGGTGATGGAAGTATAGGTGATGGAAGTATAGGTGATGGAAGTATAGGTGATGGAAGTATAGGTGATGGAAGTATAGGTGATGGAAGTATGGGTGATGGAAGTATGGGTGATGGAAGTATGGGTGATGGAAGTATGGGTGATGGAAGTATGGGTGATGGAAGTATGGGTGATGGAAGTATGGGTGATGGAAGTATAGGTGATGGAAGTATAGGTGATGGAAGTATAGGTGATGGAAGTATAGGTGATAGAAGTATAGGTGATGGAAGTATAGGTGATGGAAGTATGGGTGATGGAAGTATAGGTGATGGAAGTATGGGTGATGGAAGTATGGGTGATGGAAGTATGGGTGATGGAAGTATAGGTGATGGAAGTATCAGGTGTTTATGGCTTAAACAATTAAGTTTAAAACCTGGCAGATTTTGTTTTGCAGGTAACACTTCTTCAGAACTATTGTACATACATGTACATGTATGTACACATTGTACACATGTACATGTATGTACACAAACCATCTATCATGTAAACATTTCTGTTGCACTGTAACCTCTAATTCCTCGGTGGACATCTTTTTTTATGTTAACTTGGTTTTAATTGCATATTTACATGAACTGAGTTGCCATGGGCATTTAGGATACATTCAAAATTTTGACTTTGGGGCACGCTTGAAGATTACAGTGCTACCTTTTAAAGCACATTTTTAACACACTCAGATTCCTTTGCTTTGGTGTACATGTAGTTAGAAAATGGACATAAAGTTCCATCTCCCTTTAATAATATTAATAACAGCGGCATAACTAAAGGGGGCATGGGGGGCACATTCCCCCAACTGATGTCCATCCCCCCCCCCCCGGGTGCCCCCTCCCCATTTGAAATCTAGACTTTTGAGATTACAAATTACCAGAATATTATTCTTTTAATCACACACCCTCATAGGCCCTCATAGACCCTTAGTCTATTTGCTTAAACCTTGTGAATTATAACATTTGAAATGAATCAATTTTACAAGTAACTTTACACCAACGCAGAGACTATGGCTGTCAAGTTCTGTGTGTTTGTTGTCAACATTGTGGTGTTGTATTCAGTTGAACCCAAATCAATCATTGAATCCAGCAAATTTGTGACCTATTTGTTAGTAATAAAGCATTGAGAGAAAACCAAAATACAAAGGTTTGTGATCCGGAACAAATTATTTGCATCAGGCATGCCTGAACATCTAAAGATATACGTGTGCTTCGGACTTGGAACATTTGGGTCATGGCCAGCCACAAACCATAAAAGCATGAAACTACTAAGAGATACTGGCTCATCTGTCCTTAGTTCTTAATGGGGTTTTAGTTTTATTATTTGCAACTGAAGATTAGGCTGTACTTAGGATTAGGAGTCATTTATTAAACACAACAGGTTTCTCTGTTAATTTTGCTTAATTTAAGTGCCGCCTTTGACACTTTAGACCATAACATTTTACTGACTACTCTCCAGTGTAAATTGGGTGTTTATGATGCTGCTCTTTAGTTTAGTTCTTACTTGTCTGGTAGATCCCAATCAAATTATGACAAGATATTGTTTTTTGTAACATACTTGATGAGATGAGATTTAGATCTGTGATGAGCCGTCTAGATATCTTTCTCACTAATCCAATTCAAGGCTAAACTTGTTTTGATTTGTGTCTTGTAGAAATTACGTCATCCTCCCTGAAGGATAAACCATACCTCTCAATTAGCGATTTCTAACAATATCTTGGAATACATGTACATGTACCTATGCAGACCTTCATCATACAATACAATGCATATTCATATGGTCACACAATGAATAAGTTGCACTGGATGGGAGTGCACAGTACACCAGATTGGAATACACCACATACAGACATGACAGATGAAGCATACTGTACATGTAAGCTCTGCATACCAGAGTCCTAAATCTGGGTCCTTCAGATTCCTGCATCTTTTGTGTGGTGTAATGTTTAGTGTACACTTTGGAAAGAGATTTAGCAAATAGTGGTCCTGTGGTGTCCTTTCATAGGCGCAGTGCGGTTAAGAGAAACCATTACTACTCAGTGGAGGTATATTAACTGTGGTATGTAAGGTCGGTAAACCCACATCCGAGAAAAACCTATAATACTTGAACTCTGAACATTTGGACTCATTAATGTGAAAGGGAGAGAAAGAACCCACACCTACATGAGTTTGGAACATTGTAGGATCATGTAGTTTTGAGAATTGAAGTACAGTACCAGTATTCTGAAGCTGAATTCCGGATGTAACATGCATGTGGGACTGTGTTAGAGTTCACCCTGACTCCGTCACGCTGATGGTCTTCTGTGTTAATACTTGAAGGATTATTTCCACTCGAGTTGTTACATATGTTATGTACGGATGTATACGGATTGATGTATACATACACACACAATGTACATTAAATGTACTGCGATCTTTCTTTAATTGGCTTCTTATTTCTGTGATGGTTAAGAACTGTTTGTGTAAATGCTGATGAAGAACATTGGAGCTATACATGTGTATTATGCTTGAGAGAGATCTCAATGACAGGCTGGTTAATTGTTTGTACATGTATACATTGTGTTTTAAATGCAACACATTTACATGTAGTTCTTATGGATTATCTAACCATTCTGGCTGTATAATTGGAACCTTTCGGATTATCGTACGGAAAGAGTACAGTGATTTGAAGTCGGCTTACTTTGAACCCACTAGTGATTTGAAGTCGTCTTATTTTGAACCTGAGTGCTTTGAAGTCGTCTTAATTTGAACCTGAGTGCTGCTGAAGAGGTAGTTCATGTCTTGTAAATGTTGTATTTTTTTTAAGATTGTTAGGGGGGAGGGTATCATGTCAATCTTATTTTATTCAACAAGAGAAACTAAATTGAGGAAGTTTTGTATAGTGTAGGTGTCGATGTTTTTGAGGAAGTGTACAAATCAATTATAAAAAGAAACACATTTCGGTGACAAACTTTGCAATTTTGTCACATTTGTACACTCAATTCTATTCTTTCAATTTATTTGTTACTTTTTTTTAATAAAGAGGTTGTGAGGATATGGAGACTTGCACCAACACAAACCTTGCCTTTTTGTCATACATGTACGTACACTCTGTTCTACTTTTTGCATTTTTGCATTTTTTTTAATAGGATAAACCTATTCAAGTTGTCACGATGATTGGGACTGTAAAGTTAGAATTCAATGAATGTATGTAATACTTGATAGAGTTTGACTAATGCATTTACAATTATTGTGACTAACATGCCCCCCCCCAGTCAGCTCAATCTCCAGTTGTGTATCATGAATCAAAAGCTTGTGTCATTGTTAATCTTATTTACAGATCTTTAGTCATGTTGAACTCCTTTATTTACTTTACAAACAAAGTGCAATGGGGAGATTCTCTAAATGATTGCGGAACTTCAGTAGTCGTTTTAAAGCACTTTGGTTTATACTTTTTCCAGTTCTCTAAAGAAGTGTTTCTTTAATCTGAAATTCCTGCCAAAGTATTTAAAAAAAAACATTTAAAAACTTCTTAAGTTACTTCCAATTAGAGCAATCAAAATAAGCATTTAAATGTGGGCAAAATCAATGAGAAAACATGAGCCGGTTTTTGTTGTCACTCAAACAAGACCAGCCAATATAAGGGAATTTTCACAGGCTGGTTGTATGGTGCGTTTATTTTAGAATGGAGGATGGGAATAAATTTACTTGTCCATAAACCAGGGCTTTGTCCATTTAATCAGTTGCCGCTGGGATTCCTTTTTTTGGGGTCCCGTCCCCCCTGGTGGGGCAAAAAAAAGGCAGAACTGCCGGAGTCTTTCTTCTATGAGGGTATACCATTAGCACAAAGAAACCCTGACCTGACAATGCCAAGAGAACAAAGATTCTCTTTATTGGATTGCCCGTTTTGTTTCTTGACCGTGAAAAGGTCAAATTCACGCACCGTGAATTGCAAAACATCGGCCCTGTTACCTACGGCGATTGCCAGCTCACTCTGACTCACATCCAAATACAATTAATGAACAGAGGTGGAAGCCTCTCGATGCCTCGTAATTCCCTTCTTGGAACAAAAGGACAAAGGTCTATAATCGAGAATCACACAAAAATCGCCTCTCAATGGCCACAAAATGTCATTAAATTCAAGACCTTTTTTTGGTCCTTGTGTGGGTGAAACGAAGCGTTAGACTACTTGTGTGTGGTCTTTGCACACTCCACAGTTGAATGACCGGGTGACCTTCGCTCTGGTGGTCCGAAATTACATAATGGTGTCTTAAGATGGCTTCCATTTCCAGGCAGGGGAAACATTTGCGTGTAACCACGTCATCCGGCTCCAACTGGTTAAAATATGAGGACAACGTTATTAAAGACCAGTATCCGCACTTTATGTGACCCAACATTATGCAAGAAATAAAAAACCTGTGGAAGTTTAAGCTCAATCGGTCATAAGAGACAGGAGAAAATACAGTAAAATCACATTGTATGTATTCACTGATTTCAAACATTCGGTTTTGGACTCATGAGATCAAAACTGATTGGATTACTCATTTCTCAAAAACTAGCAATTTCAAGCAAAAATAATTCAAGGGAAGTTTTCCACCATGACTATCTTTATACCATGTAAGTTGTGTGCAAATTTGTGATCATTTTTGTTTTCAATCTCATCAATGTTTTACAGTGGATAAGTGGCGTCTTCTTGTGGCTCCTTCCATACACAATTGAATATTTTAGTACAAATTGTTATTCAGCTCACACAGACCACCTGCACTGGTTGGGTGATTACTGTATAAATGTTATTAGAGGAGTTGAGTTCACTATCACAATCTCTACAACTTCTCTTTATCAGTTTAATAGATACTAGCATTTTATAAGTGTTTATCAGTATTATTATATCAATAAATTATCATTAGTTTGTTTTATATTTTTTGAGGGGTTGTACATGTATACATGTAAGTTGATACAGATCAATTTGAGCAACAACTAAAAAACAGAAAAAAGGATGGGAATGGCCATGGCAAATGTGTACAAAATATAGATATTGGAAGACTTAATCAACAATTTAACCCAGGATGTATTTTGTACCAAGTGGTGACAAGCAGGGCCAGCAAAACATTTCTTAAAATTAATTTGATGTGGATAAAAAATATGATGTACCCTATACATAAAAAATTGAGGGATTTTCACGAATCTCTCCTGATAAACAATCCCATATTTGTAAACATTTTTACAGGTTGTTGTTTTTTTTGGAGTTCTCTTGATTCTGTGGATTGAATACCATCAGTCCAAAGTATCAAGTAGAAAATATTAGCACTAACTTTGTGATAACATTAAATTAATGACAATGTCATACACGATTTCTGCATCATTATGATACATGAACTTCTATCTTCAGAAAGGCTTGATGCATTTTGTCCAAGTGTATGCTCTATTTAGTCCAGGGCTTTACAGTGTTTTTAAAAGATCAGCCCATCTAAGCCTGACAGAAGAGTTAAATATCTTTAAAATCAATAACACTACAAATGCCTGCAGCCCCTACCCCTTCACATCCTGCCTGCTGCAATTACTGCTATTGATATTGCATATAATGTTATTATCGAGTGGAAGATTTGTCTGTGTTACATACATTGATTTAATTCCTTGTTGCTAATAGAGGTGTCACAGAATGTAACATTTGCGGACACCTGCCGGGCTGGATTTTCTCGGTGCAACACGACGATGAGTGAATCAATGCTGATTGCGGTGTTTGGGAGGTGGTGATGTTATCTCATCGGTTAAATGAAAATCAAAATAGAATCACTTCGGAAAATCAACTTCACTTGATCTTAATCTACATGTATATCACATTCGGTATTAAAAACTGTGTTCAAAATAAAATGGGCAGATTATGTGCTCTCTGAGCCTTGGTTACAATGATCCAATTGGAAAAAAAGAAAAATTGTGGAACCATTTCACATTAAAGGTCAAACTCAATTGAAATCAAATAATAGTCTTCATGTTAATTTAAGTAAAAGAATATGTAATATTTTAATAATTGCATTGTGGATAAAGAACATTATTTGTGGTTTTACTTCTTATGTGGGTTTAAATCCCCCACCCTTGAATTAGGCTTTTTGGATTTTTTTTTTAAATTTTACTTTTGCATGACTCTATAAGGTAAAAACAAATTTTTTTTAAATTATAAGTAAACAAACAAATAATAAATAAATATCGGTTATGTTCAAATAATATTTGTTGGTCGATAATTTTGATGCAAGTTATGCAAGCTGCCTGCTAAATTCTGTAAATTCAAAATTAGTTTTAAGATAGATTTGCGAGTAGTATTGATGAGTTAATGTTACTGATGGCTGTTTGGATGTATGAGAGATCACATGCATCTCCCAAGACTCCCTCCTTTCCGTATATTTTTACTTTACATACGTAACATGTTTTCCTGAATGGATGTCGATTTGTATTTGTATTTTGCTTTAAACTTATTGGTCAATTCCAACCAAACATGTTCCAGATGGGCTTAATGGATAGTCCAACCTGTGAGTGCGGAGCTACCCTACAAACAGCCGCCCACATCACTGGTGACTGCGTTTTTTACAGCTTCCCTAATGAGCCATCCCTAAAGGCATTCAATCCAGCCAATAATGGCTTACAGACACCAGTTATATTATTGTATCGTAGTTTAACTTGAGATGTATGCAGAATTCAACTGTCTACAGGTGTTGTAATTAAATTTTAAACAGGGGCTCTAAGATCAAATTCATTTTTGTGATGTACTCATTTTTCAATAGATACAATCCTAAGTCTCTTATAGTCTCACATGAAAGCGTTGTAAAATGTCATTGTATTTGATACCCTTCCAGTGCAGAATTTCTTTACATCCAGACATGTCACAATTCAAATCTTTGGGTCTGTACATTTTTGTACAGGGAATGTATAGTTCATTCCTGAATTTCCATTGATCCAATCAAAAAGGCTTTGTATTTAACCTTTTGAATACTGACAAATTTGTGTGTTATGTTAGTTACGAAAGACCTGTAGCTTTTTTTAGTGCATCACAAAACTGAGTTTGACCTTAGAGTCTCTCTTTAATGTACAAATCTGTTGTGATTGTTTATTTTTGCATATTTTAATGTGTTTTTTATTGCAATAATATAGCAATTTAGCTTTATGGCTGCCTAGAACAATAGAAAGATCAGTAAACTAAATGAACCAAATATAAATGAAACAAAAAGCTAATCCTCATCCCATGTCTTTCGTCCCAGCATTCTCCCGAAGATAATCAGAGCATACTGATCAAAACGTTGAGTTGTTAAACCACCAGTTCTTATCAGAAGTACCACAATTCATAAGAGATTATTACTTGTGTTACCGCAAACCATACTAGAACCAAATATACTTAAATAATTTTTTGAATTTCTTTTCTTTGACCACAGCCCCATTACCTGCTTGACTCTAGAAGCCATTTCTTCAAGAGCAAGGTCTTTAAGCATCCTAACACGTGTCAAGTCTGTCATGAGGTCATCTGGAATGAGGGCAGATCATGTAGAGGTAACAAAATTAATTATCATTCTATATTTTTTCCTATTGACCTAATAGACCTTTTGGGGGTATTAAATGTAAGCAAACACGACGTCCTCCATAGGAAAGTGCGGTATCGTAAATGATGATTGTTGCATTTGTTTATTCGATCAAGGCATTTCTTTCTTGAAATCTGCAAAAAATATTCCAGAGTTTGTACCAGAGACCTTCGAGTGGCTGAATAAAACCAGTAAGGACAGTTCCAGCTGGTCTTGGAAAGTGTACAAGTAACGTATAAATGTGCACAATGTGTACTAGTGCATGACGGAAAGTTTAGGCCAGACGACCGCGATCACACACTTTTCAACACAAGAATTTCAAAGTTTTGAAGCTGAATCGTCCAAAGCAATTGCTTTCCAAAACAATGGGATTCCTTTGCCTATTTGAAATTCTGCAAGGCTAGGTAAAAATGCTCACTTTTGGGCCTACATTACAAACAAAATGACATGAGGGGGGTGGCTACATAGTCGTCCGACGCCGGTAGTGCATAACTCAAAATAAACCTCTTTTGTAGTAGAATACTGGTAGTTTGTGAAACAGTAATATGATTAATATCAATGTCACAACATACAACTTTAATAAAATGGCTTAGTAATGTGTTATTATTACCAAAAGCAGACTTTTGGTGTGACTCTGTCGGTCACGGCATGTATTTGCACGTAGGTTGCCATCATCTCAGATGATGTAGTACACACAATAGGTCAGGCGATGACATGTAAATATTGGTTGCGCAATCGGTCTATTCACTTGATGTCATCACCTGATAAATCTTGGTTGTGCCGTTTTGGGAGTCGGATTCCCCAGGTGTTACTGTGCAGTGCGCATTTTAGGCGCCTCCGTGAAGTTAGATGTGTGCCATATCTTTACATGCATGTTGACTCCCAAAAAGGTAGCTGAGGGCAGACACTACTGAGCCGTGTGTGTCAGTGCAAGGGGTCATACAAGTACATGATGAAAGCGAGGCTGGCAGGACATTAGACTGGCCCTTAGTAAAGAGTGCTATAATTGTATTGATAATGTCTTATTCATTTTAACCTTTGCATTTATTATCTGCTGTAAGATAAGGTTTTGACTTCCACTTGTTAACATTTTGTGAACATTTTGGGGACAATGTCTGTGTCCTAAACAGATTTCATAACCTATACTCAATCCCTGGTAAAACAAGTGACTTTGCAAACATCAATGACTTAAATTTTGTGGAGTGACACTCAAAAGAAGAAACTCATAAGAAAGAACTCTTCTTTTTTATCCATGGGCCATTTTCATAAAGCTGTTTACCCGAAAGCACATTTTTTGTGCCAACTATAGCAGAAAAATGTGCGTTAAGACATTTTTTGTGCCAACTGTAGCAGAAAAATGTACGTTAAGACATTTTTTGTGCTAACTATAGCAGATAAATGTGCATGAGACATTTTTTGTGCTAACTATAGCAGATAAATGTGCGTTAAGAAATTTTGTGTGCTAACTATAGCAGAAAAATGTGCGTAAGACATTTTTTGTGCCAACTATAGCAGAAAAATGTGCGTTAAGACATTTTTTGTGCTAACTATAGCAGAAAAATGTGCGTAAGACATTTTTTGTGCCAACTATAGCAGAAAAATGTGCGTAAGACATTTTTTGTGCTAACTATAGCAGAAAAATGTGCGTTAAGACATTTTTTGTGCTTACTATAGCAGAAAAATGTGCGTTAAGAAATTTTGTGTGCTAACTATAGCAGAAAAATGTGCGTAAGATATTTTTTGTGCCAACTATAGCAGAAAAGTGTGCATAAGACATTTTTTGTGCCAACTATAGCAGAAAAATGTGCGTTAAGACATTTTTTGTGCTAACTATAGCAGAAAAATGTGCGTTAAGAAATTTCTTGTGCTAACTATAGCAGAAAAATGTGCGTTAAGACATTTTTTGTGCTAACTATAGCAGAAAAATGTGCGTAAGACATTTTTTGTGCTAACTATAGCAGAAAAGTGTGCATAAGACATTTTTTGTGCCAACTATAGCAGAAAAATGCGTAAGACATTTTTTGTGCTAACTATAGCAGAAAAATGTGCGTTAAGACATTTTTTGTGCTAACTATAGCAGAAAAATGTGCGTTAAGAAATTTCTATTGCTAACTATAGCAGAAAAATGTGCGTTAAGACATTTTTTGTGCTAACTATAGCAGAAAAATGTGCGTAAGACATTTTTTGTGCTAACTATAGCAGAAAAGTGTGCATAAGACATTTTTTGTGCCAACTATAGCAGAAAAATGCGTAAGACTTTTTTTGTGCTAACTATAGCAGAAAAATGTGCGTTAAGACATTTTTTGTGCTAACTATAGCAGAAAAATGTGCGTTAAGACATTTTTTGTGCTAACTATAGCAGAAAAATGTGCGTAAGACATTTTTTGTGCTAACTATAGCAGAAAAATGTGTGTTAAGACATTTTTTGTGCTAACTATAGCAGAAAAATGTGCGTTAAGAAATTTTTTGTGCTAACTATAGCAGAAAAATGTGCGTAAGACATTTTTTGTGCTAACTATAGCAGAAAGATGTGCGTTAAGACATTTTTTGTGCTAACTATAGCAGAAAGATGTGCGTTAAGACATTTTTTGTGTTAACTATAGCAGAAAAATGTGCGTAAGAAAAAGTGTTTTTCATAAACAATGAAGAAGAGTTGGCAACATGTGTGATTGATAAAGTTGTTTGCTTTCACAATTAGATTTCAGCATTGTTATTATGTATGCATGATGCAAACCAAGTGTGCATAATACATATTCACTGGTCTATGCGTTTACTATTAATGTTGCATGTTCCCTCTATAGCAAAATCCCAATGTTTTGTTTTGTTTTTTCCTTATTGAACAGCTTGCAAGTTTGCCTGCCATCGGAAATGTCAGTACAAGGTACGTTAGGCTTTCAACCTTTTAATCTATTTCATGATTGATCTCTCTGCAAGGTGCACTGCAGTCTCATTGAATTGTTCAAATTCCATCTTGGATTTTGTTAGCTTTTTAAATGTTAATTATTTAAGTTTTTTGAAAACAAATGTGCTTTTTGGGGGAGGGGGGGGGGGGGTATAGAATCATCATTTACCTGTAATCTAATGATTTTTCTAGCTATTTTAATTTAAACTTCTGTACTTTTCTTGCTAAATCTTTTTCGTGTTTGTGACTTACATTTCAAAATTGGTGGAAGAACCTTTAAACAAGACAACTGATGTTTGCTTAAGTATTTTGGTATGCATTGTGTAGATGTGAACATTATCAGAAAGCTGCAAGGTTGGAGGGGGGGGGGCTCCTTCATGTTATCATAGATTCTTTCCTCCATGATTAAATACAACAGCTGAAATGATGCATTAAGCACTGGGTAGACCATAAATTCATCAATCTCTGCTCCATGTGGAAGCTATCATGAGTCAAGTACGAGTAGACCAACCCCCAGATATTAATTACGACGATTCCACCAAATGATTTTACATTTTCCCTGAGATCTGTCATCTATGTGAAATATCTCATAGCCACAACAAGGTCAACCTTACAACCTAACATTAAGAAATGTATGTAGGCTTGTTGTACATTATGCTCCAATTACTCATGAGAATGAACACGGCTGAATGGCTGATAAAAAAATTGTCTGTGGGGTCAAAGCTGGTAAGAGCAAAAAGCAGTTGCAACATGACCTCTGCCAATTTTATTTCTTTACCAAGTAGATTTTCCATACAAACTTCCCAACTTGAACAGCTGTATGAAATTCTTGTGTAGTTCCTCTTGTGGCTGAAAATAACATATTTAATTATATTTTTAAGAAGCATCTAATAAAAAGAATTTTTTTTGAGATTCTACCGAACATGGTTAAATTGTTTCCTGTGACCACCAGAGCTAAGCATCTGAAATGAACCTACATTGTATATTGCAGCATATGACTTCTCAGTAAATCAGCTGACTCCACTCCTTCTGTTTTTTGGGTGCATAGAAAATGGAATCAAGTTTTTTTATTGGCAGCTTCATCTTTTTTGGCAGTTAGTGCACATAGTTGTTTTTCTATGTTCTAAAGATTGATGGTTTATTGTAATCGCTTTCAAGATTATACATACATGTTCATTTATTGGTTTAAGCTGTTTTTATTTCTAAAATATAGTGTTACCAATATTATACCCTTGCTCTATGATGATACATTATCTTAGTAATGTGACAGAATTCCTCCTGTTGAAGCAGACGCCCAACAGGTTGACCTTTGTCAGTACTAGAGAGAAGCTGTGACCTTTACCAGAAAGCTTTTTAATTACGACCAATTAGTTGCTTGCAAGGGCTCCAATTTGCTCTTCCAATACTATGGATACTGCATTCCTTATTTTTGTCTCACTCCCGAGGTCGTCTCTGTCACAGATCATAGGGTCAGTGTATGCATTAGGAATGAGGCAAAACTAAAATCTTGATGGAAATGATGGAGGATCTGAGATTTTCGTCTTGGATACTCCATTCCTTATTTTTTTTTCTCACCCCAAGGCTATCTGTGTCACAGATCATAGGGTCAATATATGACTTTGGATAGAGATGAATATCATACTCAAAGACTACATTACAGAATGGTACAGATATGTTTGTCATGAGGCAGCCATCCTGGTTGTGTTCCCTGTGTGCTAATGCCATCATGACTTCTTATCATAAAGAAGGGTCTAAACTGATTTGCCACCCAGGTTCTGTGACAGATTACTTAATGTTTTCAGAAAAACAACCTTTCAAGTCTTGGATAACCTTATTTTTTGCATTAATGAATTCGAACAACCATTCAAATACCTGTTAAAAACTTCTTTGTTGAAAAAGCAAAGTAGTCATACCTCAGGTAATGGGCTCTGGCATGGGCTCTATCACTGAATCAGTAATTTTGAGAACGTACACTTTTGGTACAGGATTTCAAACAAGCAGAAGGTCCCTAAGCCAGAGGCTGAAGCCTAAGATGTGGCCATGGAAGGAAATTGGTAGATGCTTGATATGCTTAAAATTCCCAATATGGTGATTGTTCCTGCAGGCTGGGGATGCTAATCACATGGTGTGTGGAGATAGATTGCGACCTCATCCACGTTTAAGATGTACTTGTACCCAAATATTACTTTAAACCAATCTCCATTTTCTACTCCAACCGTCTAGTATCACATAAATGTCCTCATACAAAGTTAAAAAAAAGTACAAGTACCTGTACCAATCCTGTTCATTATTGTGTAGTAAATGTACACATACATGTAATTCCACCATAAGCCATACCCACTTCAAACCAATTGCCCATCCAACAATTATGAGAAGGCCATAGGAAATGCATTGAGTAAGTTTTTCTCAAGGATTTGTTCAAGAAATTGTTGAGTTCCGTTTAACAAAATATGTTTTGGAAAGATTCATGCTCTAAAAAAATGACTATTTGTGTCATAAGATTTTTTTTTAAATGACAAAACAAGGAGATCATACGAACTTGTCCTTGTCGTATAAACTTGTTGTTGAATACGTTTGTGTGGGTGCACGACACTTGTGTTACGTGTATAAATTTCCTGAAAAACATCAGTCTGGTGGGTAGATGTGATCATTTCTCTGGAACTCTTTATAGTACAAACTGGTCCACAATTATATATTTATCATTAAGTATCTACTTCTTCATGTTGTCTTATTTATTTCTCAATTGGAAAATATTTTACCATTTGATTTTGAGGACTGATAGATCCAGCCTTGGGCAATTTTGTTTTGAGAAATTCTTAAAGTAAACCTGATTTAGCCACATGAGGGGTCTTCTCTACAGTTATTTCAGCAACCCTACAGCCGATTGCTTAGTCCAAAATGGATGTTGGAAATGTATGTCCTTACCAACAAAGTAATGTAACAAATTTTGTGATAGGACAAATTTAACCCACGTCATTATTGAGTTGAACTTTAGACCAATGAAACGTTGGTTTACTAACTTCAACAAAGCTGTTGCTAAAGTGCATGGTTTACAAACTTCCCCTTTGTGCAACTCTCTGACCACAAAACAGCTTTCTAAAATGGTAAGTTTCTATACTTCTTGGTAGATTTACCCAATAAAATTCATACTTCATTCTAAGATAGCGATACACAATTAAGAAACGGCACCATAACTTTTCCATCACTCTTAAGAATTTTGCTGAAGGCACTGTGTAAGTTTAATGTTTGTGTGGTGACTACTTGGACTGTACCACCATTGCCATTGGCACAGGCTTGAATAATAAAATGAGATTACGTTATTACTCAGTCTTGAAAGATGAGAGACTGACCTGAGTTCACTTTAATTTAAATTTATTTGAATAAAGAATCAAGTTTGCCTCTTTTTGCTTATATTTGTTTCAATGATTATTTTAGCCATAATTTAGACTGAGAACCAGAACCCCTGTCCGCACAATGATATGGACTGCTGAACAGTTTACTCACGCGCCGTCTTCACTATGTGTGTGTGTACTTTTATATGGTACATGTAGGTGTTTTTTTCGTGTGGAAATTGGTTTATAAATTACAAATTCATATGTTAAGTTAATTTATGCCAGCTTTGGAGTGGAAGTAACAATGATGTAACATGTCAATATGTAATTAATTTATATATTATTCATTGAAAAGTTCATCACTTTTTGGGCCCAGTATCAACAGTAATTAACCAGTCGACATGGTTCCAATGGTACATTTGACAATTAAGATATTTCAGTACACAGCAGAGAAATTGATGGTGCACTATGGTGTATGGTAATGCTGATGATATGCTGTACCAGTGAGGAATATGCCAGTAATGCCAGGCATGAGCCAATGACCTCAGGGGTCACTACTTGTGTTTGTATAGTGTGAGGGGTTGTAAAAATAAAAGGAAAATTGCTTAAGATTGAATTAACCGAAGGCCTGAGCATCCCCAATTGAATGTGTCTCTTCCGTATTAGTTCAGACGTATTTTTTATTTTTTGTATATATTGTAACAAAGTAATCTACTTTATTATTAGACTATTACATAAACAGCAAAGTCACCCTCCCTGATGTTTTTCAGACGCCCATAGTCATTAGTGGAGGAGTCTAAATCGAGACCTCAGTTAAATCCCCTTTGCAATACATTATTGGCCTGTTCCATTTACTTGATCAACCATTAGATGAAAGGGGGGGGGGGCTTAAGTGGTTGAATGTTGATTAACTCCTAACTATGGTTTGGTCTTCTTTTCATATCATTTCTTGTCTGGTGCTACCAAAGTATCAGTTTTGTCGTCAAGAAAAGTAGAGAGCTGAACCTGATCAGTTTTCTTCAAGACATCCATAAAAATAGTCTTAATTGTAACTCCTCTGGACATGAGAGTGTTCTGCCCAAGATGATGATGTTAGTTTGCTGGTGAGAGTGTTGTGATAGTCTGCGCCATGACCCTGTCTTTTTAAGTCTACACACAGACCCTTTTTAAACACTGTCATCAATTTGTGGACAGTTATACAGCTGGTTTCACAGTTTCACAGTCTGGTCTGTGGGGTGATGGTGTTAACTTTGGTTTCTGTGCTTTTCGGTGCTCACACAACATGTAAGTATCCTCAAATTTTTTTCCTGAAGTCAGACATGCATGCAGCTTTTCAGCTGATCAACTGATTTCCTCATGTTGGGTTTCTCAACTGTGACATAAATTGAAGAATGCAGTACAAAGTCTTGCTAAGCCTGGAACTGTCCTCTTTTTCTGACACATTGCTGTTGTATGTCTGATAAGTAACTTGTGTGTTATAACTACTGCTTTGAATAATTTAATCAAGTTTTATTCTATGTGAGTTTTAAGAAGTACCCCTCTGAAAGTGTGAAAGGTTCATCACAGGCCATGTTTTTATTTGTTATTATTTGTTATTATTTGTTTATTTTTGTATAAAATGGTGTCTTTTTCACATGACTTGCTGAACTGTATTTTCTAAATCATCATTTGACAAAACCAATCATGGGATGGATGTCTTGATGTCTCATATCAAATTTGTAAACTTCATTTTTCCAAGTCTTCCATGCTTCTTCTGAAGTATATGCTTAGTTATATTTTAATATTAATAAGTTTATTACAAATCTGGTTAAACAAATTTTCTCTTAGGCCAAGTAAAACAAATAAAACAGTTTCTCATTGGGGCTTTTATGAAAATGGAATGATGAGACCCCAGAAATAATTTTTAAAATCCAATATAGCCAATTTTTTCCCCCACTAAAGCCGGTGACTGGAATAGGTAGACTCCCTACATCTATGCCACTCATTACTCCATGCAAATGAAGTGATCGAATTGATGGCAATGATCAAACTAGAAAGGCTGTACAAATGCCTTATGGGATACTTTGCCTTATTTTTTTTTATACGTAAAAAAATAGAATATCAAAAGAATAAAACTTTGTGGTTGCCATGAAAAAAAATCGGGCGGGTACTGGAGACAGGTTAATTAAAAAAAAAAAAATTATTTGGCCTTATAAATAAATCACTTCATTCAACTAGGACCCCATAATAAGTTAAAAAAGATGAGAGTATTATTTTCTAGAAAATTTAATTACCTGTTGAACAAAATCTGTATTTTTGTGTATTTTGAAATTATTTTATAATTTTTATGAATCAACAGATGTTTGATTTGTATATACCCTTTAAGAGAACTTTGTTTGAGATTTTCTTCTTGTACACCATGTACATCCTCACAAAATCAACTTGAGAATTTATTCTCGTCTACCCCCCCCCTAAAAAAAATCATTTTAATTAAATAATACAGACTTCAATTGTTCAGCTTCACAAGCTGGGCAGACAGTCAGCCATTCAGATCAGCATGTAATTCTCATGAATTCCTGACAGCTGCCAACCTTGACATTTGAACAATTGATAAGGATGGTCAACTGAAAGAATCATTTTTCAAAATGATAGCCAGAGGAAATTTTATGAATCAGAATTTCACATTAAATTTGGACAACCTGAAGAGAGGTCACCCGAATAATCCTTGTATGATCCAGTTAAGGCATCTCTTCCACTCCATTTGGTCTAGTGTAGAGGGGAACATTGTACTTCTTTTATCTCGTGATACGTCACAGATTTTCTCAGAATTCATGCAAAGATTTTTTTTTCCTCCAAAGTGTAGTTACACTCCTAATTACTTACAAAGCCATTAATGGACACGCCACTGTGTAAAATCAGAATACCGGAACAAGGTTGCCCAGACATTCCACTGCTGAGCATGCTCATGCCGTGTATCGCTTTGTTTCACCAATATTTCACCATTGTGCAGTTGTTATTGTGTAATCACGTTGCAGTGAAGAGAATCTTTGTTCTGGCTTTGTCAAGTCAAGGTTTCTTTGTGTCTGCGGTATGCTCAAAGAAAAGTTGTTCTGGCAACTCATAGAAAATAATCATGTCTGGACAAGAAAAAATTAAAGAAATCTGGCAGCAACTGGTTAAGAGCTCTTGGTACTTGAGCCACATCTAGAAGAAAAAGTACAGGATTGGTAATTGTTTAAACAAAAAATGATTAGTTTCAATCAGAAAGTTGACTGGCTATGAAGTTATTGCCAGTACCAATCCTCCAGAGTTATATCTACAGGTAAGGTCCAGAAAAATAGCATTTGAAGATCACCCGTTGCTTGTTTCGATTGCCGGTTGCTCATTGGTCCATCATGTGCAGTGCATCTACATAGCTGTGCATTTCCATTGTTTCATCGGCATTTTACCTCTAAGATGGCGGCGTGATAACATCAGTACAAAGGGTCTATATCTTGCACAGTTGTCCCTGAGTTATAAACAATGACAATGACCTGTTTTGTTTTGTCCCATGAAGAAAAAGAGAGTCAAGGTTTTATGGCTTTAAACTCAGGTTCTTTTATCACCAGTTTTATTCCATTGTACTGCATTGGCTATACAATATATTGGATAGTTGTCACTGAGTTATAAACAACAACAAAACACCTTTAGTGTGTCATTCATAATTTCCAGTGAACAAGAAGAGAATCAAGGTGACCGATCTGCACCATGTTCAGTGTCTTTGCTTCCATTCAGGACATCACCCCAGAAGAATCAAGTGGGAAAAAGGTTGGGCCTAGTTAGTTGGTGGCTTTTTAATGGAACTGTCATTTGGGAAAACTTTTTTAAAAGTTTGTTTCATCATTGGTTGACATCGCTGTGTTGATTGGTGAGTTTAGTGAAGTTAGTTTTTCCCCTGCAGTAATATTTTCTAGGTTGAGTTTCAGAACAATGCCTTCCCCAAAAGACTTGTGCCAGTTGTTCTCTTACTAAATAAACTAAACATTAAAGCTGATATATTTGTGACTGAATGAGGAGCCCCTAAACAAAATCATTGCCGATGTATAAAACCAAACATGTAGAGCCACTTAGTTTAGTTTAGTTTGGTTTAGATTAGATTAGATTACATTAAGTTAGATCAGATTAGATTTGGTTTGACTTGGCTTGGCTTGGCTTGGCTTGGCTTTCTGTTGTGCAAGAATGTGTGCTTCACGCTTGAGTGGTAACCAGCAGTTGTTTATGTCAAAACAATTTGGTAACTAGGGTTAATAAGTACTTGCTGTTTGCGTTTCTGTCACACTAAAGCAATACGGGAATCAAACTAAACCATAAGAAGATTCAGCCACTAAATATAAGCAGGATTTTTTTTATTAATTCAAAACTAAATAAATATAAAATAAATTAATATACATATAAAATTCAACAAACAAAAGAGAAAGAAACGAGAAATCATCCACAAATTACAAATATGTCTCACTTTCTATGTGTCATGTTCCACCCATTGGGTCATTGGCTCATAACTTAAATTGCTGCCCCCACCCCCCCCCCCCCCAAAAGAAGGTATTAATCAAGTTCCTTATCCAAGGATATAAATGGCAAGGGTAATTGAACCCCTGCCTGGGTATTTGGCAGCCACAAGACACAAATGATAGGTTTATGGAATAAAATTGCTGTATGAAATGTTCTGCTTGACATGTACAGGTATGCACACATACTGTATGTATATGTACAGTAGTTGTAGGAAAGGAAAGGATTGCAATGGATAATGGTTTTCCACAGAATGCTGTTGCTTTTACGGAAGCTCACAATAGACCTTTATCATGGAGCAGCCATCTCGCTTTTTATCCCTTTATGTAACCAAACTGAGGCTGGAAGGTGCAAGAATTCAGACATTTTTTTGTAATGTAGATCGGTATTTGTTATAGTCTAACCTCTTGAAACAAGGAATATGCAAGTGATGATGAAAACCTCTGTGCCTAATTTCAATGGCACTGCTTACTGCAGTATTCTACGGTCCATGGCAATCACAAGTGCTGAATTCTACAGTATGAATTGGGGCCAAGGTTCCAATTTCATAGAGCTGCTTAAGCACAAAATGTAACAAAGCATAAAACAATTTTGTTTACCATATCAGGTTACCTGCCAAAAAACCATGTCACATGTAGCCTACATGTAGGCCTTACCATTTGTGACTGGTTTCCCGCAAAATTTGTTTTAACAAGTTGCCACCAGGATTCTTCCATTTTTTGTCGTCCCCCTGGACGTTTTTCTTTGAGAGTACCACTGGCACAAAAAAACCTTGACTTGACAAATCCAAGAGAACGAAGAGTCTCTTTATTGCAATGTTAGTTTTGTTTTCTCTGCACAGAAAATTCATGCACCGTGTGAATAGACCGATTGCGCTCTCCAAGTCACTTTACCTGTAGTGGGTACTAAACGTAAGCAAACACGACATCCTCCTTAGGAAAGTGCGGTACGGTACATGAGGATTGTTGCATTTGTTTGTTTGATCGAGGCTTGTCTTTCTTGAAATCTGTGAAAAATATTACCGAGTTTGTACCAGAGACATTCAAGTGGCTGAATAAGGAGAGTTCCAACATTCCTCTTGGAAGTTCTACAAGGAACGTTATGTTCAAGACGTGGTAGTACTAGTTGCGCGATGGAATGTTTGGGCCAGACGACCGCAATCACACACTTTTGAACACAAGAATTTCAACATTTTGAAGCTGACATCATCCAAAGAAAATACTTTCCAAAACTGTGTGATTCATTTGTTTGTTTGAAATTCCGCATGGCTAGGTATAAATGCGCGCTTTTCCAACAGTCTTTATGTTTTTTGTTTTTTTACAGTGACTTACATTAAAAACGAAATCACACAGGTGGGTGGCTACATCATCGTCCGGCGCCGGTAGTGCATTTAACCCAAAATATACCTCTTTTGTATTAGATTACTGGTAGTTTATGAAACAGTAGGTGATTAAAATCAATGTCACGACATACAACTTTAAAAAAGGGCTTAGTAATTGTGTTATTATTACCAAAAGCCGACTGTTGGTGTGACTGTCGGTCACAGCATGTATTTGCACGTAGTTTGCCATCAGCTGAGATGACGTAGTACCCACTACAAGTCACATGATGACATGTAACCATTGGTCGCGCAATCTGTCTATTGCAAAACATCGGCTGTGAGCTACGGGATAGGATTGGTACTAAACCTGGAACCATGGCTGGATCCCTGGTTTATTCTGACTTACCTCCATTGAGCAGAAATACAATGAATAAACAATGACGAAAGCCTCTTGATGTCTCGTAATCCTCTTCTTGATACAAAACGACAAAGGTCTGGAACAGGGGTTACACAATAACCCCCGCTTTATGGCAGAAATTCGGCAAAATATTTAAGTGCAATCTGGCGCTTTACTATGAGCAATGTGACCATGTATCTTCAAAAGATTACTTTACCCTTTATGTAAATTACAAATAATGAATCAGCTGAAAAAAACAATCTCCAATATACATTGTATATATTATTAAAAATATATTTCTTGCTTATGATGTGATATCACTAGTAGAACAAAGAATGTAACCATACATGTACGTACTGGTGTGGTAGCACAATCATTTCTTAGCAATGCTCATTCCACTAGTGACATTACATGTAATACATCATGAACCAGACTGGTTTCTGTGTGCTCCTCGTGTTTGTTGGAAGGATGTTAATTCTTGTGTAAGCCTCCCAAATTATAGTCCTGTCATAATTCATGTTTCTGTGGTGGATTATTTGATGAATTACGATTGTGTCCAAATGACACTCCCGCATACCTGGCCATCTTGAAGTCAAAAACAAAGTACTGGATTTGGTTATACAAAAATGTTACTACTACACGTAGTTTAAATCTGAATGCCCACTGATGATAATGTGAGCGCCAATATTCCAGAGAAAGAATCCCGTTTGAAATACTGTCAAAAGTTGAGAACAAAACTTTTGAAGACCTCCAAACTCACCATTGCTTAGTTCAATTGCTACGATTGAAATATGCACATAATTTGATTTGAGCGTTCCAAAGATTGCTAACAAAACAAACCATTCTGGTCTGTTTTCACTAAAACAATGGGGTGAAATTTTTATTGGTTAATTGTATGATGCTCTTTTTTAAAACTAGGAGATGAGAATAAATAAACTCCATCCATAAATAAACTCGGGGGTCGTGGGTTCGAATCCTACCCGAGGAATATGCCTGTGGATTTTTTTCACAGGACTCAGGGAAAGCACTGAGTATACAGTGCTTAACACACAATGTATGGGCAAAAACACAAATAATATTCTTTATCCCCAATGCAAACAACAACATCTATTAAAATAAACTCTTAAAAAAAAAAAAAAAAAAATACTATCCCCTTTAACTTTGTACACATTGCCCATTGCTCTATTTGGTATTGCACTATTTTTAGTCTGGTATGCAGACAACTGGATTGAAACACTTGACCCCTTCTTTTCCAAACTGCCTATCCAGATAAGACCAATCTCTCATATCATGCATATACTACGTACACAGTGTACAAATTTGACTTGGTTTCCTGAAGGGATGGTACATCATTGATTTGTAGCAGAGAGAAAGTTCATTTCATCTAATTTTAAGAGAAGTATTAAAAAAACTGATCTGTGAAGATTTTGTGTTTCTGTGTTTTGTAATCATTAAAACATTTTTCAATTGGATTTCAACATGACATTTCCCATAATAACAACATTTCAGATGGAAATCTGGATAATTGTTGCTAACTTTAAACTGTCTAGTTGCCAACTTAAGCTTAAAAAAAAATTATATATTTTTGTCCCGAACACTAAATTGATTCCCATCGTTTTGTTGTCAATAAATATATCATCCACCCAACCTGTTAAAAAGTTTATTGGAAACAACATAAAATGTTTTGTGATTCAAACAAAAATATCGCTCTTGAGGATTGCAAAATGGCCTCTACGTAACGTGGTACAAACAGCTAGATGTACAGACTAAAACTGTTGATAACGAAACGTACTTGGTGGCCTGCAGGCCTGGTTCCCATTCCCTCCTGCATGTTCGTAAGCTCGCAGCTTGATGGGCCGGTCGGGGGAGTTCTTGCCTGGGGGAATATGCGCCATTCAAGCCCCGCAAGCCACGGCACTGACTGTGGGATAATGCGTCCGGGTATGAGTCTCGCAAGCCCCCGTGCTCATGCACTGTGGAGCATGCTTCCATTGGCCGGACTCTCTGGGTTTTACGCCAGATTTTTCATAACTATGTACATGATGTATAATTTTTATCCACATTATGAATACATGCTCTCTTTTGTCAATTACTCATGAATAATAATTTTAAAATCACAGTTGAATTTGATGCAGTAATTAACTTTTATTTGGCTGGAAGTAAAACTAACTCCAAAGATCACGTGATTTATCCGAACCAAAAAATCGGGTCGGAAAAACCATGTGACTATTTTTTTTATTTTAAATGCTTGAAAACGGGCAAATCTTGTGGTTTCTTTTCAGAATATTTCATCTCTACTCAAGACCATGTCAAGACCGTTATAATCTAGCTATAAAATAGCCCAACGAAACCGGTGTGTCCCTTTAAGATTCAAACTCCTTAATACATTAACCCAAATAAAAAAAAACATTGTTTCCTGAAAAATAACTGAGGAATTTCGTCTAAAAGATTGGAGTGACTGTAGGCCTACTCATTTATAAATGTAACAATCCTATTTTTCTTTTTTTTCTTTTGGATTTTCCGCTTTTCAGCGGAAAAGCCTTTGCTTTTGTGCTGATTTTGTTTTCTTTTCTTTTTCTATGTCCCCATTACTTTTGTACACAGTTTTTTCTGTGCCGCACTTTGGTCACTTTCCAAACCTGGATCTTAATCAAACTTGGTACAAACAAAGACCATACACCAAACATGTGCACAGTATCATTAACGTCACCATGACGTCATCAACTGTCACGTAACGTCACCTAAAAGAAATAATATTTGAATATTTGAAAATGCGTATAAAATCAACCACAAGAGACCGTAGTTTTTTTTTGGCGCGATTAGATTGAGGTCATATAGGTCTTTATTTTATTCATTGTGCGTGACATCACGTGACCTCTACTTCCGGTCGAAACTGGAAGTGCCTTGTAATTCAAAAGTGGTAAAAGTTATGAAGTAGCTTTAACCAATGTTAGTGTCCGGCCAGGGTGTACTTAAAAAAAAAAAATTGATGATGTCATACTATACAAGAGCGGCAGGTTGAAAACTGTTCAAAACAAACTTTTACTTGATGTCTGTGGCAATTTTTTTGTTATTGTTTTGAAATTGGTATACATGATGATGTTAAAGGGACACACCGGCTTACTGTTTACCTAATTTAGTGATGTGGAATGACAGAGAATAATTTTTAAATGGTTGTTCTTAAAAAAAATTCATCAAAATATCACGTAATTAACGAAAAATGTGAAGAAAAAAAAAAACACGGTCAAAGGTCAGCTTATACGCTTTTTCAGCTGTTGCAACTGTCAAGTTTACGTGACAATGTTGCGCAATGTTGTAAGTAGACTGGTGCTCTGTTTATGTATGAATTATTACAATGACGAGGCATGAGGATCCAGACTTCATATCCATCCAGCACAAATTCACTTTTAAATACAAAACAGACATAAACGGACAGTGTATTCTGTGTACGACGAACTGGACGAACTGGACGAACTTACGTGCAATGGAGAACGTTTCTTCATTATATCGCAAGTAGGCCCTATGTTGTACAAAATTACTTGGACGAATGCCAGTTGGGTCCAGGACTGATCTGTGTTGTCAGGTCGTGTTCAAATGTAGAAAGGGAGAGAATAAGCTTGGCATAATGTGGACATCACAGACATGATGGACCATAAATGTTGTCAAAATGTGAGTCTTCATGAATTAACATATACGCAGGCATATTCACAATACAGTTCTATGACACAAACCTGTCCATCAAAATTATGGCAAAGACCACATCCTTCATGTTCTCATCGTGACCAGCCTGCTGCAGGCTAAAAACTAATGGTAATCTTGGACCATCTTTTCACATTGGCTTGGCCAATAACAGTCATGTGCCAAGCGAGCCTCCCGCTTTCGCTGCAAACGGGTTGCCAATCCTGGCATTCTCCCGTTTTTCGGGCGATGACTTCACTGGCCGGCCGTGGCCACCGCCACCGTTTTTGTTGTTGTGGCGATTGGGGGGAGTGGACATTATGCAGCTATCATAGAAGTAGATAGATCAGCTGTATGGGATAAACATTCCCCGTCGTCGTCCCGCGTGTCCGTAGCGCAGGCAACACGTTACAATAGTTAGTACAGTAATAGGGGTAGAGACTAAAACCCTCGTAAAAAAACGTCATTGTTGGTCTGGCTCCCTACCCCTCCGACAAGCTCCCACGCTTACGGCTAGACCGACCGTTCTTCTCCATTCCTGAAAGACCTTTGAAGTCGTATGTTAGCCTATTTTGTAGCCCAAATAGCCCAACGAAGTCAGTGTGCACCTTTAATGCAGACAACACATGTGTGAATTTTTAGGATGATGACGTGATGTTAAAGGTGCAGTTTTTGAAGTCTTCTATCCAACTTTTGATTAAGTTGAAACTTGGTATGTTGTTTGACATCGCAAAGCTTGTGTAAGATGCATAAAGTGACATCATGATAACGCCATCGCGTCATTTTTTACGTATTTTTGAATATTTTGACACCTAACTCCTAAAACGCACTATAATCAAAGTTCTTCTTGAAGCATCGTTTGTACATAGGGCCTACAGTTTATTGAATATACATGTACAGTATGTACAAAGTCCAACGTAAGTCATGCTGTGATTGGCTATTGATAAAGTATCCATATTCATAAGAAAGTTTCAGCTTGCATGGCTTAGTGCACACGTTCAACGGCTGAGTAAAAAAGAGCTACATATGTGGCATATACTTAATAAACCATTCTGGACCAACCGCAAGCAACGTAATTGTTGAATATGGATGAGCCTGTGTAAAAGGTCGCTGTGTGTACAGTTTCGGGCTTCGTTCCATTGACTTTATAGGGCAATATTGTGATGTGCGCTGTGATGTAATGGCACTCGTGGTGAACAGCGTGTGTCTGTGTGTTGCATTGGAGCATTGTGGTGTGTTTTTTATGTTGTGAACTACAGTCGTGAATGAGAATTCCGTTCATTTGGCAACTATTTGCGACTACTGTTGAAGTAGTTGTGGTGGCGTGACTACTCGAGTAGTAGCAATGCAGCGGTCACGACTACTCTTTGCAATCGACAGTTGCGAATACTCGACTAGTCCCCAAGGCCTGATCATTAGCAAATGAAATGGCGTCATCATTTCATGGCGTCAAGACTTTTCACATGACATCACATTAAAGATGTAACTTTTAGATGTTTGGAAATGCAAATAAAATCAACCACAAGATACAGTAGTGTCTTTTTTTGCGGGATTAAATAGAAGTTTTATAAGTCTTCATTTTTGTATGTGCGTGAAATTTTTGTATGTGCCTTCTACTTTAGGTCGAAACCGGAAGTGTCTTGTAATTCAAAAGTTGTAAACTTTTCGAAATTTCTTTTAACGATGTTAGTGTCTCTGAGAAAATGCAACTGTTGGGATAAAAATACAAGAACGCCCTCTTTAAAAACAGTTGACACTGTACGTTTTGAAGATGTCAGTAGCGAAACTTTGGTAATCATTTCAAAATTGGTATACATAATGAAGTTGTAGATTGATGACGTCATCATGTGGCACCTGACAGGGCACTAAAATGCTCTTTTAGAAGTGGTGTATTTACCGAATTACAAGTCTGATAGAGTTTTAACTTGGGATGTTAGAAAAGGATGTGTTCTTGTGAACTGGAATGTCACATTGCATCACCTTAAAGGTGCAGTTTTACACAGCAGGAAGATTGGACACTGTCTTACAAATGTAAAATGCTGGAGGCAGGGTGCCCGCTGTATTTTGCATCTTGATCAGAATAGAGGTGCTGTTACAAAAACAGCTTATCATAACTGGATCAGTAATTTGAATACTTGTTTACAATGTCACATCCTGAAAAGGTGATCACATCTAGTATCATGTTTTTCTTTTCAAGAACACATTATTTGGAATTTCTCCCAATGCCCAAGAACAACTATCAATGTTTATACCATGGCTCTTGGAAGGAAAGCTCTGCTGGTTTGTTATATGATATCTTTATCTGTATAGAAACCAGGGACACAAGAATGTATGTGAAAATGTTTGATTTATGATTTCACTGCTGGGGAGTAGTAATTAACACCCATACAGAGACCAAGAAGAAGTAAATTTATTTCATGCAGAGACAAATGACAGATAGACGTAACTTTTACCTTTACTCAGCACCTATGTGCCTTATTCACATGCACATTTTGTTTATTTTTGACACCACTGTGTATACATTTTGGTGCAACTTGAGAGGCCCTGGACCATATTGTTGACAAAAACAAGAGATGTGTTGACCCCAGATGGCCTTTTGTAGTGCATGTGTACCTGTTGAACCAAATGACTTAGGTTGATGCATGGGGGGTTGAACCATGGAGTTGAACTGTGTAGCATGATTGGTGTTATTTTTCACTTCTGTGAGTGCATTCACATTAACAAACATGATCTTTAAAGGTGAAGGGCCAATGTAATCTGTGTCTGTTAGCTTGTGTACAAACAGCCATGGCTAATCAGAGTATCACGGGTTGCATTTGGGTGCTGCTCAAATTGGCCCAGTCAAGGTGGGGGTACACTACTCTACGTATCATTGTCCCTCGGAGAGCTTATGCACTCTGATTGGTCGAAGACTGGTCACATGGGGGTGTATCAACATGTGATATATAGACCTGCTCTGTGAACTAGGGAATAAATGGCCCAAAACAAGCATATTGTTGTGTAAAAGTTCAGTATGCACTGAGCATGTTGTGCCGGGAACTGTCAAATCAACTGTTTCCTCGCGCGTATTTTATTTTTATTATTTTGGCAAGGAGAGATGGTAGGCGTGTGTAGACTGTATCAATTTAAGGTAGCTGGTACGCAAATGAAACCAACATTATGCAAAACATAAAGCCGAACACAAAGTAAAATATTCCCCTTTATGATGCTGCTAATTTTCAAAGCTCGTAGTCTGGTTCTTGAAAATGTACATATTATATAGTTAACTATGTATAAGAGATTAAGTGCTACACAAAAATCGGCTTGGTCCATTAACAGTGGCTGGTCATTAACCACGCAGTGAAGACTGGGTCCTCACACTACTAATGCCTAAATTTCCAGTTGAGGTTAAACATGTACAACTGAACAGCCAGAAAGAGTATTGGGGTTGTATCAGTATGAATGTATTTGTTATGCTTATTTTACTATCTAATGACAAACTCTTTAAGAATCAGTTCAGTGCCATGGGATTCACTTGTATATGAAACCAGAGGGGTCATAGGGGTTCAACGAGGGCTCCCTGCCATTTATGTGTTTGGATGATTTATGTCCAGTAAAAGTCTGTGTGAAGTGATTTAAAAATCAGACGAGTATTCAATGGTGTATGGTGTGTGTGATTGCATTGAAGGGTTGTCACTGGGTCTCAGATTATGACTAAGATTTGCTTGTTTGCGTGACGGGAAACTTTAAACATGCATAACCAACATAGACGTTGCGGAGTTGTATTCTTTTTCGTTGAAGTCTTCGTTAATTGCAACTCCTGGAAAATGGCCATACTTTGTGAAAGGAAAACAATAGCCTAGATTTCTACAATTAATATTGTGACAACCTTCTCAGGTTCCTCAGATTATGACTAAGTTTTGGTTATTATTTGTGTTTTATTTTTTGCCCATACACATCGTATGAGCAAAAAAACACATATAATATTCTTTATCACTGATGCAAAAATTAACATCTATTATAAGTTTTGGTTTCTGTTTCCATGACTATAGAAAGCATTAACATTTGGGGGGGGGGAACACCAAGGCATATGGGAGTTAAACTCTGGTTTTGTGCCAAAACTACTTTAAAAATGGCCACACTTTGTAAATAGTATTACAATAATTTTGAAAATGACTACTTGTGACAACCTTCTATATTTTAGCTGATGTATCAGTTCTTTTATGGTAGCGCCTGAGGTTGCACCTTCATCATAAGCTTTTGCAAAATGTCAACATTTTGTTGTCTACAGTCATAGCTAGCTTCTACAAACTTAACCACAAAATGATTATGTTTTGATGTTTCTTTTGCTGGACATCAAAATTTGTGAATATACACGAGAAGGCCCTACATGTGAAGAAATCTGGTTGCAAATTAATTGTTTTTTTAAAACTTACTTTGAACACATCCCCCCCCTTAAGTACTTGAGAATCTTTGCAAATTAAATTGAACACCTCACACCCCACTATGTTTTTCTTGGAATCATTCACTAAATGCTCACTCAGTTTTGAATCACTCATTCCAAAATGACATTGTTTGTTGAGAAGAAGAGGAAAACCCCTGCAAAGGTGCATTTCACAACCCTCCTTAAACCAAAAAACAAAACATTTCAATGTCTTACAGATGTCATTAGGGATATAACTCAGTTTCGTTTTCCTTGGCTTCCAATGGCTGAGGCCTTTGGCCCATTGTGAAAGCCCAAGTCCACCAAGTCAGCAAGCATGCAAAGAATCCGCATAGCAGGCACACTCCATATTTGTCTATGTTTACTGTGGGGCCCCTTGGCCTTGTTGTGCAGTGTGTGTGCGTACAGTTGAGTTTATAGTTGGCCAGAGTTTATGCCAGGATTGTTTTCTCTTGTTTTACTCCAACCAGCAGTATAATAAGGGAATATACTTGGTAGATATATGTATGCTCAATGCTCATCCTATTGCACTAAGTGTCAATGCGAGGAGGCTTATCTTAACAGCAGTTTGGTAGATGTTTGTTTACAGTCAGCATCTTCTGGGTTTTTTTTTTCTATATTTACGTCACTCGTTTGGATTTGGTTGATATCTGTTGGAGTTACTGGACTGAATCTGTATCTTCTTGAAACGTGTCTTCTGTCTGATCTTTTGTACTTATTAGGTGAGTGGACAGATCTCTGTTTTCTTCTTTCATTTTGTCCTGTTTGGTTAAATTTTCTTTTTTATCTCGTTGCCTAATCACAACTTTCTTTTGGTATCTGTTATGAAAACTGTTTATAAGATTAGTTTTAGCCTGATATGAGAGAATCTTGTTGTTTTCTTAAAATCATTTAGGAATTAGTAAGATAAAAATTGCAGAACTTTATGACTCGATTTAAATTTCTTAAAAGTTGGATGATTCTGCTGAACACACTGAGAACAAATGGAAGATTCCCATTGGCAGCTGGTTAAAAAAGCTTGAAAATCCTTGAACTGTTACTGTAGGCCTGTGGGTTTTGTGCAATGTATGATACTATTTTATTGGTTAGTTTTATAAAATGTGACATCAGGATTGGGATGAATGTATTCTCAGTTTTTTTCTCCTGCCTAAAAAATAATGAACTAACTGAACTGTGAAACATTTCAACCTAATCGTCACTTTCACCCAAAATAACCCCATTTATCAAAATCCAATCTGAATGTTTTGTTTGAATCTGTTTCATTGATGAGATAGTTAGAGTTTAACAGTTTGTGTTTTGAGTTATCATGGTGTTGGATTTTGTTAAAATGAGGAAAGATCCAAGTAAATCACCGCAGCTGACAGCGTTCACAGCTTTCTTGGAAAGTTGGTGCCAAACAGATCTGAAAATTGACCGGATTAGTCTGTATTAAGTTGTTACATCCTGATGGAGTAATCAATCTAAAATAGCTGCGCAAATGGATTTAACCAGTTGCCACTAGGAATCTTCCATTTTTGACCATCAAGCCTGACAGGATTATTTTCTTGACTTGACATAGCCAAGAGAACAAAGGTTCTCTTCGTAGCACTGGGATTTTTGTTTTCTTTATTGAGAAAATTTCAAATACGTGCACCAGGAATTGCAAAGCTTGGCCGTGACCTTCGGCCGAGGAGTATTAGTAAATCCAAAACCAGGCTGGTTTCCCGGTTCACCCTGACTTACTCCATTGAGCCGAAATACAATGAATAAACATTGTCTCATAATCCTCTTTAAGCAACAGAAAGAATAAAGGTCTGGATTCGGGGATTACACAATAACCCCTGCATAATGGGCAAAATTCGGCAAAATATTCAAGACCACCTGTCCTCGTTGTGTGGGTGAAACGAAGCATTGCACAGTGTGCATACTCTAAACAAAATGTCCGGGTGGCCTTTGTTCGGTTATTCTGATTTTTACACATTGGCGTACACATCGCTTGTTTGCGTGTGTACACGTCATCCCGTGTAATCTGTTTAGTGTGTCAATGCATGGCCAATGTCAGAATGTCATGGTCAAATGTTCAGCAATAACAGCTTCAGGATATTACATGAACATATTAGAGAATGGCTTGGTGACAGTCAAATGTAGGTTTGAGATTTTGAAAATGGACCAGTCAATGGCATTCTCTTTTTATTGTGTCAGTGTCAGCTTGTGTCAGTATTGCCAGCTTTAGAAACACCTACATGAAGATAACCATACCGGTACATGCCTGACTGAATTTGTTCCGTCAGAAACAGTCTTAGCTGAGACATTTCAATAACCTGATAGAATACAGTAGTAACATTAACAAGGATTAAACCACTAGAGAAACTGACTGTCAATTTTTAATTAAAATTTTGGGTGAACAGAGATAATTGACTGGAGCGGGATTTGAACCTGTGACCAGCAGCATGTTAAGCTGGTAGTTGCAGATTCAACTCCAGCTCCAGTCAATTTTCTATGTTCACCCCAAAATTTAATTAGAATACAGTAAGAGTAACACCTTGCCTTGCAAGCTCATATAATGCTACAAGAAACTCTTAATACATGTTAATCTTTTAACTTTTGCAGTGCCATTACAAAGTCGCTGATCCTGTGTATGCAAAATGGTCCCACATTCAGTAAAACACCTTAATTTTATAATTTTTCTTTTTAAGGTTCTGCCAAATATACATTTTCTTTTTTTCCCTTTTTTTTTTGTATTCCTAAAACAATGAAAGTGGTTCATACACAAGTTTATGTAAAACTAAATGGGAACCAAATTTGCACAGTTTTTGGGGAAGAGATTTGAGGTTTGATCATTGTTGATAACTCAAAAGATGATTTGCATTCACTTTGGCCTGAAATACGAATGATTGTCTCTCAAGTATTTGTACCATATTTTCAATTCAAATTCTAATTCTGTAATTTAGCTATGATTACAAAATCAACACTGCAGACATATCTCCACACACACTTTTGTGACATTAGATTTTTATGACCCTTTTCCTCCTGTTGACTGGCAGTGACTGACACTCGTCTGCCCGATCAGCCAAGTAAGCTCTATCTAGAAATTGATGACGCGTGCCAGTTTTGCCTCCTAGTGTCCTGCATAACTCCATTGTGGAGGATATGTTATTGGTATCAGTTGACATGCCTCCTGTGGTTGCTGACAGCATGGAGAGGGCCGAGTATAGTCAGTCAGATGCTATATTGAGTATGTGGGATGGACCATTGAGGAAGGAATCTGCAGTACTGAATATTCACGTTTACTCGCCGTAGCATACGTTTAACTGTATTTTCTCATTTATTCACGGTATTTGCTCCAGAGGCCAGTACTTAGCACTGCCAGTACTGCGAGATTCTTTTAGCTTTTTCAACCATACTTACATAGCTTTTTCCACCATACTTACTATCTATCACAGTTCAAAGAAAATGTGAACAGATGTTTTATAGCTCTCCTTTCTCTCTCTTAATTTTCCTTGTAACTCTCACCTTGAGTAGCCTCTTGGTCTTGTGTTTAGCAATTTTCATACAAAATTTAACAAAATACACAGAATAGGCCTACATCCTAGCCTATAGACAGTTGTTTTATACACTTTAGCCCTTCTCTGGATGATCTATGCTCAAATACTGTATTTTCTTAAGAATTAAAATAAATGTAAATTATTAAATAACATTTAAATAAACCACCACCTGTGTAGTGGTGTCACATTTTTAACAATATGCCCCGTCTTCACAGAGCTGCGTAAAGCAGAAAATATTGCTTACCAATTTTCTACTCAGCAAAAATAAGCAGGATGCCTTTCACGAATAGTACTTGTGACATGGTGTTTTGGCTGGCAACTTGATTCTGGTAATCATACTTTTTTGTGCTTAAGCAGCTCTGTGAAATTAGGCTCAGCTTGAAAACCAAGGATGTAAAAATCATATCTAAATATTTCATAAATCAATCTTCCATGTCGTTGTTGTCAACGATCATTAAAAAACATCAGAATGTCAAGTACAAGTGCTGTGAAGGCCCATCTATGACTTCTGTTCTTAATGCTTGTGAAAGTTGTCTTCGTCGTTGCCGTCGTTGTCATTGTTTTGTTGTTGTTGTTACTATTGTAAGTGTTACATCCCTTGCTACATATCTTGTCTGACACAGCTGCCCACCCTTAACCTCAGTATGTTTCTAATGCCAACTTTTTTTTACAAAAACTACTCATGACTAGAGTTGCATAATAGGTTCTACCTTTGAGAAAACTGATGTAAATGCAGGAAGTGTTCACTTTGTCCATTGTCCTCTTCCTGTTCTCTGAGAAATCATCAATCGTAATAAAACAGTTTTTGGCTCCCATTTGATTCACAGTAATGAAAGTCTAGAACCAATTTATTTTAGACATTTGACATAAGGTAAACGTTTCAATGTATGTGGAACCTGGTAAACAATTACTGCTGGCTTTTTTAATTTGATTATTAAGATCATGTATTTGTTTACTTATAAGTAAATGTGTTGTTCTTTTTTGTTTGTTTACAGGTCACAACAGAATGTAAACCTTCTGTGAATAATGCTCAGGTAAGTATTTGAAGCATTTTCTTCTTCCCCGTAAATTTGTTTGAGGTGATTTGTTCCATAATACAAATTAAAAAGAGTAAGAGCCTCTTAAAGACTAACTGAGTGAAAGCTTACAAGAAGAGATGATGACATCCCTGTTAAGTGTGTCTGGAAAGATGAAGATGCTTAACCTATCCCTACATGTTTTCTTCAAGGTTTTTAATCCCACTCAGATGGAAATCATGTGGTACTGAACACTCAATGCATTCCAAGTCCTGTGGGTACAGTTCTTAGGCTTGGAATTTAAATCTCAACCTTCCTGTCTAGACTAGGACCTAGTCTCTTAAGCTGTTAAGCAAAAGTGGTGTTTAGCACATTTTGGTGTTCAGCACATTTCAGGGAACCAGTCACAAACAATTTACGTTACATGGTGTTTTAGATGATAATTTGTTTTTTATTTTTGTTGTGCTGAGCAATTTGTGTGTATGTGTTTAGCCAGTTGAAACCGGATGACGTGAATACACGCAACTGTTTCCCCTGCCTGGAAACGGAAGCTGTGTAAAGACGCCATTATGTAATTTTTTGACCATCGGAGCAAAGGTCACCTGGTCATTCAACTGCGGAGCATGCACAGATCACACACACACCGTCCAACGCTTCGATTCACCCACACACGGACGGAAAAAGGTCTTTGATTATAGTTGCATTTTGTGACCATAAAGAGGCGGTTTTTGTGTAATCTCCGATTAAAGACCTTTCTCCTTTTGTTCCAAGAAGGGGATTACAATGCATCATAGGCTTCCACCATTGTTCATTCATTGTATTTCGGCTCAATGGAGGTAAGTCAGAGTGGGCCAGCAATCGAGTCATGGTTCCGTGTTAAGTACCACTCCAATGTGGTAGGTGAATTTGCGTGAATTTGATATTTTCTCGGTCCAGAAACAAAACAGATGGTCTAATAAAGATAATCTTTGTTTTCTTGGCATTGTCAAGGCAAGGTTTCTTTGTGCATCTGTCAATTCCGCCAAAAGAATCCATGAGCACCTCAATGATTTATTAGCAGGTACATGTACATCTACATGGTTGCTTGTAAAATCATACAAGTTATTGTCATTGAACCTACGTGAATTCGTTCATACATATGTTCACAATGGTTAAACTACTTCCAAAGAAATCAGTGCTGCCATTCAATTTTGTGAGCCTATAAGTTAACCCTATTTTGCGAGGAAACTTTTTCAATTTTGTATTGAGCTTTGATAGTCCTTGTACTTTAAGCAAAGCTTTAGCTTTAGAATCTGTCTGAAAGTGCATGACTGACCTACTTTCTATAAAACCAAAAGGGAACTTTATCATCATGTTGTGTGTCTTGATTTATTGTGTCAGGTGGCTTACACATATCTAAACAGATTAGGATTTGAAAATAAAAAGCTGTAAATAGAAAGATTACTGAACACCACTTTTGCAGGAAAAAAGTAGATGAAGTTGAGAGCAGAAGGTCACTGCACCCCCAAATTGTAAGGTATCTGGCTTGGCATACCAGCACGTTCTACATGTAAGCTCATGGGTGTTGTGGTTAGAAAGAAAGGTATGCCAAAATGTACTGGAAGGAAGGTCAGTAATGTTTAAAGCTTTGCATTAGCCTCTGTCATAGTGATGTTACTAAGGAAATTTGTCAAGATGGCGGCGTTTCATGTTGCAGTAGCTCAATGGAAATATCAGTCATTTCCCAGTGGCATATCCCATGAATATAAAACAGAAAATAAACCTTATTAATCAAAGAGTACTTCAAAAGAAATTTCAACTTGGTGAGCCATTCCTAAGTATTTTTTCATGATTTTTGAATATTTATTGTTCAGCATTCTTGTTGGTAATTGCATGACAGAGGCTAATGGTGTGGATAATAAGAAGTTAGTAAACTTGTGGGTACAACTATAGAGCAAGGGTACAACCATGTACATAATTCTCTTTTGGGAGGAGTGGTGGCTCTGAAAAGGAATGTTGGCATTATGGACCTGGGTGGAAGGTGTGGGGGTCTACAAAGGCTGGTGGCTTGATGTGAATACTGCTGTCCTCTCTCTCTCTCTCTCTCTCCCTCTCTCTCTCTCTCTCTCTCTCTCTCTCTCTCTCTCTCTCTCTCTCTCTCTCTCTCTCTCTCTCTCTCTCTCTCTCTCTCTCTCTCTCTCTCTCTCTCTCTCTGCAGCTTCTGTGTACATGTAAATCCATCTTGATAGGCATGATTCCCAGGTCCTTCATAGTCATGTGCCAGATGTTTCATTCATGAAGCCGTTCATGAAGTTTGCGTCTGTTTATCTTTGAGTGCTCTTCTAATTATTTCATCCTTTTTTAATGTTTGGTGCTGTTTTAATTTTGTACAGCGACTTAAGATCAAGTCATGGATGTAAGATGCTTTATAAGCAATATTATTATTATTAGCTGTTCAAACTTAACAGTCCGCGACGATGACAAGGCTGACAACGATGATGACAATAATGATGATGATAATTATCATAATATTATCATTGATAAACAATAATAGTTAATAATTACATAATGTGAAAGCTTGTTCAGTTAGACAAGGGACAAATAGATTAGGGTAGATTCCAACCAACCGCCGCCAAGTCACCACATTGTTGCTGTACCAGCTGAACAAGTTCAGTTTAAAACAGCATAAAGTGAAATTAGTCCATAACTCACAAAAAGGTGCATTTGAAATAAATAATCAACAATTTGTTAAGTTGCTAATGTAAAGAAATAAAAATAAAAAAATAATTAAACTGGAATGACATTTTTAGGTCAAACATCTTTGGAGTGGTGCGTCATTGGTTCTTTATTTATCTTTCTGTGGAGTATCATTGAATTGACTTGCGTAACTGATGATGCTAAACATCATGGCAAACCATCCTGTGGTACATGCTGACATTTTAAAAATCAAATAAGGCATTTGATCAAATAATGCAACAGTTCTGCAACAGTTTCTCCTCTTATGTGGAAGTTGTTTACTCTACTTTTTTTTCCATGGACTGTGTTTTCGTAGTCCTGATTTTGTGTAAAATAAACAGATCGATGGATGTGCATTCTTACTGGTTCACAAAAGAAGTTAAAATAAATCACCATAGGCACAAACATTTACCACCATGCTGTTGCAGAATAGTTACCTCTTCCTTAGGGCCATCAGAAAATACATTCAATGGTCATTTTTAATTGGAAAGGAGCATTAGTGATCGGTGATTCTTCATGCACCGACAGATGATGCTGTGTGATGTCATCATACAATAAGATTGCGATGAAAATTTGTCTTTTATCTCCAAGGCTGAATTTAATCCTTCATTTTAAATATACTTTTGGGGGTGATGATTAGCTACCTGTACATCTGGCGCCTTGTATCAATCTAGTTCAAAAGGACAGAATTGTGTGTAGCATGATGTGTTTCAGGCCCTTGAAGCTGTAATGCATCTTGAGAGATAAAGAGTAAAAGTACATTTGGATTTGGGCAGAAACTTTGAAGTTTAAAGATTCTATGATAAAGAAATTAAATCTTTGAATGTTTCATCTCATTGTATGAATCTTTCATGAAAAACCATGAATGAATAGTTTTTTAAAAGACTTTAAAGAGAAAAATACATATAAATATTTGAAAGAGATGAGCTCAACAGATATTGTTCAATGAAATTTGTTCAATCTTAGTTTCATGGGATGACTGGAATAGTACATGTGCTCTACCCCCCCCCCAGTACCATTCCTGTAGGGAGGGTGTCTTCAATTAGAACAAGGCTGACTCAGATGATCAAGTCTTGTGTCATCAAAGCAGTCATTCTTGTTGGATGTTGTCACGTACTGATGTGTTACAACACCATAGCGACCTGAAATGACCTCCCTGTGTCATCCTCGAGAGACGACTAAAGACGTGACCGAACGGCACCTTAACTCTGATCATACCCCAACTATTAAGACACGATGAAAATGATTAAGAAATGAATGTTTATTAAGAAGGGTGCTGGAGGCTTTCTATCCAATTAGAACCTGGTATCATTTGATATTCCGGCAATTCTTGAGCGGGTCTGAATGTTTGTTTTCATTGGAAGGTTTTTCTTAAAGGTCGGAATTCTGCCTTGGCATCGTTGCATCTCATTGGTATTAAGATGTTGTGTTTTAAATACCACACCAGAGTTGTATTTTTAAGACATACTTTGTAACTAACAAGATAAGGTAGATTCATTGGTAATGATATGAAAGTGTGGCTTTTTTTGTGCCTATTCTCTTTGAATCAAGATATGATACATGCATGGGTAATGTTAAATTGCTGCTTCTACTTTACCTACTCTTTTTGAATCATGATAAGGTACAAAACAGGTAATGTTGGCAAACTGCTGGTACTGTTTATGCTTATTGTCTTTGAACACAGATAAGGTACACCATTGGTCTTGTTGTGGGATGCTCACTCTAGGATTGCAACAATGCTACAAACTTACAATATTGAGTTTGATACAGCACAGTGAAACTGTATCTTCAAACATCATTGATTAGCAGTGAATAATTCAAAACAACAAACTAACTAAGAGTAGGCCTATAATGTTACTCGATATGTTTGTCTTATTTTTAACTTGGTTTAGGGTTCGTATTTCGTAGTAATAATCAAATCAGACATTCAGGTACCTCTCATCAGATCTTGTTGACCTGTATCCAGTCTGGTTATACATTCCAAGGAAGGAGAATCCAAGCATCTACCCCCTCGGGCAATGATTGCAGTATGATACCAGAATCCATAGAGATAGAGAGGCTGTGGCTGGAGCAATATCACTGTAAAATCTCTTTGAATCTCTTTTTTATTGCTGATAACTCCCAGTTTTATGTAGGGGCTTTATTATCAAACATTTTGTTTCTGGTTTGTTTAATCATTTCTATGGATGTGCCCTTTTGGATATGTCAGTGACTTGTGTAGTTCCAGTGATACATGTAGTGTACACAGGCGTGATTGCTTCTTTCTTGTATGGACAAGGATACCATGTCATTTTCTTCATGATATAGGGCACCTCTATGAGGAAGTTGTAAATTTCTATTGTGCACCAAGGCAATGATCAGGGTCAATGTTGTGAAGGGTGCCACATGTATCTTATGGTTTTTGTCTGGACTATTGGTAAACGGTATGTAATAGAATGCCACAATGTTGTGTTGCAGGATGTGGAGAAAGATTCCTTGCATTTGTATTAGAGACATGATAGTCTGATCTAAAGGCAGAACTACACTTTTAAAACTACAACTGTTAGTGAGTTCCATTTGGTCAACAGTATGAAATATATAATGTGGTTAGGTATCATGAAGCTGTCTTCAGGAAATGTTGCTTAACAAACTGGACCCAATGTCCTAGAGCTGCTTCATAGAAAGTATTGCATGGCAATTTTGTCTGCAGTTAGAAGCAGAGGACCAGTCATGCAAAATTATGTGATTTACTATTTTGACTTGTTTACCTGTTTCTGCAAAGCAGGATTTTTCTGTGCTTAGTGAATTTGTTAGGCAGCTCCATGAAATACAATCTATACTGGTAGTCTAAACTGGTAGTATAAACTGATAATCTGATTCTGTTTGCAGAACTTTGTTTTTACCAGCCATTTACAGAATTGTTCTCTGTTAGTCACTTGATAATGGAATGATTCAAATTCTCAAGTATCTTATGACTATACATTCCAGTATGTTCTTGGAAGACTCTGACGATGGTTAGTCATGGCATTTGGACTGGGAAAACATGTCAAGAATTCAGTTTCTGGTTTTCTTTTTCGCCTGCCCAGATGTGTCAGTGACCTTAATTAAAATTCCTGTAAAGCTTGAATTGGTAGACAATTAAAGGCTCGTTGTCTATGTATTTTTTATTATTATGTTTTTTATGATGCAGGGCCCAAATGGAAACCAGTTTTTATTGATTTAGCTCACCTTGGGTAAATAAAGGCAATCAATCAATCAATAAATCAATCAATCAATCAATTGATCAATCAATCAATCAATCGATCAATCGATCAATTGATACTCCTACTCCCACTCCCACTCCCACTCCCACTCCCACTCCCACTCCCACTCCCACTCCCACTCCCACTCCCACTCCCACTCCCACCCCCACTCTCACTCCCACTCCAATGAGGACAGTGACAGCAATGAGGACGATGACTTTTATGTAGCACTCTTACAACAAACTAACCAGCTAAAACTAAAGTAGATCAGCCTCCGCAGCTGAGATCAGGGCAGCTATGAGAGAGCGTGATATTTGGCATGCTATTGTTGCGGTCTGACGAGTGTCGACATGATGAAATCAGGAAAGCAAAACAATGAGCGATGATTTAAATAAGAAGGTTTTAAGCAATTACTTGAATTGGTTAAATGACATGGAATGCCCTACAATTTTTCTGCCATTACTGCGACATTATAACACTTGCGTTCCTGCACACATTTTATTCAGGTCATACAGTTACAAAAGGCATCAACAACATTGGTCAAAGAGGCCTGTAATGCATAAAAAATGACTGCTGGGTGCAGTGTGTGAAATAGTGCCAACTCAGTGATGGCGACACATGATTGTTGCTTAGATTTGTCTGTATATTTTAGGACATTTTAGATGGTAAATAAACCCAATTCTGCTTATCACAAGTGCTAAGTAAGTGCTGTTTTTATGCTCAGCATATTCTAGTGCTAAATATGTCTAGGAAATCAGCCCATGATGCGTGAATATTGGGATAAAACTTTCAACACCAATTTGTTTCTGTAAAACCATTAAAGCCTAATAAAACATTAAAAAAACCTTGATCAACATGCATTAAGGAATGCCATTCTGATATTGTGAATCACTAAGCAGCTACAATGACTCAAAGTACACTCACCAAACTTATCTCTTAATAAGGCTAAACATCTTCTTGCAGGCCTTGGCATGACGCGTAGGCCACAGCGACCAATGTTTCTCTTACCCTCAAAAGGTTTCCCATAGACTTTAAGATTTTTAAACGGAAGTAGCTTTAGCAAAACGAAAAGTGTCTTACTAACTTAAAGATGAATTTCCAGGCATAGTATTGACCACCATACATGTACAATGCACATACATACAATGTACATAATGTACATGTAAGTATAATCTATTCTACTACAGAGCATGTGTTACCTGTGACATCACATGTTTACAAAAGAGCTGCAGAGCCTGCAGAGCCTGCAGAGCTTGCAGAGCCTGCACTTCCTGCAGGCACAAATTGTGAACAACTCAATGGAAAAAAATATAAATATATATATATCAATGAATATTTATCAGTATGCACTGAAAAGATATTAACTAATTTATACAGTTGTAACTTATCTTTTTTTTTTAATTATTAGCTGTTCCAACCTATCAGTCGGAACAGCTATTGTTTCTGTTAAGATTTTTATTTTTTTTTATTATGAATATTAGCTGTTCCGACCTATCAGTCGGAACAGTTATTGTTTCTGTCAAGATTTTTTTAAAATTTTTATTATTATTATTATTCTTATTCTTTATTTCCCCCCAAAACTCAATTAACTTAACACATGACTTTTCTGCACAAACAATGTCATTATTTAAGTTATCATTATAAGATAAATCCTATATGTTAAAGCTTGTGTCTTGACTTAGTTAAACGATATCATAAATTTTAATTGTTAATTAATTAAACATGTGACAGCAATGTGAATATTTAATGAAGCATTCTTGAAATCAGCTTATCAGAAGAAGCCTACATCCGATCTTAATTTTGTTTTTAGTTATAGGCTTGTTGGATTAGATAGATGTGCTATTTGTATTATTTTTGTCTGTCACGTCATCATGACATTATTTATGGCACGTTTTGTGTCTGTGTACAAAAGACATGGCTCAAAAAGTGTAACTACATTATTTGGTAGGTCAAAAACCATGATTTTTCTAAATAAATTGAATTTTAGATTGCTATATTACAAAGATCGTTTAGAAAACAGGAATGCTTTTACCAACAGTTATCCCAGACCATAAAAATTAATTAAAGCACAACATAATTGCACTATAATTAACTGTTAAATGTTCAATCTGAGCACCATTGGTACAACTTTGTGTGGGACTGCGCCACATTTCGCCGATCAGAATTGATTACAAATTTGTACACAGATATGCACTCGCCTGTTTTTCTAACGTTAATACAATGGTGTTTGCCGGTGTTACGAACCTATACAGGATTTTGTGGGGAAAACTGCAAACATGAATGTGGCGGGGTAGCGCTATTTTTTTTTTTGCGTTTTAAACTTGATATTGTGTTCTCCGATATTAGTTTGGCTTTCATTTACCAATTATTATGACGTCTCATATACTATAGCGCCCTCTATCGGTAAATGTTTTACTACATGAAGGATGCAGAATCTTTGCATTTTTAGGGTTTTCTTTCAAAGGCATCGCATGGGAATAAAAGTTATACCACCTCTTAAATATCGAAAAATCATAGTATGGCAAACATGCTTTCGTCATCGTGACGTCATCAGGTATCAAGTTACATTAATTCAAAGTTTAATAATGAAAAAATCGTATCTCCCGAAGCACATATCGCACAGTCATTTTGAAGCTTAGAGCACGTGTGGCATTTTATTTAAACATATGACCCAAATTTGACCTTTCCTTCAGGTCCAAACAGAAATCTCCTGAACTAAATTTCATAAAGTCGTAATCTTTATATTGTTTTGTAGCTTACATTGTATGTGACATTTCGTTTACAGGCGTGACCCACTTTGACCCTTACTTCTGGTCCAAACAGGAAGCTCTAAATTTCAAAAAAGCATATCTCATGTGCCAAATGTCGTAGAGTCATAATCTTTGTTTCATTTGTAGCTTACATCATATGTGACATTTAGTTATTAGGCATGACCCCACTTTGACCTTTACTTCCGGTACCAAAAAAAGCTCTAAATTTCAAAAAAGCATATTTTATGTGCCAAATGTCCTTAAGTAATCATCTTTGTTCCATTTGTAGCTTACATCATATATGACATTTGGTAACTAGGCGTGACCCCACTTGGACCTTTACTTCTGGTCCAAACAGGAAGCTCTAAATTTCAAAAAAGCATATCTCATTTGCCAAATGTCCTAGAGTAATAATCTTTGTTCCATTTGTAGCTTACATCACATGTAAAATTTGGTTATTAGGCATGACCCTACTTTGACCTTTACTTCCGGTCGAAACAGGAAGCTCTAAATTAACAAAATCGTAACCAGAAATTCTATATTTAAAAAATTATACCACATAGCTTAGAGTCATGATGTTTGTGCCGTTTCGTAGCAATTGTGATATTTTCATTTACAGGTGTGACCCCACTATGACTTTTACTTCCAGTCCAAACAGGAAGCTTTAATTTTAGAGAGGTATATCTCCTTAACTAAATGTCATAGAGTCATAGAGTGTATAATCAAAGTAAAACAACTTCAGAACAGCTATGAGTTTGTCCACAAACACCTAATGTCTAGTTATTTTTGTTTCTTACAGCCCAGTGATAGCTACAGCCGACCACAAACCCAACAAACTCAACTGAAATTGGTAAGTTATAAATGTCTTGGTTATTTTTTAATAAATAGTATCTCAAAGAACCATTTCGTTTGATGTTCAATAATTGATAAGTATACTAGCTGTTCTTTTCAAGGGAAATTTTAGGATGAAATCTTTATGTTTGTCTATCTACATGTACTTGTCCCAAAACTGCCTTGGATGTCAATAAGGCAGCACTGACTGATGACTGTGTGACCAGCTCTCCACCTTGTTTGGTTTTGTATTGCCTCCTGGTAATTTGGCAAACCTTAAGCCTATCCACTCATTGATGTCATGATCCTTTTTCTTCTGCCTACGTGCCATTTATCTTTCTTTCTTTGCCCTGCCACACAAAATAATGGGCAAAAAATACCAGGCACAATTGAGACCTGTCTTAAATTTGAATTGATACACAACTTTTACTTTTTGTTCACAGAAGAGAGTTTCAATCGACAGTAATCAGAACAAGATGACAGCTCACGTCCATGCAGAAATCTCACCAATGTCCAGGTAACAACCCTTACCAACCTATCAACAATGGATGTGAACCACCTTAACTTTATTCCAGACAAACTGACAGTTTCTCAAAAAGCCAATATTTTTCTGTTTCATTATAAGCTGAAGGGCTTTCTTGATTAAGAGGCACTTTGTTTTTTTACATGACAAAATGTTCATGCTCTAAAAGCTGATGGAAGAAAATAAAAGACAAGAAAAACCACCCATTCACCGTCAGGAAAGTTACTTTGGTAAATTTTTCAACTTGAAATTGGTTTTGCATCTTTGCTTTGCACAAGCAATAGAATGTTGCTGTAGACTGGGCTCTTGCTAATACCTGATGAGTACACCAAATTGGTAGACATAATTTATTACTTTAAAGGTGGGTTCATAGTAAGTTGCATGGTGATAATCGTTGAACACTGATGATCGCCAGCATCTTCAGTGACTAGTCACTGATGGCTCAGCCATAATTATAAACTGTTTTTTTATGATCATGTGTCAAGTTTTCAGTCGTGCGACCATCATGTGATTGACTATAAAGCAGCCTTCCAACCCTCCAAAGCTCGGTTAACAAGTAGGTGCCGGATGATGTGTATACAAGCAAATGTTTCCCTACCTGGAAACAGAGGCTGTGTAAAGGTCATTATGTTATTTCTGACCACTGGAGCAAAGGTCGCCCAGACATTCCACTGTGGAGAATGCACAGACCACACACATGCCTTGAATGCAGGGTCTTGAATATATTGGCATTTTGTGGCTATTGAGAGGTGGTTTTTGTGTATCCCCGGTTACAGACTTTTGTCCTTTTGTTCCAAGAAGAGGATTACGAGGCATCGAGAGGCTTCCACCATTGTTTATTCATTGTACAGGTATTTCGGCTCAATGGAGGTAAGTCAGTAAGCCGTCAATGGAGCCACATATCCATGTTTAGTACCACTCCTATGCCGTAGGTAACGGCCGATGTTTTGCAGTTCATGCTGCGTGAGTTTGACATTTTCTCGGTCGAGAAACAAAACGGACAATCCAATAAAGAGAATCTTTGTTCTCTTGGCATTGTCAAGTCAGGTTTTCTTTGTGCCAGCGGTACCCTCAAAGAAAAAAGATTCAGACAAGCCCGCCAAAAGAATCCTGCAGGTGGATGGAACAACAACAAAAAGAATCCTGGTGGCAACTGGTTAAGATTTTCTAGTGATTTAAACCAACCATTTGAAACCATTCAACTGTGCAGGTTGTGTACGATGGCACTACTGTGCACAGAACTAACTGTGTACAGTGCAGATACACTCACCACTTGATAGGCTATTGCAGGCTGGCATAGTTTATCTGTCATTCAAAACTACAGTGGATGATATTAATTGGTCAGACAGTAGGAGGTTAATTTAATCATTTGTGGTGTGTTGTGGCTGAGTGGTTCGTGCGTCGGACTCAAGCTCTGGTGGCTGAGTCGTCGGAGTGTGGGTTCGAGTCCCGGTCATGACACTTGTGTCCTTGAGCAAGGCACTTAACCATAATTGCTTCGTAAAAGTTGGGGAGGTAGAGCTTTCTGCTCTACCAGCCAGGCTTCTGATGGATGATACCCAAGCCTACATCCTTACGGACTGTAAAGAAGGTAACCCATTTCAGCCCAGTAGTAGGCGGCAATGGCCCCTGGGAAAACAGTTGATTTGTAGCCTACACCTTGAGTGGCTTACTGGCCTTGTGTGTCAGGCGACTTGCATAAAAAAATGAATAAATAAATAAAACATTAGCTCTTTCAAATTAGGCCTAGTTCATAACTTGGAGTCTGATCAATTGGATAAGATTTGATTTTGCCTCATTTCTGTTTTTCTTACAAGAAATCTCCTAAAGGCGCCGAACCATTGATATGCAGATTGATACTTAACCCAAAAAAAAGTTCCACTTTTGTCTTTTGTTTCAGAGGAGGGGAGAGCCATATCAAGTACTCTTTTGATCTTGATGTGGACTATATCACAGAAAGACTCATTGGTAATTTTTATTTTTATATAATTATTGTTACTTTGTTTCCTTTAGCTGTTTTGTATTTCCATCTGTGCTTCAAGTAATACCAAACTTGAACCTCAATAATAAAAAAATGAACATGATGAACATGATCAACATAGTTTTCTTAATCAATTATTATTAAATGTACCAGTCCTCCAGACTTCCATCTGAAACACTAAGTCAAGAAAGTAACCTTTGAACACCCCAGAATCACTGTTACTTGTTTGCTTGCCACAATCCGCATAAGCATATACATAAACATGCACAAAATTCCTTACCAAACATAACAGTTTTTATGTTGTTTTCACTACAAGATGTTGATTTTTTCATTTGATGGAATTTCCATAAGTTGGTTGTATAGTGTATTTATTGAAAACTAGAGGATGGGATTGATCATGCATTTCCAAAAACTGCTGATGTAATACACCTATAAATGTAATGAATGGAAGTGATTGATGTATGGCTATGTTTTGATGTATTAGGTGTGTCCTTCCCGTCTGGAGGATTAGAGGCCCAGTACCGTAGTAACCTCAGGGATGTTGTACGGATGCTGAAGAGTAAACATCAAGACAATTATGTCATCTTCAACCTCTCTCAGAAACGCCATGACCTCAATAAGCTCAATCCCCAGGTTAGTTAAGCCCTCATTGTTGGGCTCCCTGTGCACCATATTGATATTTGTCTAGAACAATCGAAGGGGCCAGACCATTTGCTTCCAACCTCTGTTTGGTCACATTGACTTGAACTAAAGATAACACAAGATGACTGCAATATGATATGAACTCACTGTACATAAAAATGACAAACTTTCGGAAATTGAATATTGACGCGAATCTTGTAATGCATTGGTTGAAAGAGTATGTTTATAGACCCCTTGCATATGACTTGACAAGCTCATTGATATGACTTGACCTCACCAAGGTCAAAGAAAGACCAATCATCAGCTTAGAGTTGTTCATGGTACATACATGGGTGCATGTTTTTATTGATTGACCTCGGTGATGGTGGCCTGCACAATCGATCTATTTCTTCTTTCTTTTTATCAAGAAACTAATCTCGAAATTAAATTGTCAAAAATTCAACATGACTGGTGCTCATTTTTCCTGAAACCAGGCTTTAGTGTAGGCTTGGATGTTTCACACAGTGGAGATATGATCTGTTTTGGAAGAGTTGATAACTCTGAACAGAGTTTCTTCTCAACATTTTTTCAACTACAGTAGTGGGCTTTAGACACAGCAGGAGACTAACTGTAGTGGACTGTTTTTATTTATGCCCTTGCGCATCAGCACTTGTGAGGTCCTGACAACAAAAGAACAATGGACCCCATAAGGCAATTTCAAAAGGAACAATTGGACCCCACAGGGGGATTCTTTAGAAAAAAGACAACCAGTTGAACAATGAAGGACTTTGCATATCAACTTCTAATTTGGTGTGTGGATTGGTCTTGGGATCCCCCTGAAGTCTATTGTTTTTGAACTCCCGTAGGTCAAATGTAAAGGTCAATATGGCTTAAATAAGAAGTGGTATTTGCACTATCAAAGGAAAGTGTAGGTTTTAAATTGATCTTTCTACATTGCCTATTGAACTTGGGATACATAGTAAGTCAAGGGTCAAAATTAATGTTTCCACAAAACCAGATGGTGCAATGGACTTTGTTTAAATGGTAAAGTCTAGTCATATGTATGGACCAGCTTGCGGGCATTAGTGTTTACCAAACACAACTTTTCTTGTGTTTTTTCACATTCGACGGATGAGAGCACTTTAAAAAGGAATATTTCTCAGGGTTATTGGTTCTTGTAGGACTTTTTCATCGAGTGAGCTTTTGAATACTTATTGGACAATTTTGAAATTAGGTTGGCATGGGATGTATATTTTGATTAGGTGTTGAATGTCATTGGGCACTCTCCGAGGCACACATTCACTGGCATAGGGTATGAACCTAACATCTGCCGAGACAGATGTCTCTCCCGCTGAGTGTATTGGGTACACTGATGATGGTGTGAATTACAACAGGGAAAAGTTCATTTTGCATTGGCTGATGATGTCAAATGAGCTTAAGCTCCGATCTCATCTTGCAGTTATTGAAATGCACCTGAAACTTGTCTGTTGGAACCATGAGGGTTTCTCCTTCACCTGGGTTGAGATCTCAAGGGTCCAATTTCATGGAGCTGCTTTGCAGTACAGATATATGATTATCCAAAATAAGCAGAGAACCAGGGGAAAAAATACACAGGACATTGTATTTTGGCTGGTAAACTTTTAATGGCCAACAAATTTGTTGTACTCAGCTGTTTTTTGCGCTCAAGCAAGCTGTCATAAAATGGGCTAAGATTTAAACAGCTGCCTGGTTGGAAATACTACTGAATAATTTATTCTTTGTGCTGAGTGAACATCAGCAGATAGCTAGTCATTACTGGTATCCTGTCCCTGGTAAATGTGAGGTTATTTTCTCTGCTACTATTGTTGCACACTAAGAAGTGGCACAGGGTCCAATTGCACAAATCTACATGGTATCATGCACATAAATTGCCTAAATACAGAAATATCTTGCTTAACAGATATTGGTTACCACCATCCACATCAACCATGTAATCAACATTGTTAAGTGTAATATTCTGGTTAATAGCTTTATGTAATTGGGCCCCGATTAGGGGGTTTATAACCCTGCAGATTTACAGTTCGTGACTCAAGAGATACTGGCGTCAGAGTTCAACAGTATATCTGTCAGACACGGTCTTAATTTAATTTTTCTACTTGTCACTCATTAGTAGTACGTTTGTTACAAAGATTTTAGAGGGATCTGTTTACATTAGGACCAACAAACCAGCATTTAAAGGTTTAGAAACTAGGTTCCTTAAAGCAAAGAATCTAAAGCAGGCGGGGAAGGGGAAAGATGTTGACTTAAAACTCTACCTTCTTCACAGACTTATCAAATAGGATACAGATTTAAGATTTAATGCAAAAATTAGTTAACTTCATACCAGTTTAAGAATGGCTATTGACTGGCATCCCCAAACAAAGATATTGACAAAATAGGGAGACCACCAACATTAGGGCTGGATAGCTCAGTTGGTACAGCACCGGCAGTTTAATCCGGGGGTTCCAGGTTCATATCCCATTCCAGTATGTTTTTCTTTGGTCACCCCAAAATTTGGTTAACTTTGTTCAGTTTTTGCAAATGTTTAATTGCAGATCTAGTTGTTGACACACATAATCCGGTTAAAAATGGCATTAGTCAATTATAAAAACTGGCTTTTTGAGTTGGTACTTTGTGGTGTCCATGTTTAAAAAGTGGTTCATATTTCAAATGATTGGGTGTCAGTCTTGGCAAAGTTTTATGTTTTTTTGTTCTGTTAAGTGCACTTTGAGCCTTTATTAGTCTCTTGATGAAAATCGTGGTGTTTAACCGCAAACAAAATCTGACAAAACAATTGTTTTTGAATGAATTAAGTCAAACACTTGTGCTGTGTTTTTGGTTGTAGGTGTATGATCTTGGCTGGCCTGACCATCTGGCCCCACCATTGGAGAAGTTGTGTAGTATCTGCAAGCACATAGAGACATGGCTGAAAGCAGAATCCCAGCATGTGGTCGTACTGCATTGCAAGGTATGCTAACATACCCGCTCCCCCCTCCCCCTCCCCCCAAAAACAAACAAAACAATAACTGAATGGCTCTCTTTCGAGGCCTCTTTATACAGAAGGACTTTGGTAGCATAATTGTTTACACTTTTCCAATGGTCCAACTATCCTCAGGAAGATTATTTGAAAATTGGAACGAAAATGTTTGCCTTGATTAAGATTGCCTTGGACTAGTTGCCTGTACATTGCCTCATCATCATCCACTGGGCCATAAACTGTAGCTCGCTCTGTTCAGCTTGTTCATTCTTAAGAGTGAGAGGGATGGAGTCTTGAGGCATTGAGACATTAACCGTCGTTTACTTTCACAATGGGTACTGTACCTGTTAAGTTTCTTCAAAGCCTGTGGCAATTAAACTTTTTATTATTGAGTGGTTTATTGATAAATATTCTTCCAGGCAGCCATAAAGCTGAATTGCAACATTATTACAATAAAAATATAAGCATATATTGTACAGGTTGTTATGGTTTCTATGATTGATTAGTTGTGATAATCTTTGTCTTTACAGGGAGGCAGAGGTCCCATCGGTATGATTGTATTGGCCTACATGAATTACATCAACATCACCTCAAAGTAAGTTTAAACAAGAGGTACTCTCCTTGTATTGCCTCACTTTGGAACTTCTGACCTGTACCCTGCCTCGCCATTACCTATATATAATTTGACCATTTCAAACATAATGATAATATCTCTACCTTTTTTGTAGTCTCCACCTTGAGTGGCCATAACATTTGATGGACAACCCTCATAAGCAAACATAAAGGTCAATGAAGGTTTAGGAAGGTTTCATATATGCATAATTATTCCAAAAGGGGTAGTCCCACCGATTTTGTTGTACCAAAAATGAAATTGCCAGAGTGCAATTTATTTTTTTACTACAGAATGCGTGGATGGAATTTCTTTCCTCATAGCATCAAAGGTTCCAACAGTCATTATCAATTGAAAAGGGCAGTGAAAAAAAACACCTCTCTTCTCAGTTTTTAAACAGTTGAATTTTTAAGCACTCTTCTTCACTATTTGCTGTGCAAAAATACTTTATTGACCCATTTTTGTATTGTATTTGTTTGCCTTTGTGTTTTCTTTGTATGGACCCCGATGGACATAAGCTGTGATTGTAAACAGCCTCTTTGGCTATCCTTGGCTTTGTGATCAGTTTATTTTGTATGTGTCACTTTGTATTGTTGTTAATGTTTGCCAAATAAAATGACTGAATGAATGAGAGAAAGTTGGATCTACAATGTTTTTCAAATAATGGATGCATTGCAGTGCATTGTTGTAGAATATAATCATGAGGGGGAAATCTGGACTATTCCATTTCACGAGGGCTTCACCTTGTGAAATGGAAAAGCCAGGTTTTACTGAGTGATATTATTCTGCGACAATGCAGGAACAAAATGCATTCAATATTTGTTGTAATAACTCAAAAATAGATCCTTGTGAAGTGATATGTCCTCTTTGTATCATGGGGGGGGATGAGGAAGGAGAAACAATCGTCTATTGAAAAAGGACAAACATTCACCAAATTATACAAACTGCAACTAATTTATTTCTCAGTAGCAGTAGACAATTATAACAAAACACTGCACAGTAAAATGCAATAGAAATATAACATGAAGGTCAAGGGAAAAATGTGGTTGGCCACTATATGCTACTACTTAAGAACATATAAATATGCTACAATAACACATGATTCAAAGAGTCTCCAAAAATGCAATATTTCTCTGATAAAATGATTGGTTTCAAGACACTATACTCGAAGGGAGTTTCCTTAACCAGTTACCGCCGGGATTCTTTTATTTATTTCCATCCCCCTGGCAGGATTATTTTGTCGGAATTGTTGAAATAATGTTTCTGTGAGAGTACAGCTGGCACAAAGAAACCCTGGCTTGACAAAGCCAGGAGAACAAAGATTCTTTTTCTTGCATTGTGCATTTTGTTTTCTCGACCGAGAAAATGTCAAATTCAATCACCCCATAAGATTGGTACTAAACCATGGCTTGATTCCTGGCTCACTCTGACTTACCTTCAGTGAGCTGAATGCTATGAATAAACAATGGTGGAAGCCTCTCAATGTCTCGTAATCTTCTCAAAGTCAAACAGAAAAGAGAGCATTTTAAATGTCGCGGACACAAACTTTTTTACTGTCTACATGCAAATTTAAAGTTACAGCAACACTGGGGGCACATTTGGTATCCCTACACTTGTCATTTGAATTTTGTTCATGATAAACACAAAATAGACGTGGAAACTCGTCCAATCCACTTAAAAAACTCTTCTAAGCAACCAGGACAACTCCATGTACATACTTGCATTGTTGACTCTGGACACGGTCTTGCCTCGTTTGGATAAATTAATGGGCGGGAAACGATTACTTTGGAAATGACACTGCGGAGCATTCAAAACATCCTATAATTATCCATATAGGACTCCTATACTAAATTTTGGAGCATCGCAGCATTATCAGTCAATCAATCAATTCAATCAATTCAGTTTATTGGTCCTACCATGGAGGAAAAATTTCTTGCATACTGCAATCAGTAAATATACTGAAATTGAATTTAATTTAACATTATCTGAGCAGATGTTGATTAATGTCTGGGTTGATCATTGGTGATACGGACTGCGAATGGAATGAACTGAGGTATCTGTGTGTTTTGAGTCGAAGTGACTGCCATCTCCTACTACTCCTTAACCCGATGGCAAAATAATTTGTTTAGTGGATGGTTGATAGGACTTTTAACCAATTCTGCTTTAGATAAAGCCCTTTCTTTACAAATTTCATAAAGGTCTATGTCTAATCAAACAGAACCTCTTTTGTTTTTGAGGAATTTAGTTTTAGATAGTTACCATTACACAAATCACTAAAGCCTATATTCCCCTCCTGCTGGTTCTTTATGTGCCCAAGCATGCCAAGAGTCACTGTATCATCGGCATTTGAACATTTTCATTGAACTGAGGTTGGATGTCCATGTACAGTCATTTGTGTAAAGATAATAATATACCAAAGTCTTATATAGCGCACATATCTACCAACTTAGGTACTCAAAGGCACTGATTGTATTTATTTTTAAGGCAGGTTTATGAGGTTTTTTTTATTATGAGAGTCATTTATGTAGCACCTTGTAATAGTGTTCAAGGTGCTGCGGGGCATTCAGCAGCCACTGCCAGAAACACCGGGGCAAACCCCTTCTCTTAGGGATAAGTGTAACTGGGTTCTTTTACGTGCATTACACAACTCACGGGACCAACGGCTTTACGTTCCATGCTGATCAGAACACCAGAGCTTGAGTCCAGTGTGCTTGACCACTAGGCCATGACACTCCACAATAATAAACAAATGATAATGGAATAATTAGAAAGGTGAGATGACACAACCCTGGGGTGAACCAGGATTACAAACTATTGAGGGAATATTGTTTACTTTTACTTGTTGGATTCTCGCTGAAAGAAAGTCTCTTCCACAAAAAAGGACATAACATTTCACCACATCAGTTTTGTTATTTATATCAACACCTGAGTTCACAAGTACTTCTCTTCAGTTCAGAGACGGCGATGGACAGGTATGCCATGAAGCGTTTCTTAGAGGCCAAGACGGAATCAGCCATGCACCCATCTCAACACCGCTATGTCAACTACTTCACCGGTCTGCTAATGAGGTCAATACATGTCAACAGCGCACCTCTGTTCCTGCATCATGTACTGATACATGGGGTACCTAACTATGACATCAATGGAGGTGGGTATGGATGCAATGGATGCTGAATAGTATTCTGAAGTTCCTTAGCAGAAAATATTGCTTAACAAAATTATATGCTGCAGGGAACCAGTCACAAGCAATTTACGTGGCATGGTACTGGTTATATGTTTCTGTTAAGTGTAATTTATCTGCACTTAACAAATTTCTGTGTGTGTTATTAGGTGTTTGGGCAGCCTGAACAACTATTGTTATTGTTCAGGTTTTTAAAAAATGGTATAAAGTTGAAACTTTACATTCTGTCAGACTATAACTTGTAGATGCAGTAGAGGTTGTGACTTCATAGGGTGTCGAATTACAGTGCTTTACAATTTTACAAGTAATTATTTCAAAACCCTCCGTCATGAAATTCAAAAAGATATGGTAATAAATTATTTATTGTCCTATAGTACAGTAAATGATTGAAATTTTTGTTTGTTTAGGTGACCTTGCCTGAAGTTGAATTTATGAGTATTAAACAACGATATCTCATAAACTGTTTATTTGTTTGATTGTCATATTGCAGTGTAATTGAGGTTTACATATAAAACATCGGTGCAAAGTATAAAATCAGTCACATGACACAACCGGAAATTAAAGTGTGAAAACTGCATTTTCAGAGGTTTTTTTTACAAAGTATAGTTGATAAATTATTTCAAAGCCCTCCGTCTTGAAACAGGAAACAGCTATGGCAGTATGTGTTTCACCATCGTATAATACGGTTAAACTTTGACATTTTTTAGTGGATGCGTGACATTGGCAGAGGTCATCTTCCCGTCAAAACCGGATGTTGAAGTTTGTTATGAATATCTCTTAACCTACATGTCAGAATGTCACGTAATTTGATAGGTCTTAGAATGATCGTTACACATGAAAACAATTATTTTTTGATTGCAAATACTTGAAAACAACCCTTCTAAAAGTCATAAACATTGGCGAAATACAAATGTATGACAATTGTATGCATTATCTGTGCAATGCCAGTACTGAAACTGTTGGCATTACGCCAACTTTCCTCATGAGTCTATTACACAGGGTTTATGCATACAACGGCTGTTTGATCAATTTAGCTGCTGAGTGCAACATTTTTGTGAAATCCGTACCATTCATAAAGTTTATGTGATTGTTTCGAAAAATCGTATTTGAAACTTTATGAGTGTGTTTCAATGTAACTGCGGTAAAATCAGGCATAAAACAGAATAAAACAAGAAAGCCATAAAACTATGGATTGTTGCAAATAGCGTAACTAAAGGCAGCATTGTAAATTGTGTTCACAACATGTTTTTGAATTTGGAGAAGTTAACATTATTGTACATCAGGGTGTTGAAATTATTATTAGTTATAAACTTAAAGGTAAAATGCTGGAACATTGTTCCCTTAATCCTTAAAGCGCACCAAAGCACACTGTAAACCTCGTGGCAGCAACAGCCCTCCGGTTTAAAAAACATAAGTAAAAAATCTCATGCTAGTGGATGACACCAAACAGCCATAGATAGAACTTGATCTGTACATGAAAAATCAACACTCGTTGGATATAAACCAATTGGCAGTAATATAAAACAATTATTCACGATCTGAAAAGTATGCCTGAGTCTTCATTTTAGGGTTTACTGCCAAAAGCCATGACAATGCATTTGACTTTTATTATATGATTTTTGTCAGTTTATCATGAATTATGATTTCAAATCAAAGCATCATGTTTTTGTCATTGATGTCATCATTAGCACAAATATCCCGAACACCTTACATATGTTTGTCAGATGACAAACACAGAAGCTCTACTTTTTATTAAAATAAGTGTGAATGTTGCTCCCATAGGTTGTCGACCTTTTCTGAGGGTTTATCAGGGGATGCAGCCCATCTATACATCTCCAGTATTGTAAGTAAAGACTCGGTGGTAGCTTGACATTACTAAGAAGATAGTGACATAAATACATACATATCAACATTTGTATAGGGCACATTTTTTCCCCTTGAGTTACAAAGTGTGTGAAAGGTTGCGATATACATGTAGTGCATACTTAATGATGTACTTGTATTTAAATACTTAAAACTGTCACATATTATGGTATAGAAAAGTTTGAAGCAGTTTGATTAATTGTGCAAGCATACTTGCATGGTGAAGATGTACAGTGTACATTAATGGTAGTGAGTTCTACTCATGAGGAGCAACAACAAGCATAAAGTTGGTTCAAGTACCTGGCATTAAAAACAAAACAAAAACATGATAGACATTATCGTGATGTATTAATAAAAAAAATACTTTTTCAAAACAAAGGTATCAATGTTGCTTAGCTCTTTATGTAAGTTGGTTCAAGTACCTGGCATTACTTTGAAAGGACTTATTAGTTCGTGTTTTTTTTTAAACTAATGAAACAAGTATTGGAAGTACCAACTGCAACTGGTTGAATAAATTATCTCTAGTTACAAAAAACAAAACAAAAAACATGAAAGACATTATTGTGATATATTAATAAAATACATACTTTTTGAAAACAAAGGTATCAATGTTGCTCAGCTCTTTATGTAAGTTTGTGTCTGAAATGAGCAGCTCCGATTGTGGCTTGTGGCTTTTATTGCATTGTTGAGGTGCGGTTTAATGTACGCAGCAGACTTGTTGATCTAGCCGTGACTGTAGCCATAGCCATAGTTGTAGCCATAGCTGTAGCTATTGTATCACTCACAGCCAAAGCTTCTTTACAAGAAAACAAAACATTTTCTAGGATCTGTTACATTGGTTTCCTTTATTGTTCCCTCATTACTTCCATCAACAGTTCAGTGCCAGAGGGTACCAGTCGATTCGCCATCACATTGGACCAGGCCTTGCCTATCAGGGGGGACATCTTGATCAAGTGCTACCACAAGAAGTTCCGAGCAACAACGCGCGACGTCATCTTCCGATGTCAGTTTCACACGACGGCCATCATGGAGTGCCGTCTAGTGTACCAGAAGAGCGATCTTGATGATGCCTGCACTGGTGGGTTGTGGTATTCTTTGTTAATTTTGATACTCAAAATAATCAACAATAATCTCTTCCAGCAGCAACTAAAAGCATGCTTGTTCACACTTGCATTTGCCACCATTTAAAAAATAATTTTTCTTTAGATTGATTCCTTTTAATAATTTTTTACAGGAAATTACGCCTTACTAATGCCATATAAGTTATTGTTATTATCACCGGTTTAATTTTAACGTAAATGTTTTAAAAAACTTGTGCATTCTGTTCTACATTGTACTGATAGATGCCCGATTCCCAGAGTTCACCAAAGTGGAGTTTGTTTTCTCTCAGACACCAGACAGACTCCACGGAAGCGATTACGTGCCTGGAAGTAACTTCCCTGCAGATAACTCTGATGATCCGCTCATCCGATGGGACTCCTATGAGAACTTTGAAACGACCATTGACGGTGGAGGTAGGAACAGCTGATTATGGGGCTTCTTTAATTTATTAATTTCTTGTAATGAAAACAAGGATGCCTTCAAACGCCTCTGTGTGTTCATTTGTGTATATCTGGTAATACCACTGAGAATTCTTTCTACAAAAGCAAGCTTAATCACTTTAGCCCAGAAGCATGGAAACCTTTTAAGTAGTTACCAGAAATACCAGTCTAAATTCCTCTTCTTTCATGTTCACAGTACTCAAGCTGTATGGCTTAATGCCCCATTCAAAATGGCAAAACAATTGTGATACCACATCTTGGTCAAGATCACAAGTGTAACAAGTAGCCAAGCTGACACTTGTTAATCAACTCTCAAAGTTCTCCCAGATTTATTAAAGATGACAATGGGTTAATCCATTCAATGATGAAATGATTTGTGTCCTTGTTGTACTTGTCACAGACTACTCTCCAGAGATCATTGACTTTTCCATCAACATGAATAACAACATCCCGCACAGCTCCGCTCCAGATGGCAGCTTGTATGCTGAGGTTCAGAAGACACCCAGTCCCGTTCGCCAAGAGAACCCATTCTTCAGCAGCCCCTACAACATTGCGCCACCCACATCTCCCATATCCAATCAGCTGAAACCCATTATGCCCGGTGCGGTTGACTACGAGATGGGTCCTCGCAGCCCCATGCAGACCACCCAGATGGCTGTGTTGCGCGCCAAGATGAACGCCCAGAAAGATCCAGGTTACCAGACCAGTAGGCAGAGAACGCCAAGTCCCCGTACTCCGACCAGTGATCCACCCAGCCCAATGCAACCCCAAGCACCATCATCAACTCAGCCCATCAGCCAGTCCCCAGCCCAGAGACCCACTGAGTTAATGAATGGACCAAAGTCGACACCGGAGACCCCCTCTACCCCTCAGCAGAAGAGGATGATGAATTACAAGGAAAGGCGGGACCTGGATGATCTGCTAAGGGGTATTGGAGACAATGCACCGGTCATTCCCAGCTCTAATAGTCAGGGATCAAGGGATGAGGTAAATACTCTGTCTTAGATTGTACCTCAAGTGTAACTAAATAAAAGATAAAACCTTCTTTCAATATGCATTTCTCTATCTACAGAAAGGTTGCTTTTGAAAAGTAGTTCTTGCTTGCACATGGATTGACATTTTGTTTAAATTTTGAAGATATAATATACCTTTTGCAAAATGTTTTGAATTATGGAGAAAAAGTATAATATACCTTTTATCCAAAACTGAATTTGAACTGTTATGAATAGGGGTAGTTCTGTGAGTGCAGAATCCACGTGTTCAATTAGGATTTGAAATCTAAATGTAACTGTGAACTAACAATGCAAGTCTACAAAGAGATATAAACTTTAATACTTGAAATTTTAGTTAAAAAAAAACAAGTTTTTTTTATGTTAATTATGCACCAACTGAGGTCTCAATACTGATTTCACAGTTTAATCATTATCATACTTTTTCCTTCAAATTAAATCTTGAAATATGTGACTCTTGTCTTCCCTTCTCACCCTCTCACAGGCTTTTGTTAATTTTAAATCCTGCATAATTGATGAGGAAATATTTACTCTTTAAACAGGTGGTGGAAAAGAGAAAAATTGTGGACGTCCAAGCTCAGATGTCACAGCTTCCTCCAATGGAATCTCAACGCCCACCGACTCCAAAAATTTATCACCCTCAGCCTCGGAGTGCACTAGATCTTGAGAATCCATATGCTGAAATCACTGATGCTGTCCCAAACAGGGGCCTGGCTCTGAATAATGAAACCATCCAGCTCAATCAGACCCCCGTCGTGGACCAAACAGCTTTCACCCATGTGGAGACTGTCGAGAGTGTGAAAATGCCAGATTTTGACAAACTCAGAACTCCACAGAACCACGACAACCCGACCTATGCAGTGACTAAGGAGAGAGATCAGCTTTCGCAATCCAGTGCACCTCAAATGACTCCAAATGTTTCACACTTGAACAACGGGAATCAGTACGCTTATCCATTAGGCTCAAACCAACCTTCATCTGTTTGGGAGCCCCGGCCATTGCGGGCAAAGAAGGAACAGCTTGTGTTCATCTACAAAGAGGATCCAATATCTCCACAGGGCCCACCAGTGCCTCCTTTACCTGAGGAGTATCTCCGCAATCAGTCAGACCAGCCCGATTCGTCTAAGCTGCCATCCGGCAGCAGGACATCGGCAGAGGTCGGGGATGATGCAATGACGTGGCTTCAGAAGCAGCAACAGAAACTTAAAGAGAAGCGTGAAAGGGAAGGTACCGTCAACGATCCCACCTTTCAAACACCTAAAAGGGAACTCCCTAGGGTTCCCGAACCCACACAAGAGCTCCCCCCTCGGCCTGATAGGGTGCCCGAACCCATGTACCAGTCACAGATCATGACCGTTCCCAGGGATGAGATACCAATGGACAACCTGACCTGGCTGGAGCAGAAGCAGAGGAAGCTGCAGGAGAAGAGACTACAAGAGGAGCAATCAAGACCTTTGTTTATTAACACCTCCCATCAGACTCCGTCTTATGGTATGCCTTCTAGGACAGATTCTTCAGGTAACTAGCTTTGTTTTATTGACCTTGTCTCAGTACTTAAATTGCTGCCTCTATTTTTTTTATTTATTTTTTTTTTTAATGACATGGTTAAATCAAATATTCAAGCGTTATCTCTTGGCACCATCCACTCATTACTTACTTGAAATACACCTCTGTGTCATTCATACTCATTAGCCAATCATTCATTACAATTTGTCAAACCTTCATCACTTGCTACATATAAGCTATATATTTGTCACTTGCTCATACATAATAATGATAATCATCCTAATAATGTTCTTATATAGCACTCAAAACCACCACTAAGTGATGCTCATAGTGCTCAAACAATATTACCCCTGGTCACTTGGCCATTAATTTCATTCCTTAACCCATCTTGGCTCCCTGTGTTTTCAAAAAGTGTGTAGCACACCAAGCTGAATCAATCACATGAACCATCTCTGCCCACACGCGTACCCATTTACCTCTGGGTGACGAGAAGCAATTAAAAGTTTTAATAATACAAAGTGTTTTAAAAAAAATAAAAAATAACCTTGTGCTCTTACTGGACTTGGAACAATTCTTTCTATACACACTGCACATGTGTTTTTACGTACTGCACATTTGTGTTGTGATAAGACAGTTCAAGATGGCCATTCACACACATGTAGACAGTTCTGACTCTTGTTTTTAAGCTGTTAGAGTTTGATGGTTTGTAGGTTGAATAACAATTTGTCTAAATGTTTGCATCAGGAACGGATTTGTTATCTTGTAGTAAACATTAAACCTCCTGATATCTCCAATCACCCTTTAAAAAAAACGTGTAATGAAACCTCACCTTTGTCTAATCTCTGTAGGTTTGAGTAGTACAGCAAACAGGTCCTTAAATCGCCCACAGCTCACTGACTTAGAGAAGTCCATCAGTGAACTCTCTAACATCAAGTCCCCTGATGCACCTGCAACTCACGGTCCCATGACGCCCCCTCACACCTACGATCACGAAAGTAACTCGGTACAGCTGGAGATGTGGCAGAGTCACCAGCGACCTCTGAACCGGCAGGCATCGGACACAACCTTTGATCGGGAAAAACCCGTCAGCCTCAGTCGGCAGAAAGATCTCAACCAGGCACCCCAGATGCCCACATACATGGATTCCTTACCCCCTACTGGGTCCTCAACTGCTGGGTAAGAAAAAAAGTCACTTTCTTCTTTGGTGCTTCGGAGAAAACTGATTTTTAAATGGGAGAAGTTTACTACTCATTAACAAATCATATCCCCCTCTAGTAACAAAAATGTATTTATCTATTCTGTCAATTCCCTCATATAATAAAGCAAGTATAACATTTTTAACCCTTGGTCTAGGCGTATCTCAAAACTGAATTTGAGTTATTTTTTGCTTCTTTAACATGGTTGAAAAATGAAAAATCTTAAATTGTTAAATCTTGCCTGAATGTTTGAGGCTATCATGACATTATCTGTCAAGCAGTGTATTTTAGTTGTAAGTTGGCTGCATGCAATGTGAAGTGTAATGCAGATATATTCTAGTGAACTATCAGTCATTTTTGTATGCTGATATCATGTTATATGAAAGTTTGTCCGTTTCCAAATTCTCTAATTTTTGTATGACGGCATGGCTTGTGTACTGAAAGAGTTTTTGGTCAAACTAATTCAGTGATGTTAATGGGAAACTTTTGGGGACACTAGGTGGCAGCAAACTTTCCAGGTAATTCCATTGTTCTATGAAATGTGTGACACTCAGAGCTTCATTAACAATGGAAATTTAACTGTGATGTCTGCTTCAACCTAGCGTCCCAAAGTCTCCCATTGCTGTAAATTTCAAATAAAGTTTTACTTATTTATCCCAGTAGCTTCTTTACTAAAAGAAAACAGTTGTATAAACCCATTGTACTTCCTTGCTAGTGCCAAGACAACAGTGAGAAGAATTTCCCATTTTGCACAAAGCAAAACAAAACAATCAAAACTAAGTGCGTTTAATAAATTAGTTAGTAATCCTTGATGTGATGTAGTTTTGTGTGGGTTATGAAAATGAAACTTTATTTTGTAGTGAAAGCCTGTAAACTCTCTGTTTCACCCTTAACTCTACATTGTGACATTGGTTGCCATGGTGATTAGTGCATGCTTAATTATCATCTGTGTGTCCATTTGTTTCTCTTTTTGTTTCCATCCTCCATCTTGTTGGAATGACGTTGCATGTCATGAATCAACAACCATCTCAACAACAGATCTTCCCGTCACTGCATAACAAATCTCTCCTCGTCCTCGTCTCGAGAGAGACACCAAGAAAGTCTGGGCACACGGGCTTCTCCTAATTGTGGGTCACGCCCACCTCCTAATACCACCACTACCACCCAACCCCAACCAAATTCCGCTAATGCCACCACAACGGTCCCCACTGACCTGTCTCGTGATTCTGGCTACGCTTCTTCTCTCTCCTCCACCCTAACCGGAAATGATCCCATAAAAAGCACCAATGTTACCCGTGTTGTCGAGGCCGATGGTAGTGAGATCACCACCACCACGACAACGGAATGCAAAAAGAAGATCATCCACGTGTTTCCCGGGAAGGAGGGTTTTGATATGAAAAAACTTCCTTCAATGTTAATGGAAGAGATTAAGAAAGATGAGAGTGGGGGGCTGCAGAGCCGTTTAATGGAACTCATGAAAGAGAAAGGCATCAGGGGCAGTCCAAAACAAAAACATAAAGTGGAATCTGAGCGAAAGCAGTTCTCTAATCGTAGCAGGGAACAGTCGACAGTTTATTCAATGTCGCATAAGCAGCAAGACAATACGCCAGATACAGAATTGAGGAGCAGCCTAATAAAAACAGTTGAAAATAGTGAGATAGATTCAAGTGGAGTTTCAAAGATTCATTCACCTCACAATTCCTCCCGGAATGTCAGTCATTCTCAGAGTACTAACACTAGGGACTTCTCATCTCAATTCAAATCTGCTCCTTCCTCTCCACTAATCTCCTCATCTAGGAGACACACTAGTCACCATCAGTCTTCCATGACCAGCTCAAAAAGTCCTCATGACAAATCCCTTCCCAAGACCGAAATGCTGAAATCTTCCACCACGCATGCAAACATGAAATCGTCCTCATCAGACCACCCATTAACTCAGGACAAGCAGCCTCATGGATCACCCCATCAGACATACCTGTCAGATTCCTTTGATCAGAACATGTCCAAATCATCGTTAAGAAAAGCCTGGTCCCAGTCCCTTCCCAAAAGCGTGACCTATAAGAAGCACAATAATGATGAGAGCACAAGTCCTTCAAAGATGCATCAAACTGAGACCTTAATGTCTCCCCATGAACAAGGATTTGCCCCTTATCACAAAAAATCATCCAACCAAGAGGTCCGTTCTAAGAGGTCAACCTCTGGCACTCGATATTATCACTCCCTTCCCAAGGGGAGATCCTCTGGTCTATCACAGGGTTATGAGGATCTGAAGCATTCACCTCTTCAAGTTGGTCCACAAATCCACAGTAATCAAACCTCATCTGGGTTTGAACAGTTAACTCATAACTCAATGTTTTACTCTCTTCCAAGATCCCCACGTCATAATCATAACACACCTTCCAGTGTTGGTTTAATGTCACCTTCTAAATTTTCTCACTCTCTTGGTTCTACCTCACTCCCAAAGCACTCTCACTTTCTCGATGGTGACTCTAAACATAACCAGACAATCTCAGGGCAAAAGGGGAAGCCCATGGCAGACCCTGCACCCTTTATGGATGATACCTTTCTGTTTCGACCCGTTCCCTCATACCAATGGGTGATGCAGCGCATAGGGGGTCTGCGCAGTAAGTCACAAGTTAAATTGCCTGATCAAAGGGAGGGTAGAGAAAATCAGAGTTCACGTTCCAAAAGCACTGAACAGGTGTCTGATAGGACACACTATTACAGGGGAACCCAAGGTGGTTCACGTTCCAAAAGCAGTGACAGACTGTCTGATCGAACCCACCGCAATAGGGACATCCATGGGGAGTCACAGTCCAAAAGCACCAAGTGGGTACCTGATCAAACCCACTTTTATAAGGAAACCAAGGGGGGTTCACATTCCAAAAGCACTGAGCAGGTACCTGATCAAACCCAGTTTTACAGGGAAACCCAGGAAGGTTCACGTTCTAAAAGCACTGACAGACTGTCTGATCAAAACCACCAAAATAAGGACATCCAAGGGGGTCCAAATTGCAAAAGCACCAAGTGGGAACCTGATCAAACCCAGTTTCACAGGGAATCCCAGGGGGGTTCACGTTCCAAAAGCACCAAGCGGGAACCTGATCAAACCCAGTTTCACAGGGAATCTCAGGGGGGTTCACGTTCCAAAAGTACTGAGCGGGTACCTGATCAAACCCAGTTTTACAGGGAAACCCAGGAAGGTTCACGTTCTAAAAGCACTGACAGACTGTCTGATCAAAACCACCAAAATAAGGACATCCAAGGGGGTCCAAATTGCAAAAGCACCAAGTGGGAACCTGATCAAACCCAGTTTCACAGGGAATCCCAGGGGGGTTCACGTTCCAAAAGCACCAAGCGGGAACCTGATCAAACCCAGTTTCACAGGGAATCTCAGGGGGGTTCACGTTCCAAAAGCACCAAGCGGGAACCTGATCAAACCCAGTTTTACAGGGAATCCCAGGGGGGTTCACGTTCCAAAAGCACCAAGCGGGAACCTGATCAAACCCAGTTTTACAGGGAATCCCAGGGGGGTTCACGTTCCAAAAGCACCAAGCGGGAACCTGATCAAACCCAGTTTTACAGGGAATCCCAGGGGGGTTCACGTTCCAAAAGCACCAAGCGGGAACCTGATCAAACCCAGTTTTACAGGGAATCCCAGGGGGGTTCACGTTCCAAAAGCACCAAGCGGGAACCTGATCAAACCCAGTTTCACAGGGAATCCCAGGGGGGTTCACGTTCCAAAAGTACTGAGCGGGTACCTGATCAAACCCAGTTTTACAGGGAAACCCAGGAAGGTTCACGTTCCAAAAGCACTGACAGAATGACTGATCGAACCCACCATAATAGGGACATCCAGGGGGGTTCACGTTCCAAAAGCACTGAGCAGGTACCTGATCAAACCCAGTTTTACAGGGAAACCCAGTGGGGTTCACGTTCCAAAAGCACCAAGCGGGAACCTGATCAAACCCAGTTTCACAGGGAATCCCAGGGGGGTTCACGTTCCAAAAGCAGGGTACCTGATCAAACCCAGTATTACAGGGAAACTCGGGGGGGTTCACGTTCCAAAAGCACTGAGCGGGTACCTGATCAAACTCAGTGTTACCATGATACCCATGGGGGTTTACATCATAAACAAGGAATAACTGAAAAGGTTCGTGGTCGTCCTCTCGGTAGATCAAAGCCTAGGTCAGAGAAAAGAAGCCAAAGCCAGAATCACGATGTGTGGCAGAAAAGGGAAGAGCAGGATAACATTAACAGTCAAACTGAACAACGAGCTGTATCTGCTGACAGGTCAAGATTGTACGCTACTGATTACCACGACAACTCAACCAGAACGGAGGGAGGGACTTCCGGACACCCAATTGGCAGCAGTAACTATGGGACCATTTGGTCTAGACACACTAACCATAGCAACAATGCTAACCCTGCTAGTGTTGTAACGTCCGGGAAGTCACAGGGGGATCAGACTAACCAGAATGTTAATAACATTAACCTCATGGCTGGATTGGAAGATGCCATACGCATGTTGTCTGAATGGACCCATTTACAAAACCAAGAGCTGTCAAACCCAGGGCCTTCCAATAGCCCACCTCACGCTAAACATAACATGCATGTGAGTGATGTGGTGCATAGAGGTGATGTGACTGCCCCATCGAGGCAGCCTAACCTGCCCAATGGGTGGATTGGTCGTAGTGCTAACTACCAGTCACATACTCAACAACATAGGCAACCAGGGAGTGCGGAACCAACCAAGGAGGAGACGGTCGAGAAAGTGGATCTGCACATTGATGAATCTCAAATTAAAGAGCCACTCAGTCATCAGGGAAGAGGAACGGACAGGATAGCTGGTGAGTCTTAAACAGGAATTGAGTAGTAATTTTCAACTTCCCCTCTTGATAAATGGGAGGCCAGGGCTTAATTTTATTAATCATGTAAGCACAACAACTTGCTAAGCACAGAAAAAAACCTGTATAGCAGAAAGCAAAAATAGGTTACCAGCTAAAATGTCATAAAGTTTAGGTTGGCGGACTGGTACTCCATTAATATTTTGCTTAGCAAAGAACATTTCTAAACAGTCTTTTCTGCTGAACAGTTCTATGACATACTCAGGGGACATGCATACATTAAAAAACAATTCTGCATATATACATGTAACCTACACTACTCTTTTCAGAACCACCACACCACTTCTTTTCAAGTATAAATTCCTACGTGGTTTACCACCTGATGAACTCTTTTTTTCTAATCAAGTTCATTATGTAAACCTCCACAAATTTCTTAAACACCAATGCTTTTTGTTGCCCAGAAATTTAACTTTAAAAAAACTTCTCTGTAGATGTGACCGACAAAGAGCATCCCAAAAGCCAACCCCCAACAGGTCCCCTTGTCAAACCCAGCAAGGCCAAACAGATGCCACGACGTACACCTCATCAGTCAGGTTATGATTCAGACTCGGCTGTTCAGCAGTATTATGAGTCACCGATGTCAAATCATCCAGGAAGGGTACCGTCACCTGAGACTTGGCTACATAATCCAGGCGGTTTGCCCGTTCAAGTATGTATACTGAGAAAAAAACAACTTAAAAAATGAATTAAGAAAACAATTTCTACCTTTTTTATGCCCTGCGTTTGGCAAAGCCACCGAAGGGGCATACTGTTTCCTACATGTCCTACCCTGTACATATAAATACCTAACAGCCCTTGTGGGGTCCTGACAACAACAGAATAATAGACCCACAAAGCAATCTCAACAGGAACAATAGACCCCACAACGGGATTCTTTAGTAAAGGGACAGTAATAAGTTGAACAATGAAGTACCTCCCACGCTGGATCCATGGATGTGTGTGAGAGTTTGTTTAGGCATTCAAACTGGGGACTTATAACAAAAGAGGACAATAGGGTCCCCGGTTGGAAAAGGTCCCCAGTTGAAAATCGTGTTCAAAACCAATGGGAGCTGTTGCTAAAAAGTTAGAGTACAAACAAAAGAGGGACAATAGGAGGTCCCCGATTGGAGGTAAATACACACTTGTGTGTGTGTGTGTGTGTGTGTGCAATCATTGTCCGAACGATAACTCAAGAAGGACTTGGCATATCAACTCCAGACAGGGTGTGTGGATTGATCTTGAGATCCACCAGAAGCTCATAGCTTTTGGACCCTTAGTGTTTGCAAAACATGACTTTTCTTGTGTGTTTTTTAAATGTAAATGATGAAAAATTTTTGCCCAAATTAGGCAACTCAATGCAAGTCAGAATCAAATGTAATTTTTTATGATTTTAAAAGGAGGTAAATGTTACAAAGGCTATTTGCTTTCTCTAAGATGATAGAATGAGATCAAAACAATGTATAGATAACTTTTATTATTTGAAATTTCACGTGTGTTGCAGAAAATGCCATCTTTCGTGAATCTGCAAACTAACAGAAATATTATACTTGTCTTTACAACTAAAATTTAACAGATAGATTTAAATTTCAATCCTTTTAAAGTGCTCATATTTTTGGTTTTTTTGACATTGTGTTTAGGAGAGTGAATATTGGAATCGGATGGAAGGTCTGAAATCACCCAACCCGAAGGAGCAGTGGGCTCGTAAACCAGAGCAACAGGATTACTGCTCATCAAGTGAAAGCTTACAGAATGGGGCTGTCACTCCTAGATTCCCTGTGGGACCAAAGGCCTACAAAAACATGGTGTCTACTCCCATTGCTATAGTTGGACGCCCACCACACAGTGAGTGTTTTTAAATAAATGTAGTATTAATGAACTGTACACTACAATTTACACAACTCATCAGGCCATTGACACTCATAACACTACCTTAACTCCAGAGGAGTAGGCAGCACCAGCAGAACAGATTTGCTCACAACAGCAAGTATAATAACGTTTGTTTTTTTCATTGCAGATACTCAAGGTAGATAGAGTTATTATTTATACCTACTTTCACTCGTGGGTGCAACGAAGCAATTATGTGTCTGATGATTCAGCCACCAAAATTTAAATTGTGTTAACTAGCCTGCACTTCTCCACCCTGAAGGGTTTATGGACAGGCAGTGAATACACTTGTCTCAGCTTCCATTTATTTTATTTTTTATTTATTTTTTTTTATCTGCTTTGGTAGTTGTGTTTGGTGGTGTTTTAGTTTCTTAAAACAAAGTAATAATTCAATATGATTAGTGGTTATGTGACAAAACTCATTTCACTTTTTGTGTACTTTCATTAATACATAAACTAGATACATGTTTGTTGATTCAATTATAGGCCCAGATGCTCCATATCCTCTGTCTCCCATCAAACGGGATGATAGAGATGTGTTAGACACCTCTGGACTTCAGCTCAGTCCCAGTCGGCAGCTTACAACCCAAAGTGCATCCCCTATGAATGTGGACTCCCCGATGCTGACATCTGCCCAAAACACTACCCCAGGAACTCCTGAAATCATCACTGTCACCCGCAAACAGATCGTTCAGAATGAAGTCACCTACACCCACAGTGAGCCTGTGGAGGTACCCCCATCACACCCCCAGCTACCCATCCTGGCCACTGTGGAGAGGCTGCCTGCCCCCACAGTCCAAACAGAGAAGAGGGTCCCACAGAATGGACGGCATTACCCTGTGGAGGTGAAGGTGGATCGGGTACCAGTGACAAACTACAGCATACAAGAACCAGTCAGTGACAGCAAGGCTCCTGGAAAACCCCATCATCCCATTAGCGGGTTCCCCCCGTCACCCAAAAAGGAGGTTACCTTCCAAGATGCCAGAGGGGATGTGCCTGAAAAGCCTATCGGCCCACAGGCTCTTGCAGGTAGCAGAGACTCTCCTGTTATTGTCCAGGAACAAGAAATTGTTCCGACCCGGAAAGTGCCTGTTGAGGTTGCCCCAACGTGGCCCATTGAACTCGAAGTGCACATCAAAAACGAAGGAATGGGCCCTGCAATCAGCGACGTAGAAGTCAAAAGTAGTGCACCTGTATCTCATACCAGCCCCCAACCGATTTCGTCTAGCGTACAGTATTACAAGCAGACCACGTGTATCCAGGAACCAGCCTCTCCTGCTATGCAGCCCAAGCCACATGATGACAAGGCACAACCTATTATGATTCTCGAGCCCGAACCACAGCAGGAGACACTTATACAGAAGGAGCAAAATGAACCGAGCTTCAGCAGTGCAGATCTCTCTGCTCAGCCTCCTCCTCCACAGTATCCTACCTACAGTGATCGAATGAAGAACAAGCCTCCACCGCCCATGTATCCCACCTTCAGTGATCGTCATCGTAAAGCGGCTACGGGTAGAATGGAAGAAGTCTCCCCTCAGGTAGCCAATGGATACCATACGATGTATGACAACCGTGGCTCCGGACGAGTTAAAAGAGCTTCTACTGGAAGGTAGGGTCAGAGTTGTTTCAAGAATAATTTGGTCTGATTTGAATATTTTTTTGGAATTGAAAAACAGTCTTTTGTCAATATTTGCAGTGAGTCTGAAAGTAAAAACTTATACAAAATAAGGCAATTAGCCATTTAGAGATATGGTGGACATGTTACTAGGGCATTGTTTGGTTTGGGTAAATCTTTTTGCACATACCCAAAGCAAATAGTGCACTCCTATAATAGTGTTCTCCGTATCTCAAAAATGCTAATGCTACTGTTTGTATTCATTTACTTGGACATAAAACACTGTCAAGGCAACTAGACAAATCCAAGTGGATTTAATCGTTCTTGTTAAAAAATGACACTCAAAACAAATTAATGTCTCCTTAAGTTATTAGTTATTAGTGTAGCACAGCAAACAGTAGAATACTTTCCAGTTACAAATTCGTGAACATCAGTCTGTTAAAGTGTAAAAGTGATACTGTAAACATCTAATTCTTCAAATTCTTTTAGTGATGGGGTGTGGCCAGTTCGATCACCCAATCAGAGGAAAGCATCTGATGGAGGAGCTGGTACCTCGATAAGCGGTCGTACGACGCCATCCAACTTCTATCTCATGCAGCACCCATCACCTTATTCGAGTTCCCTGTCACTAGCTGGTAAGCACACTTCTGTTTCCGATGTTAACATAATGTCTTCATTTCCAAGACAACACATTTCTGTTTCATGTTATGTTTTTCAGACATTTTTATCAAAAAATGTTGTGTCAAAAGTTCAAAATTATTAACCATGTCTTGGCCTACTGTGATAATATGTATTGTGGTCTCTGAAGGGCTAATTTTTTACTGAGCAAACCTTCAGCCTAAACAGCTTTATTAAATTTTGTACAAAATTTGCAGTTGCCTTGGTCGTGTGTTCAATTCCTAATCAAAACACTGGTGATTTATTTGTTGTGATTGACCTGAGATTCCAGTGACCTGAGATTCCAGTGATTTATAAGCTTTCTCACTGAAGGGAAAACTTAGAATAAATTACATTCATTTAATCCTAAAAAAAGAACAAGTACATTATTCGTTCTTCATTCTTCATTTTATTTTGCATTTAGATACTAGCTTGGACAAGGTGAGGTTTGTGAAAGATCTTTCGGCTTGGTGGTACAAACCCCATATCTCCAGAGATGAAGGTACAGTTTTTAAATAAAGGAATGATGGCTGGCAGGAAGTCTTTTCATAATGTAACTTTCCAATATAGTAATTTATTGAGCCCTGCCCACCTTAGTAGCTGCCTAGCAATGGCACATGTGGGTAACATATGGTAAAAACTCCAGTTCTGGATCCCCACCAGTGCAGACGCTCACACATTGTGTTATGTCCATTCACAGGAAAGAAAGGCAGATTGCAGTTTATTGAGTTTTTTTACATGTGATTTCATTATGGCAGACTACTATAATACTATTGTCATTTTGGGCCATCATGTGATTGCTTAGTTTATTATCAGACAAGGACTTTATAATGGACAGGTAAATTTTTCAATATTTTGAATATTAATAGTACCATGCTGCTTCCTTTTGTCTTAATTGTAAGATTGGAAATATAACTGTTCACAGATTAAAACATAACTTACATTATACTAAGATGGTCATGGTGGAAAACTACCCTTGAAACATTTTTGTCTAAAATGCTGTGGTTTTTGAGAAATTAGTAAAACAATTAGTTTTGTTCCTGCAAGTCCAAAACCTGATGTTTGAAAACAGTGCAAACAGGGGGTTTCCACTATTTTCTTTTGACTCCGCTGACCGATTGAGCTTAAAGTTTCACAGTTTTTTTTATTTTGTGTATGTGTACAGGCACATAAAGAATGGGTACTGGTCTTTGAGAAATACTAATGCTGTCCACTTGCTTTATATCATGAGAGTGACTTTTAAATGACCAATCTTGTTAGTATAGATTTATAGCTCCAATACTCACAGCTGTTTCCCCATTATGATCAACAGATTGAAAACAATCAAACATCAAACCTAATCTTTATGCTTTCATTGATTATTCACAGCAATTGCAATGCTGAAGGACAAATCGCCGGGGACATTTGTTGTGAGAGACAGTAACTCTTTCCCGGGAGCCTTTGGTCTCGCTGTCAAGGTAGCGCAGCTTCCCCCGAATGCCCCACCAAGCAAGAAAGGTAAAACCTCTGCCAAAGTTGACAATGTGAACTGTCATGACATTGGTCTATTCCAAATTTGTGTTCCTTCTTATTCTTTGCAACTTTGATTTGGTGTTTGTTGCAGCTACAGATCCAGCCAGTGAGCTTGTTCGTCACTTCTTGATTGAGCCCAATCCACGCGGTGTCAGGCTGAAGGGATGCGCCAACGAGCCAATATTCGGCAGTCTGTCTGCATTGATATATCAGCACACACTCACACAGCTCGCTCTGCCTTGTAAACTCCAGCTCCCGGAAACAGGTAAGAAATTAAACGGACAGATTCACTTTGCATCATTCATCACTAGTTGTTACCAGAGGGATGGTTAAATTTGGGTGCATTGTTTGCCAGGAGTTTCAATACAGTGTTCAAACTTTCAATAAATTGAAAAAATGGGTTATCCAAATTACTTACTTATGATACTTAAACATGCTCAGGTGTCTTTTTCTTTGTTTAACTAGAAATTGATTTCCTTGTGGTTTATTACAAAGAAGTTGCATCTCCTTATGGTGATCCCCTAACTGCTGCTTCCCAGGTTGTATCAGAACCCAGGATATGACCCCTGGCTATATGGCCATACCCGAACAAAGGTATTGACCAAACAGGGAGACATAGATTAAAGTTGGTAGAGCACAAGCACGTAAACCTGTGAGGTCGCAGGTTCAAATGTCTCCCTAGTAAGTTTTTCTTTGTTCACCCAAAAATTGAAAAGACATCTACGTAGACTGATGGCTTCTACATCGCTGTCCGAAGTTTGCCGACAACACCCTTTATTGATAAGCTGTTTGGGCTTCAGTCAAACACCTCTTGTTTTTGTTTGAGTTATTAAAAAAAAAAACTTTTTCTTCTTTTTCTTCTTTTTCTCTTTTTCTTCTTTTTCTTTTTTTTTTCTTCTTCTGCTGGCGAAATTATTTCCAAAACATACCTGAGACTGGAATTGAATTGAACCTTGAAACTTGGCATATACTTAAACCTCAACCTGAAGACGGCACTTGAACAATTACGTTATGATGACATCACCAGGAGTCAAGTTTTAATAAATCAAATGTTAAAATTTGAAAAAATCTTAACTCCTGAAGTACACAATGCATCTTTACAATCTAAGCATCAGAAAGGTCTTTTAAAAGTAATTAAATGTAAGCATGTGTTACGGTATCATGTAGAGATCATTGTGTTACGTTTTAATGTTTTATTCCTCCAAACTCTTCTCCAAATATTACTCAAGGTTAAAATTGAATTGAATCTTGAAACTTAGCATGTACTTAAACCTCAACATAAAGACGACACTTGAACAACGATGTCATCATGTGTCGAACTACAGTGAATCAAATTTACAATTTTTTTCCCCAAAAAATTGTTTCTCCTGAACTGCAAAATGGATTTTTACAATCTATACAGAAAGATCTTTGAAAACTGGTCAAATGTCTTACCGGAAGTTAAATTTAAAGGTGCTCAGAAGTCATAATTTCAGCTCCTCAGCCAACATGAAAGGCAACTGGGACATGGTTTTAGTGTATGATATGTAATTTTGCTCATGGGCTTTCCAAATGTAACAATGATGACGTCATCGCAGAAATTTACAGTTTTTGTAACTCCTAAATTTTTTAACAAAATTTCACTGTAAATATTGTTTTCATTAGATAACAATAATAAAAGCCTATATGTGAAATTTGAAGAAAAAAAACTGCCTTGTTAAACAAATGTTATGGTAAAAAGAAGGTGCCGTTTACAAGCTATAAAAAAAGCAAGTGTTACGGTGTCCCTGAAAGACCAAACTCCAATCTCTTTTCCAAAAGATAATTCGAGATTGAAATTGAATTGAACCTTGAAACTTTGCGTATACATGAACCTGAACAAAATGAAGACGGCACTTGAACATTGGCCTCATAATGATGTCATCAGGTGTCAAATTACGTTAAATCAAAGTTTATTATTTAAAAAAAATCATAACTCCTGAACAACACGAACAATTTTTACAATCTATACATCATCAGAACGGTCTTAAATTACATAAACTCATTACTGACATGACCCAAATTTGACCTTCTCTTCTGGTTCAAAACGGAAGTTGAAAATTAAAAAAATTCTTATCTCAAGAACTGCTTATCATTTAATCAAAACTGGACGTTAAAGTGTTGACCTACTTTACAGAACAAAGTTCACTACACGCAGTGCTTACATTGTCACACTTGACTAGCATTAGGTATAGAATGCCAAAAAACAAACTTCCATTAATATATGGATAGCACTTTCACATACATGTAGTGCATTTGATTCACTCATTTGTTTTAGTGTTTGACTGTTTGCATAAAGGTTTAATATTAAGCAGTAATATCATTATATACAATGATGCTCTTTTCATAATCAATACAAAAATGTTGCTTCAGTAAATTGCAACCACTAGCTGTAACTATTAGTTTACTGAACCTGTTGCAAGTTCAAAATAATTTGAAACTTACCACATACTTAAATCTCCAGATGAAAAATTAGCCATCAGCTTTCAAATAATGCTTAATCAAAGTGTATTATTTAAAAAACTCAAATCTTGAGAACCATGACTGTTATGATTTAAATTTTTGCAATATGTGAAAGTTTGATGTATGAAGTTCTTTGTGATTGTAAGTGACCTGTTTGACCTCGCTTCCTTTTCAAACCAGACAGTCCCCCCAAAATATATTATAAAGCTCTATTTAATGGGTTTAATGTTCATATTTAACTTTTTTATTTGATATAACTTTTAATACATCAAATAAATATTTCAATTACCGTCATTCCGAACACCTAGTTTTTGTGAATTGACAAAAACCTACGTCTAGTTTGAAAATGTTGTTGTTGTTTGTTGATTTTGTAGATCCTTCAGGTTCTGATGCTGCAGACAGTGCTTTGGATCCCAAGTCAGCCCATAATCTGCTGTCTCAAGGAGCAGGTAAGATTTTTTAAATCTTGAAATGAATGCGGATTGAGCGATGACCAGAGGCTATTTGCTCTGACCACGAGTCCAGAGGTCTTTCGCCATCGGTGAAGACTAAGCATCAACTTTAATGTCAATTCATTAATGCAACTTAGTGTTGGAGATTAACACCAAAACATTTGAAACGGTTGTTGCTAAAAAGTGACTAAAACTGGAGACCAAGATCTGCTGCATATTTGTATGGAAGTTATGCCTTTCTCAAGTTATTCTCCAGATTTTCTAACACGATTCTGTTAGGATGGAATGATCATAGAAAAAAAAAAAGTATACCATGTTATTTTCCTCAGCCAAAGTTGGGAAAATAGACACACTGATGGTCTCTGTGTACAAAGGGCTACCACGCTAATCCTCATTGGCCTTGACATTGTGAAAAAATTTATGCTTGTTTGGCAAAACTAAAAATCCAAAACGGCAAGAGCGCACCTCTGACTAAAACCCCGTTTGTGGCCACTATGGGAAGTTTTTGTAAGAGCCGTTTGCAGCTGCTATGGCCATTTTGGTCCAAGCCATTTGCAGTCACTATGCGTATTTTGGTACAAGCAGTTTGCAGCCACTATGGGCATTTTAGTACAAGCCATTTTCAGTCAATAGGGGCATTTATGGTACAAGCCATTTGCAGCCACTATGGGTATTTTGGTACAAGCCGTTTGCAGACACTATATAGGCATTTTGGTTCAAGCTGTTATCCGTCAATAGGGGCATTTTTGGTACAAGCTGTTTGCAGCCACTAGGGGCATTTTGGTACAAGCCATTTGCAGCCACTATGCGCATTTTGGTACAAGCCATTTGCAGCTACTATGCGCATTTTGGTACAAGCCATTTGCAGCCTCTATGCGCATTTTGGTACAAGTAGTTTGCAACCACTATGGTCTCTGAAGGGTTTAGAGGGTATAAGTAAACTTGCCAACCTTACAATATGGCATAATTATTTCATGATGTTTTGTGTCTAGCTTGCAATGTTCTGTTCCTGGGCACAGTGGAGATGGAATCACTAACTGGGCCGAGCGCAGTAGGTGAAGCTACCACAAGGATCATGAAATCTAAGGAGAAACCCAAGAGGGTGGTTGTACACTTCAAGGTGTCACTGAAGGGTGTCACAATCACAGATAATCAGAGGAAGTAAGTAGCGATGGAAGATTTTATTTTGAGTTCGGACTTGTTAAATTGCTCAATTTTGTTTCCTTCATGTTTAATTAGCGTTTTTGAGATATGGCGGACACTATATGAGTGCACTGGTTTTCTTTGGGTGTATTCAGACAGATTACCCAATTCAAATCAAATAGTGCACTTGTAATGTGTCCACCATACATGCCATATCTCAAAAAAAGCTCATTGCAATGTACTGGGTAATCCAAAATTGTTTGTTTTAGGTAGTACCATGGTAATGTTTTAGTTTGAGAGAGATTTTAAGCCAAGCATCACTGCAAACCTCAGTGTTCTTTACTGATGATCCCATCTTATTTAAATATTTTCATGGTGTGAGAGGAAACCTCAGCATAGATTAGATTATATTAGATTAGAACTTTATTACCCCTCATGGGGGAAATTGAAACGGCCTGGACAAAGAATTGTTTACATATATAATACAAATGATCTGTAATGCAAGGATTTTAAAAATATAAAAATACTCTAATTAGTTTACATGCACATGCATTTAGTACAATTCTGATGTAAAAGAGCATGTGAGAACTTGGTAATGAGGAATTAGAGCCAGCCTCTCAACAGCTCATTGCTAAACTGTTCATTTTACCATTTTTTAGCTACCGTATTCTGATCCTTCATTGTTACAAAAAATTTGCTTACACATTTGCTTTCACAGGTTAGAAAAAAAAAGTAGGCGGCCAACTTGCGCATTCACCAAGGATTTGCAATATTATGTCTTTCATTTTCCTAAAGTAAGCACCGGAAGGTTAGCATGCCTTTTCCTGTGCTTACAGTTAGCAGCGCTATGAAATGGAAATCGCACAGTAAGCACAAAATCAGCCGTTAAGCAGCTCTATGAAATTGGGCCCTGGACTTACATGTAACCTTCCCCAGTGCACCCTTTGCTTGTGATCTAAGCATTATTCCTTTTTTTCCATTATCATCCCCCCTCCCCACTTTTCACAACAAATTTACGCCACTGGTACCGCTGGCACCAAAAAAACCTGACTTGACAATGCTAAGAGAAGAAAGATTCTCTTTGTTGGATCATATGTTTTACTTCTTGACCGAGAAAATGTCACTTTCACACAGCGTGAATTGCAAAACATCGGCCGTTATCTATGGCAGGAGTGGAACTATAGGCTTGATTGCCGGCCCATTCAGCCTAAATACAATGAATGAACAATGGTGGAACCCTCTCGATGCCTCGTAATACCCTTCTTGGAACAAAAAGACAAAGGTCTATAATCGGGGATTGCACAAATACCGCCTCTCAATGGCCACAAAATACGAGCATATGCATGATGATATTTTTTTGTCCTTGTGTGGGTGAATCGAAGTGTTACACGAATGTGCACGATGTGTACAGCGCACTCTAGAATGTTAGGCCAGACGACCGCAATCACCACACACTTTTCAACACAAAAAATTCAAAGTTTTGAAGCTGAAATCCTCCAAAGAAATTGCTTTCCAAAACTGTGTGATTCCTTTGCCTATTTGAAATTCTGCAAGGCTAGGTATTAATGCTCACTTTTCCAACGATGTTTATCCTTTTTTTACAGTGATTTAGGCCTACATTACAAACAAAATAACAGACGGATGGCTACATAATAGTCGTCCGACGCCTGTAGTGCATGGCTAAAAAACCTCTTTTTAGTAGAATTTTGTTAAATTATGAAACGGATGTGACTTAAATTAATGCCACAACATACTACTTTAAATAAAGGGGCTGATTAACTAATTTATCACTTAACAAAAGTAAAATCTACTGTTTTCGAACTCACTCTGTGTCATCTCTTTACACGTATTTTGCCATCAGCTGTACGGCGTTATACCCAATAGGGAGTCACGTGACCACATGTCAACCTTTTTTGCGCAATCGGTCTTTTAAAAGTTGCTTGGTTGTACTATTTTTATACCTAGCAATAGCATATTTGTACTAAACTTGTTGTGTTATGTTGTTGGTTACAGGTTATTCTTTCGTAAACATTACCCTGTGGAGTCAGTATTATACTGCGGAATGGACTCTGGATCCAGGAAGTGAGTTATTTGCAGTCAACTTATCTGCTTACTTTTAGGCTTTTCTCACTTGCACTATTTACAACCATCTGACACACCATGTAACTCAGACACAAGGAGTTATCAACTATTGAGTAACAACTTACCGACAAAATTACACCCATTTAATTATTTATCAAAATGAAAGAAATAACACGATTTTAGTTTAACCCTCGCACCTTTGTGTAATAAGCACTTTCCAAGTCTTGTAATTGTTCTGATTTTTTTATTTCTTCTTTTTCTACTGATTCTTACGAAAGCCCATTAGCACCAATAAAAGAAAAAAATAAATTTGTTGTTACGGATTTGAATCCGTTATTACGGATTCGAGTTGCTTTCATCGATGTTAGTGTCCGGCAAAAGTGTAATTTAAAACAATATTACCGGTGATGTCATAAAATGCAAGAGCGCCCTCTAGTGGCAGATTAAAGACAGTTAAAAATGCACTTTTACTTGATGTCTGTGTCGAAGATTATTGTAATCGCTTCAAAATTGGTATACATAATGACCTTCATCCAGACAAATGTGTGAAGATTCAGCTTGATGACATCATTACATTAAAGGTGCACTTTTTGATGGCGTGCGTGTATCTAACGAACCACACGTTTAATAGAGTTGAATATTGTTGTGTGTTTAGACAGAGATGTGTTACAAATAGATCTGAAATGATGTCTTGATGACGTCATCACATGATTTTGTAGGAAAACATTTTGACCAGTTAACTTCCCTTACATACATGCTTACACAAACCACAACGCGTCATTTATTGTACTGCCATACACTAAGCACAGTCGCCCACTCGTACATCGTCTATGCATCACACAACTCAATACATACACAGTGGGTGCAAAGTCTAAACTAACTGCAACAGTCGGCTCGCTGCCCTGCAATGACAAGTTGAACAGCTTATGCATTATCAAACCAATTTCTTTTCTTAACAGTTGAAATCGGAAAAGCCATTTGTTCTGTTTAGTAACAGAAACAATTTCTAGTTTCAAATTTTTGCTGTAAATTACTGGCATAGAAGTTATAGGCAATATACACATGTCATTCTGACAAGTAATCCGTTTGTGCAAGTTTGAGTCTGGCAGACTCGTGTATTAGCTCCATCGAGTTGGCCTCTGGCCAGCTACCTCATGCTGTGAACCATTATAGCTTCCCTGTTCATTCATGCTTGCTTTCATTTTGCATCCTTACAGGTGGAAGAGGAAAGATGGATCAGATGAAAAGGAGGCCAAGTAAGTAGAGTCACAAGTCCTTTTTCAGTTTAAGCGTTATGCGCCATTCGCCCTTTTGACCCCCCTCCACCTCTTAATGAAAAAAAGTGAGTGTAAAATGGCGGACAGAGCCTAGGCAAGAGCCTATTAATGAGGTTGTTCAGACACAGTCCTGAAGTAGGTCCAACTCCTGTTGAACTCTTTTAGGTTTAACCCCTGTGTGTCTGACTAGTTTTTGTGATAACAAAAAATATCGCCTGCTTGTCTTTCCTCCATCTTGCATCTGAAAATGGCTCAGAAATGGGCTCAGTGTCTACTACTGTTTGCCAACATTGGCAGCGCACACCCCCATCCCCACATGTTAAAGCTGTTAAGCAGAAAATATTGCTGAACGAATTGTTGGTAATTACAAACGAGTAGGGAACCAGTCAAGAGCAATGTACATTATATGGAATTTGTGCTCAGCATTTGTTGTGCTCAAATTGTGTTTTTCTGTACTTACCAGTCTTATGAAACTTGGCTCTAATTTCAATCTCATAATGATGCCATCATTTTCCTCTTCAGGATATTTGGTTTTGTTGCCCGTAAACCAGGCTCTAAGACAGACAACCAGTGCCACATCTTTGCAGAGTATGAGATTGAGCAGCCGGCTTCGGCCATTGTCAGCTTTGTCACCAAAGTACTTCTTGGCTCCTTCCAGAATCAGGTCAAGACACCTTGATGTCATCAAGGGGAGAGGCTATAGTTGCTTTAATGTGCAGATGTGCTGTATCTGATTGGTTTAGGAGCACTTTTGATTGACAGCTGTTTTTTGTTTTCATCTCAAAGCAGGTTCGCTATGTTCAGAGCACTTTTGATTAACCACAACAGCATGGGAAATTTTGGGGCCATGCCATTTTTTCAAAGCATGGTGTCAGTGCTCAGAAAGAAAATATTCAATTGTCATAAATGCGGAAATTTTACAGACAGCTGAACTTTGTATCGCACTTTTCTAAGAACAGAATGCCTTGTAAAAATAAAAATGAAATGCATTGATTCAAGTGATGAATTTGTTATTTTACTGAATCATCAACTTGGTTGAGTTGTCAGCGGGTTATGCTTTCTGTAAAAGCACCTGGTGATGGAGAATGTCAATGGAAAGGTTCAACACAAGTTAAAATTTTTTTAAATTAATTTAAGAATATGGATCGGTCCATTGTAATGAAACGGGTAGTATATTAGGAACGAGTTGTGTATATAAAAAAGTTTTCTTTGATGAGTTTGTGGAAAGTGAATATTGCCAAATATGTAAATAATTCAAGTACCGGACTAACTTACTTATCATATCTACTCTTTGGAGAATTGTAGTATTCAATGACAACTGTTTTTAGAGTTAAAACTCGCAGGATTTTGATTTAACTCCTCACTTAATGTGTTTAGAAACTTTTAAACAATTTATAAGTCTCAACTCACAATTTTTTTTTAAATACTACTAACTTTTTAAATGTATGAAAAAAGTAATCAAAATATATTCTTTATGTGGAAAAAAAATAGTTTCGAAGAGGACATTTATCTTTCCACCTCTAAAATAAAACCTGGAAAAGTGATACTTTACTGTAGTGCCAATGTGTGTTTAGGTCAATTGTTAATGGTAGGATTGGGAAGAACGACACATATATCATAATGTTTATTGATAAACGCAATACTACAGGCATGTTTTGGTGTTGTAGTTCAACCAAAGGGTTCCAATTCAACCCCAAGTTTTTCAAACCATTTCCCTTGAAGTAAATCCTTGTTATTTCTAAGCCAATGTTTTTCACTCGAGCCAAGTAAAACTGATTTTGTGTTCTCAAGAATGAATGTATAAACCAAAAAATTGAAAACGAAAAACGGAAAAAAAAATTTGTCGTTTGAGACTGCTTTACCCTGTCCTGTACCAAAACTCCCCTGTGATGTACAAAAACTGTACATGTATAATACTTTTAACTAAGCTAAAACCTCAGCATGTGTGTAGACAAATTGGAGTGTTAAATAATAGAGATTGATATTTATTGCAATTTAGCAATACTGTGTTCATATGGAGATTGGAGCAGTTTCATTTTTTTTTTTACATTTTTTTATGGATATAATTGATTTCCTTTTTAAAAGCATATTTATCTACTTGACACCCTGACAAACAAATCTACAACATGAAATTTACAACATGAAATCTGGATTTTTGTTATCTTAGGCTGTATTTGCAATGGCGGCTATGGTTAAGGCTGTTGCTAGATTCAAATGGCTTTAGCAGATTCAAAAAAGACTTTGAGAATTATGTCTTCCAGGAGAGATAACTATTTGAGTTATTTTGTGATCAAACACTTGGATCACAAATGATGTTTACAATTTTGCGAACTTTAAAAATACTGTGTTAAATATTCTCAACAATGCGAACTTTTATAATAGGCTGTGCAAGTCTGGTGGGTATTCGAACAATAGGGTTTGATAAAGCGCATGATTTTGTTTCTTTCACATGTTAAAGCAATGTGTGTGGGACCAAAAAATGTTCGAATACGCGCAAGACTTACACAGTCTATTACACAGTAAACAATTTTCAACATAGTAAATAACTTTCATATAAAGTGCTATTGCTTTTAAAGCCAAATTAATCCAATTGTTTCCACTTTTTGCTTAATGCGACATGAGACTAAACAAAGAGTTAGCTTGTGCATTCCAGGGCATTTCCTGGCAGGCAAGATACAACATATGAAAGAAATGGTTTTATCATAATTAACACATACAAATTTAAAAATTGACAGCTGAACAAGTTTTGAGATGTGCCCCTTTTAATCATATCAAAATCTGGTAACAAATGTGCATTGCACTTTAAGTAGAAAATACAACTTTGTTTACTTCTATTGATCTTTGTACAAATTGTGCATGCATGAAGTCTAGGGGCTCTATTTTGTAAGCATGTGATGTCACAGTTCACAAGGTCTGTATTTTGGAAGTTATCATTCATTCTATGTTTTTTCTTTTTTTTCTTTTATTGAATCACCGTGGCTTTCCTACAGAGAATGGATTTCCTGTTATTTTTGTTCAGATTTTAAAAAGTAATTTAAACTAAGTTTCAGTCAATTTAATGTCTTGTAGTTGTGTTTTTTCTTCCTTTTTTTTAATGAATTTTGCCATAAAATGCTTTTTGGAAGGAATTTAAAAACTAACGATTAGGTGAAGTTATTTAACGAACTCTGTACGGACATGTGTATTTAATGGTAAATACTATCTGTTGCCAGATTTTGCAATTTCTAGAAATTATTTCATATATATATCCTTGTCTTTTTAGTACAGATCAACAGTCTACAAATATTGTATGTCTGATTGTCTTGTTTTTGTCCCTGTGTAGTATGAGTGTGGTGCGTGTAGTCGCCAACCATGAGTCCAACATACAAAAGGAAAAAACATTGCAATTTATTTTTTCACACACTATTTTATTAAACTGATGATACATATCACTGTCCAACTTTTAGTGAAAACTGTTTAATTCTTGTGTCTGTAACTCAAAAACACTTATCTAACACACATGTACCAAAACCTTGTCGATGGACATAATTACTGCATTAGCATAAAACTAAAGCTAAATATATTAAGGGAAAAAAATGTATTCAGTATTAAAGGAACAATACAGTATTGGTATTCATCAATAAATGTTTTTATTGGAATCAGTCTGAAAGCTTACTCATCATGAAGTTTATACCAGTACCAATCTTCCATAGAAATAGTTCTGTCTGAAATACTGTCAAAGTTGAGAAAATATATTTTGAAGACCGTGGTTTTGATTTTGGTTGTTACAATCAAAAACTATGTGTTTACATGCTGAAAATTGTGCAGAGTTTGTCAACTATTTTCTCCTGACTCGGATGACGGATTGAGGCCAAATTTGTAAAGGTTTGTTTTTTCATGTGTATATTGAATCACACAAATAAATAACACTGCTTTATCAGTTTTACCAATCCTATAATTTACCTTAAGCCTTCAAACAGGAGTAACATGCAGATTTACCAACCGGTGCTCAGTTTCAGAAAGCTGTTAAGCACAATTGCTTAGCAGAAATGGGTTGCCAGCCAGAATGCACTGTTATTTACATTGCTCATGACTGGTTCCCTGCTAACTTTTAAGCAAATGAAATTCTAAAGCATTAGTTTCTGCTTAACAGCTTTATGAAATTTTGTCCTTGTTCATTGCAATGAATTACACCAACGTAGGCCAAGCCCAAATAAGTGAACTTTAATAAGGCTTTTGTGGCATTTACAAATCAGTGTTAATATTGTACAATTTTTGTGTATGTCAATAGTGCCTAACAGAAAGTCATCAAATTCATTCATCTGTAATTACTCTGTGTGTTCACTCTACAGTCTGAAGTATGTAGCAAGGAGAAACCATTGCTTGGTTTGTTTTTCTGTTGATGGAAGTTTAGGTAGAAATCGCTGCTTGTTGTGCTGTGTCATCCGCACTGATCGTCGTCACATTGTAGCCATCTTGTTTTTCTCCCATACCAACGGGTGGTACCGGAAATCAAGGCTTGGTAGGAAAAGTAGACTGGTACCCCACCCCTCTTTGTTTGTGTAAAATGTTCACCAGTAGTCATTGTTGGTATTGCACACTGGAAACATGATCAAGGTGGCTGCAATATGAAAATGGTAATTAGGTCATGTCCGAATCGTTGGACTTCGGCTTTGGTTGACGAATAGACTTTTCGGCATTCTGGCCATAGCCACTGCCAAAGGCATCAATTTGGACATTGCTTTATTCTCTCAAAACTTAAGTGTTAAATCAATACTTTGAAAAGTTCTTTCAGTGACAACTGTTTTGGTATTAAATTTTAATGGTTATAAATCACCAGTGATTTAATTAATTTTTTTACTGTAAAATATACCTATATGATCAACATTTAAATTTAATAAGAATTTTCACTGACCAAAGTTTTGAATTAACACTTGAGTTATAGTGTTTATAAAAAAAGTGCTTATTGTAATGGTATACATTGCCTTTCAAAAAAAACCTGCATGTATAGCTCATAATTATAAATGGTAGATTTTTTTATGCAAATTTTATGCAAATGAAATGCCTAACAACCAATAGGGGTAGTGATCTCAGTGTATTCAGTAATATTGAAAAATAATGTTAACAGTTGGTACAGTTGATGTAATACAAGCCAATGCTAAGCCCATTGTACTACAATCAAGTTGCATTTGTTGTTTAAAAATAAACACTTCAAACACTACCTACAGTTTGAATGTTTTTACAGCCACTGCATTGTTGTCCACATAGTGAGTCTATGATATAAGTCAGAGGTTTGACTTAGTTTTAGGTTTAGGGTTTGTTGTGAGGGTTAGGGTTTCATACATCATGGGTGTCTGAACATAGGGGTGTGACAACAAAAGTTGAGCAGTCAGAACATCGGGGTGATCGTACATCATGGGTGTCTGAACACAGGGGTGTCACAATATAGGTTGAGCAGTCTGAACATCGGGGTGTCACAACAGGTTGAGCAGTTGGAACATCGGGGTGTTCGTACATCATGGGTGTCTGAACATAGGGGTGTTACAACATAGGTTGAGCAGTCGGAACATCGGGGTGTTCGTACATCATGGGTGTCTGAACACAGGGGTGTCACAATATAGGTTGAGCAGTCTGAACATCGGGGTGTCACAACAGGTTGAGCAGTCGGAACATCGAGGTGTTCGTACATCATGGGTGTCTGAAAACAGGGGTGTCACAACATAGGTTGAGCAGTTGGAACATCATGGGTGTCACAACATAGGTTGAGCAGTCGGAACATAGGGGTGTCACAACATAGGTTGAGCAGTCGGAACACAGGGGTGTCACAACTTAGGTTGAGCAGTCGGAACATCGGGGTGTGCGTACATCATGGGTGTCTGAACACAGGGGTGTCACAACATAGGTTGAGCAGTCGGAACATCGGGGTGTTCGTACATCATTGTGTCTGAACACAGGGGTGTCACAACATAGGTTGAGCAGTCGGAACATCGGGGTGTTAGTACATCATTGGTGTCTGAACACAGGGGTGTCACAACATAGGTTGAGCAGTTGGAACATAGGGGTGTCACAACATAGGTTGAGCAGTCGGAACATAGGGGTGTCACAACATAGGTTGAGCAGTCGGAACATCGGGGTGTTAGTACATCATTGGTGTCTGAACATATGGGTGTCACAACATAGGTTGAGCAGTCGGAACATTGGGGTGTTCGTACATCATGGGTGTCTGAACATAGGGATGTCACAACATAGGTTGAGCAGTCGGAACATCGGAGTGTTAGTACATCATTGGTGTCTGAACATAGGGGTATCACAACAAAGGTTGAGCAGTTGGAACATCGGGGTGTCACAACATAGGTTGAGCAGACTGAACACAGTGGTGTCACAACATAGATTGAGCAGTCGGAACATCGGGGTGTTCGTACATCATTGGTGTCTGAACACAGGGGTGTCAGAACATAGGTTGAGCGGTCGGAACATCGGAGTGTTAGTACATCATTGGTGTCTGAACATAGGGGTATCACAACATAGGTTGAGCAGTCGGAACATCGGAGTGTTAGTACATCATTGGTGTCTGAACATAGGGGTATCACAACATAGGTTGAGCAGTTTGAACATCGGGGTGTTGTACATCATTGGTGTCTGAACACAGGGTTGTCACAACATAGGTTGAGCAGTCGGAACATAGGGGTGTCACAACATAGGTTGAGCAGTCGGAACATCGGGGTGTCACAACATAGGTTGAGCAGTTTGAACATCGGGGTGTTCGTACATCATTGGTGTCTGAACACAGGGGTGTCACAACATAGGTTGAGCAGTCGGAACCTCGGGGTGTCACAACATAGGTTGAGCAGTCGGAACACCGGGGTGTCACAACATAGGTTGAGCAGTCGGAACATCGGGGTGTTAGTACATCATTGGTGTCTGAACATATGGGTGTCACAACATAGGTTGAGCAGTCGGAACATTGGGGTGTTCGTACATCATGGGTGTTTGAACATAGGGATGTCACAACATAGGTTGAGCAGTCGGAACATCGGAGTGTTAGTACATCATTGGTGTCTGAACATAGGGGTATCACAACAAAGGTTGAGCAGTCGGAACATCGGGGTGTCACAACATAGGTTGAGCAGACTGAACACAGTGGTGTCACAACATAGATTGAGCAGTCGGAACATCGGGGTGTTCGTACATCATTGGTGTCTGAACACAGGGGTGTCAGAACATAGGTTGAGCGGTCGGAACATCGGAGTGTTAGTACATCATTGGTGTCTGAACACAGGGTTGTCACAACATAGGTTGAGCAGTCGGAACATAGGGGTGTCACAACATAGGTTGAGCAGTCGGAACATCGGGGTGTCACAACATAGGTTGAGCAGTTTGAACATCGGGGTGTTCGTACATCATTGGTGTCTGAACACAGGGGTGTCACAACATAGGTTGAGCAGTCGGAAGATCATGGGTGTCACAACATAGGTTGAGCAGTCGGAACATCGGGGTGTCACAACATAGGTTGAGCAGTTTGAACATCGGGGTGTTCGTACATCATTGGTGTCTGAACACAGGGTTGTCACAACATAGGTTGAGCAGTCGGAACATAGGGGTGTCACAACATAGGTTGAGCAGTCGGAACATCGGGGTGTCACAACATAGGTTGAGCAGTTTGAACATCGGGGTGTTCGTACATCATTGGTGTCTGAACACAGGGTTGTCACAACATAGGTTGAGCAGTCGGAAGATCATGGGTGTCACAACATAGGTTGAGCAGTCGGAACATCGGGGTGTCACAACATAGGTTGAGCAGTTTGAACATCGGGGTGTTCGTACATCATTGGTGTCTGAACACAGGGTTGTCACAACATAGGTTGAGCAGTCGGAACATAGGGGTGTCACAACATAGGTTGAGCAGTCGGAACATCGGGGTGTCACAACATAGGTTGAGCAGTTTGAACATCGGGGTGTTCGTACATCATTGGTGTCTGAACACAGGGGTGTCACAACATAGGTTGAGCAGTCGGAAGATCATGGGTGTCACAACATAGGTTGAGCAGTCAGAACATCGGGGTGTCACAACATAGGTTGAGCAGTTTGAACATCGGGGTGTTCGTACATCATTGGTGTCTGAACACAGGGGTGTCACAACATAGGTTGAGCAGTCGGAAGATCGGGGTGTCACAACATAGGTTGAGCAGTCGGAACATTGGGATGTCACAACATAGATTGAGCAGTTTGAACATCGGGGTGTTCGTACATCATTGGTGTCTGAACACAGGGGTGTCACAACATAGGTTGAGCAGTCGGAAGATCATGGGTGTCACAACATAGGTTGAGCAGTCAGAACATCGGGGTGTCACAACATAGGTTGAGCAGTTTGAACATCGGGGTGTTCGTACATCATTGGTGTCTGAACACAGGGGTGTCACAACATAGGTTGAGCAGTCGGAAGATCGGGGTGTCACAACATAGGTTGAGCAGTCGGAACATTGGGATGTCACAACATAGATTGAGCAGTCAGACCATTAGGTTGTTCGTACATCATTGGTGTCGGAACATCGGGGTGTCACAACATAGGTTGAGCAGTCGGAACATTGGGGTGTCACAACATAGGTTGAGCAGTCAGACCATTAGGTTGTTCGTACATCATGGGTGTCTGAACATAAGGGTGTCACAACATAGGTTGAACAGTCAACATCGGGGTGTTCGTACATCATGGGTGTCTGAACATAGGGGTGTCACGACTTAGGTTGAACAGTCAGAACAAAGGGGTGTCAGATTATGTGTGTGCCAGAACAGGTTGAGCAGTTGGAACATCAGGGTGTTTGCACATCATGGGTGTCGGAACATAGGGGTCTGGGAACATAGGGGTGTCACAACATAGGCTGAGCAGTCGGAACATCGGGGTGTCAGAACATAGGGTTGTGGAAAGTTATGACATGTGTTACCATGAAATGCTCCATCCTGTCTATGACATCATTTTGTAGAGGCTCAGGAAGGAGGCTGGCCCTGGTCCCTGTAATTAAAAATGAGGAGCTTTCGATAAAATTCCACCCATTGACGTCTAAAAATCATTTGCTCTTGCTTTTAATCCGCTAAATACAGTAGTACATAGTAATCATACATGGTAATAGCACATAACTTTAAAGGGGCTGTGTTGTTATGATATCAGCCTGTGGCTGTGCATGAAATGATGAACTCTCACCCAGACACTGCACACACACTTGCGCTCGCGGTCATTATCACAAGCGCTTGCATCTTTGTCAAACTGTGATGTGACCGCCCATGCGCACGCCCGCGTAGCAACATGGTTCTTCCATTGACTGCTATAATCATGACGACTCAGCCCCTTTAACTAATGGGATGGACAAAGAGTCAACACATGGCTGGCTACTAGCACCCTACTACTAGTACCCTGTATACATACATGCAAATATACACGCTTAAACTATTCAGTCCAAAAATGAAGTACAATATTTCTTTTACCAAAATTTACTGAAACGCAAACCAATACTCAGAGAGTTCTAGAATATTATCCCTCTGGGATAAGTATCATTCAGAGCATTGGCAAAGCCATGCTCTCTACAAAATCAGTTGAATAATCATAGTAAATTGTTCAGTGCTCTCTCATGCTTAAAGGTAAAATGGAAAAGAGACAGAGTTCAAAGGTCACTACCACTAGCCCATGTGTTTCATGAATCTATGCCAATCACAAAGTTAGATCAGACACTTCAAGTGTCTGATCTATCTGATGGCGAAGTTGCGTTCCCTACAGGTTCCCTTTACAATCACGTTACCATGAATTTCAATTACACCTTTAACATACATGTATCTACATACAATCTCACAAAGTGATAGACAGGAATCATAATACTACACAAGATGAACACACAATCTTTCCCCAACGAAGGCAATCATATAAACCTGATTGAAGTCAATAATAATTATAACTTAGTACCGTAATGCACTAAAATTAATTGTAAATGCACGAACATTAATTATTAATACGAGTACATTAACTCGCCATTTAAATAGTAATTTGACTATTTTGATTGGTGATCACCAATCCAAATAGTCAATGTATAACACTAAAAATAAAATCCATCTATCTGAAAAAAAGGTTGTACCGTATTTGACATTTTAATTTTATTGTACCAATTCAAATTTTAAAGGCATGTTAAAAATTAAACAACTCTAGAACTCTTGAAATAATTTTGTTGGAAATCAACACATTCAGCATCTAATACACAAATAAATGCAATAGAGCGACTGCGCGACCTTTTGTGGGTACTGCGTCATCTCAGCTATGATGCACTACCGGCGTCGGACGACTAGCCACCTGCCTGTTATTTTGTTGGTAGTGTAGGACTGTAAAAAAAGTAGAGAACGTTGAAAAGGTGAGCATTTATACCTAGCCTTGCAAAATTTCAAATAGGCAAAGGAACCACACAGTTTTGAAAAGCAACTTCTTTGGATGATTCAGTTTTAAAACTTTTAATTTCTTGTGTGAAAAGTGTGTGATCGCGGTCGTCTGGCCCAAACGTTCCGTCGTGCACTAGTAGACATCGTGCAACATTTATAGGTTTTTTTTAACTTGTACAATTTTCAAGACTTGCTGGAACTGTCCTTTACTGGCTTTATCCAGCCACTCGAATGTCTGTGGTACAATCTCTGTGGAATGTTTTTGACAGATTTCGAGAAAGAAAAGCCTCTGTCAAATAAAGAAATGCAAAAATCGTCATGTACCGTACCGCACTTTCGTATGGAGAACGTTGTGTTTGCTTACATTATTTTAATACCCACAATAGGTCACGTGACACGGGTCGCGCAATCGGTCTATCGAACAAATCACGACTGTGACTGGATTAGTTAGGTATGAAAATCATGTTTCTAAAATATTTCTTTCAATTGTTGGTGTGCTTAACAGATTGTTGTAGATAAATGCATTAATCATGTACAAATCACGACCCTGGCAAGATTAGTTTGGTAACTGATCTTTTAATTA